>CM069908.1:138930532-139228273 GCA_036172215.1 Camellia granthamiana
TTCTTGAAGACAAATTTTCCAACCTTGAAGAAGGAGAGGGAGGGCCCTTCAAATAGGCAAGAAATGGGGTGTAAAAGGGGAGGGAAAGCACCCAATCTTTCCCTCCCGAAATATCCCCCGGATGCCCCGGGATATGCTGAAAGATATCCGGACAGCTGGGACAGGCTGGAAAGCAGGAAGCTGGCCGGCCAGGTAAATTTGTGGGAGGTGGCCGGCCAGCCACCCTCCATGGCCGGCCAGCCACCCTACATGGCCGGCCAGCCAGGTGAAAAAATGAAGTTTTGAATTAGTGGCCGACCACCATGCAAAGGTGTCCTCCTAGGTGTGTAGAACAAGGATCCAAGGTTGGAATTTGGCAACACTGAAGCAGGAGCCACAACATAGAGCTTGAAGGAGAGGCTCAAAAATGAAACTCAAATTTTCTGGCCGACCACCAACTTTTAGGGTCCTCCAAGATGTGTAGAACAAGGTTCTAGGGTTGGAAATTGGCAACACTGAAGCAGGAGCCACAACATAGAGCTTGAAGGAGAGGCTCAAAAATGAAACTCAAATTTTCTGGCCGACCACCAACTTTTAGGGTCCTCCCATGTCCCCTGATCACAGATATGTAGCTTTGGTTGGAAGAAAATACCCCTAGGGTGTTCAACATTGGCCCGGAAGTGAGCAAAACGGGCTCCGGAGGAGCGAAACTGGTTATCTGGGATAATTGCTGGCCTCCCACCCCCCAGTGATTTTCCTGATGTTGAAACAGAGGTACCTGCCAAGTTTGAACAAAAGCTAATGAGAAATGAATGTTCGGGGCCAAAACCGAGCAAATCGGGATCCCGAAAATGGGCTGCAGGTGCCGGAAGTGGTGTTCAGCAGCGAAGTGGGCATCTGCGACCCCAGTGTCCTCTGGAATGACGAAACAGAGATACCTGCCAAAAATCGGAGAAAATGGATGCGAAATGAATGCTCGGGACCAAAACCGCGCAGTTTGGGGTCCCGAAAACCGGCTACAGGTACCGGAAGTGGCATACGACCACGAAGTGGGAATCAGGGGCCCCAGTGTTCCTTGGAACATTAAAACAGAGGTCTCCGCCGAAAACCGGAGAAGTCGGAGATGGTTGGGCGGTCCCGAGCCGAGGCACACAGCCTAACGGCTCCGAAAACCGGGAACCGGGCTCCGAAATGGGCAAAATGGCCTACGGCCACGAAAAGTAGCTCACGGCCACCGGGAGATAGCCTACGGGACCACTCCCTTCCCTCAGGAAAGAAAACAGAGAAAACCGAGCCTGGTTCGCAAACCGAGACAAGGCACAGAAGAGAGTTCGGAAGTCCGGAGGCAGGGCGCACGGCCGCGACTCTGAGACTTCTGAACGAGCACAGCATGCAACATCACCAAGCGCTCAATCGGTGATGTCTGAGTCTTAAGGTCGGTCAAAAATGGGGTGTCTACAGTTGCCCCTCTTTGACAGAACTCGGAAGTCATAACAATGACGGGAGTGAATGTCAAAGCCCAGAGACGGCCCATTTTTGACAAGGCCGAAGACTTAGACAATCATACAAGATGAACAAAGATATGTGTGCCCGCAAGCGTGCCCTCAGGCAAAGGGGGCAAAATGCAAATGATATGCACAGAGCCAGGTGATCATGCAAGTGTAGCAAGCTGTAATGAAGCAAGTATTGACAAATAGATGCAACAGTTTTAAGCGAGAATGCAAAGCAACAACTACATTTCATGCAGTTAGGATGTAAGAGAATTATGTAATTCTCATTGCGTCTCACACGGAGAAGATACGATACCTGCGCGATTCGTCTGGTCGCACCAGCCTCAAATGAACCGTACATAGAATATCGTGCCTGCAAAGCAGAGAAATTTGACAAGAACAATATGCAACAACATATATTCCGTGTAATTCCTATGATGTGACACACGCAGTGTCTGTGAGTGGATGCATCGCAATGTGATACAAATAAGGTGCGCAGGGTAGCACGATGTAATGCACTAACAAGTGCAGGTGAGGTGCGCAAGATGCAAAATGATATGTAGGAAGATTTGATAATTGGACTTACACGCTACGCGAAGCCGGTTTGACAATTGGACTTATACGCTACGCGAAGCCGGTTTGAAGATTGGACTTACACGTTACGCGAAGCCGGTTTGAAGATTGGACTTATACGCTGACGCGAAGCCGGTTTGAAAGTTGGACTTATACGCTACGCGAAGCCGGTTTGAAGATTGGACTTATACACTACGCGAAGCCGGTTTGAAGATTAGACTTATACGCTGACGCGAAGCCGGTTTGAAAGTTGGACTTATACGCTACGCGAAGCCGGTTTGAAAGTTGGACTTATACGCTATGCGAAGCCGGTTTGAAAGTTGGACTTATACGCTACGCGAAGCCGGTTTGACAATGAAGTGAGCAAAGTGTGATGGATACACTATATGAACAAAGTGTGATAGATGCACTTAGTGAACAGGTGTGAGTGTGTGATTGATACACCAAAAGAACGTGTGTGATTGATACACAAAGCGAGTGTGTGTGATTGATACACAAGGTAGGCATAGTGTGATAGATACAAAGCGAGTGTGTGTGATTGATACACAAAGCGGTGTGAAGTGAGCAAAGTGTGATGGATACACTAAAGGCGAACACGAAGTGTGATAGATGCACTAAGTGAACAGAGTGTGATAGATATACTGAATGCGAACACAAAGTGTGATAGATGCACTTAGTGAACGGAGTGTGATTGATACAGTAAAAGTGAACACGAAGTGGGATAGATGCACTTAATGAACAAGTATGATTGATATACTGGATGAATGTGTACACGAAGTGTGATAGATGCACTTAATGAACAAGTATGATTGATATACTGGATGCGAACACAAAGTGTGATAGATGCACTTAATGAACAAGTATGATTGATATACTGGATGAATGTGTACACGAAGTGTGATAGATGCACTTAATGAACAAGTATGATTGATATACTGGATGCGAACACAAAGTGTGATAGATGCACTTAATGAACAAGTATGATTGATATACTGGATGCGAACACAAAGTGTGATAGATGCACTTAATGAACAAGTATGATTGATATACTGGATGCGAACACGAAGTGTGATAGATGCACTTAATGAACAAGTATGATTGATATACTAGATGCGAACACAAAGTGTGATAGATGCACTTAATGAACAAGTATGATTGATATACTAGGTGAATGTGTACACGAAGTGTGATAGATGCACTTAATGAACAAGTATGATTGATATACTGGGGTGTACACGAAGTGTGATAGATGCACTTAATGAACAGAGTGTGATGGATACACTAAAAGGTGAATGAAGTGTGTCAGATACACTGAGTGAAATGAAGTGTGTTAGATACACTGAGTGAAGCAAATAAAGTGTGATTGATACACTAAGTGAATGGTCTCAAACGGAACTCCTTTGAATGAACCGTACATACAAAATCGTGCATGACTGAGAAAGAAACTTGACAGGTACAATGCATTACAATGCATGATGCTTACGGAAAGCAATAAATGGACAAAGCGGCGCTTTAGAAAGCACCTCATGAGGTGAGTGGCGGTGAACCGCTCTACTCTGACGGGGATCCCCCTCGTGCTCTTCGAACACTTTACCTTGAACTCACAGTATAAAGGCTTTGGAATGCTGACAAGTAACAATATCTGCATGTAGGAGCTACGGCTGCTGCTTGTTTTCCTGATCATATTCACAACTTTCCCTATTCTCCAACGGGGTGACAGACTAGGTTGGTTCAGTATCCAGAATTGAGGTGCATACACATGCTATCTCAATCTATGGGGCTGCCATACAGATTTCAAGCCGAGGGCGCGCCTCTGGGTATTTAAACCAGACTTTAGTCTCGGAAATCCCGAACCTTTGCGTTCTAGGCCACGGCCATTCGAACTCTAGTTTCCACCGTCGCAGTTGGTCTCCTAGGAACTCATCGCAAACACAGCCAAGATGCCTCTGGCAGGGAATGGTATTCAGGGAGAGCACTTCTGATCGCCATTCTGGCTTGAAGTAGACTTGATCTTGAGCTTGAGGTAGAGGCACACTCATACATCAGAGCATTGGCAAGACCTGAAGAGGTACACATGGAATACAATCTCGAAGCTTACTGAAGTTGGAACAAACTCAGATGCCCGACATTTTTCTCTTTTGCTTTTGCTTTGCAGCCCGAAACTCATAGCTTCAGATAGGTCCTGATTTTACTGTTTTCACATGACCTGGGTTGAACCCTGCGGTTTTATGAAAGAACAAATTCTATTTTGCACAAATGCGGAGAACGGCACGGCACTCGGAGCACGAAACGATTTTTATTTTTTGAAAATGAGAAAAGGATTCTCAACCGGGTATTGAGCCTACAACTGACCATAGACAAAACAACTCAACACAGAAAAACAAAAGGTAAACGACCTAAATACAACGAGACGCGCTCGGGATGAAATGAGACAAACGAAAAGACACGACACTCAGACGTGCACAGGGAGCCTGTTTCACCGGGTAGTGTTTCCCACCCTTTCTTACTTGTGATTCTCACATCACTTGACACTCAATCTCTAGTTTTCTGAAAAAGCCCTTTTCTCACTTTTTTTTTCTCATCGCACATCTCTCTATTCTTCAATCTCTCATTTTTCATCCCTCCCCTGGGTGGTTGATGGATAAACAGGAAGTTGCGGGCTCTTGCCCCTAGCATTCTGCTAGATTCTTCTTCTTCTGCACGCAGCTAGTGAATTCTTCCCATAGAAGGGTTACGCTACAACTGGGTGTGTAGCAAATCTGCAACTAACATCGGTTGATGATGCTTTGCTGGGGAATTTGGACATGATCAGATCTGTCCAGATGAGGGAGTGGAATATCTCGATCCATTCCGGTTTGTGCTTCGCACTTGGCTTGATACCTCGTTGCGTGGAGGATGTGAGAGCTTTCTGCCCTTTTGCTGTTAGCTTCCGTTGTGCCCTCTTCCGGCAGGTAGAGCGCCCTTCTTGGCAAGTATGGTGCCCTTTTTGGCAAATGCATTGGCTACGGGGAAAAGACAGAACACCTGACTCAATTGTGCCCCTAGTTCATCATTTTGACCATTTTTTATTTTTGGCTTTCTAAAAAAATTTGACCAAAAATGAGAGTTAAATTAACATGCTTGTTCGATTTTTGATTTGAAATCATGCAAGTCAGACTATGAGCACTGAAAATTTTCCTTTTTTGGGTCCAAAAAATGGTCCAGTTTTTGGAAAAGATGGAACAATTTTCGAGAAAATTAGTCAACCTCAGTAAAAATTCTCAAAAACTATTTTTGCAAACGGCCACTTGCTCAACGAGCATGGAACTTACCCTTTGAGATGCGCAACCTCAGATCCGAAGGAAAATTGCCCCGCGCTTGAAGAGAGCCGCATGGCAACGGAAAGTTGCCCCTTGTTTGAACGGCGCCGCAGCGCATTGAATGGCAACGGAAAGTTGCCCCTTGTTTGAATGGCGCCGCAGCATATTGAATGGCAACGGAAAGTTGCCCCTTGTTTGAAAGGCACTGCAGCGCATTGTAGTCAGTCCTCAGAGCGATGATTGCAATCGAACTCTCGGATACGGAGGAGGCAAGGATGGTCAAAACCATTACATGGACACACTTGATTTGGAAGTGTTTATGGCTGGACTTCAGAATGAAGTTGCCTACGTATCCCAAAGATGGGAATCAAGCCTTACGTAGTTCAGGGTTAAGGTACACTCGGGTATTAACCTCTCCTTTTTATGCTCTAACTTTTGCCAAGGCGCCTGTTGCAGGTTTTCGACCTTGCGAGCTTTGTTCTTCTTTCTTTTCTTTTTTCTATTCTTTTCATTCCTTTTCCTTTTTTGCATTTCTTTTCTTTTCATCTTTTCTTTTCATCTTTTATTTTTTTGCATTTTTGTATCTTTGCATTTTTTCTCTTTTTTCTTTTTTTTTTCATTCTCTTCTTTGCTCTAACTTTTGCCTGGGTCGCCCTTCTGGGTTTTCGGCCCAGCGAGCCTCTCAAAGGGTAAAAGTGTAACAAGTCCATGTCAAATGGTTTTGAGATTGAAGCCTTCCGTATCCAGGAGAGTGGCTGTTGATTTGCAAGAGGACTCATCTTCGGCTGTTCGAGCACATCAGACATTTTTTGCCCCTAGTTCGAAGGGTACTTCTGTTCTAGCTTTGCAAGCTTCTCCTGATGAGGTCTGACCTTCTTGATCTGACTTTGGTGCCTCTTGTTCAAGGGTTGCTTCAAATCTGGCCACACAGGCCTTGCATTGTGGTCGACCGTTGAACATTCTGAATGCCAGTTCAAGGTTTGAAAGCAAGGGGGGTCGAGTCTCGAGGCTGAGAGAGATCCTAAGCTGCACAATCTCAAGAGCGATTCCACACATGTCTTTGCAGGACCGCGCAAAACATTTTTTTTGAAAGTTTTTAAGAAAGCGACAAATCGCTCGCGCTGAAGACAGTGTAGGACCAATCTGGATCAAAGCTAGGGTCCTTCTCAGTACTCACACTAACAAGCATGATTTCATTCATTAAGGGCTTAGCACGCCTCTTTTTCTCTCAATTGGTCAAAGTTTTGCAAATCCCGAGGAATTCCTCCCTCTTTGTTTTCACCATAGTGTTCAAAAAGTTTTGAAAAACTTAGGTCATTACAATGACTTCAAGGCACAAGAGAGCAGGTGGGATGCACTGCCATTTCATTCAAATCCTGGCACAACTAGCACACGGCAGAAGCAAATGCGAGAGCGTGGAAATCACTGCTGTTTCATTCAGATCTGTTGGTGTAACTGGCTCCACGGCAGAAACAGACTCAAAAGAAAAAGAAAAGACAAACACAAAAAAAGGCAAGTGATGTCCGAGGTAACACCCCCGAAATCACCCGACTCTGACACAACGAGACAGACTCGAAACAACAAGACTGACTCAACAGGACCGACTCGATATAACGAGACAGACTCGGCAGGACTGACCTAATACAACGAGACAGACTCGGCAAGACTGACCTGATACAACAAGACAGACTCAACAGGGCTGACTCGATATAACAAGACAGACTCAACAGGGCTGACTCGATACAACAAGACAGACTCAATACCCAAGTCAAAAGGTAGGATAAACAGCATTTGCAAATGCTCAAAATAGTGCGTGCCATCTATCACATCGGAAGTAAACTGAGCACCGACGACAAGTGGTTCATCCCCTGATCACAT
The DNA here is from genome assembly GCA_036172215.1 of Camellia granthamiana. NCBI lineage: Eukaryota > Viridiplantae > Streptophyta > Magnoliopsida > Ericales > Theaceae > Camellia > Camellia granthamiana. Next base: position 138,937,752 of record CM069908.1, read on the forward strand.
AATAACACAGGTCCAGAGTACCCGGGGTATATCAGACCCTTCTGAAGCTATGGTTCCCAGACTACCTAGCAAAAGAGAAAACAGACAGCATCTCAGCCTGATTTCATCTGAACAGATACGAGCATTGTTGAATGAGTGTGCCCTCTACTGAATTCTGCCCCCAAAATTCCGCCTGTAAGCTGATACCCTCAGGTAAAACTGATTCCGCCAAATACTGATGCCCGCAGGCCTGATACCCAAAATACTGAATTGGTGCCCGCAGGCCTGATGCCCAAACTCAAAAACTAATGCCCGCAGGCCTGATGCCCAAACTCAAAAACTAATGCCCGCAGGCCTGATGCCCAAACTCATACTGATACATGCATTCCTGTAGAGACGCACTCTAAAGCACATAACAGATAAGTGAGAGCCAAAACACCCCTATGTTGGGGTAGGGTTTCCCTGTCCTATTTTGTCAGGAGCTAGGGTTTCACTACGCACACAGCGGTTTCAAACAACCTATAAACGGGTAAGCAACCTGTCCTAGTTTGGAATGGTCACTATGGATCCGAATATGCACTAGGTCGAATGGTCAAAAAGGGTGCCCCGGTGAAACCGGGGTTTGTGTTCCCATACTGGCAGAGCCCGTAACCGGTCAGCCTTATGGACATGCCTTGACAAGACAAGCCTCCGGCAAACCGCTCAGGAATAGCAGATGGCAAACACGGTGTCCTAGGCGCACCAATGCAAATGCAATGCAAAGAAACACACAAGTGTAGTCAAAATCAGATATCACGAGTTCGAGTCAAGTTCTCTAAATCCCCAGCAGAGTCGCCAGAAACTGTAACAACGCCCGCGGGGGACCTCGCTACAGCTCGGACTCGATTCTTGTTGCGGTTCCAAATCTCGAACCAAAGAGTCCAAATCCGGCAAATCGTTTTTGAGAAAAACAGATTTTTTGAAAGAAGTGCCAAACATGGACTGCTTTGCCAGATAACAGAGTCGCCACCTAAATATTTTAAAATGGGAAATTTAGGAAACCCTGACTCGGTGCCAAAGGCCACGTGTCCGTCATCACCAAAGTTGCCTCGGCTCGGGAACTTGGGTACGATTAGGGAAGGTCACATCGTGAGCACCCCCTCTCGCCCGGTCAAAGACCGGCCTCTACTAACCATGATATCAGTTTTTGAAAACATTGTGAGTTCTTATTCCGGTTATTAGCCTAGGTTACTATGTGATGCTCGCAGCAAATAAGTATAGACTGGGTCGTCTGAATTGGAACAAAACATTTTATGTTTGTTTGTTTGAAAATGGTTTGCTACCCGCAGGTAGGCTTAAAATGTGGGTTTGCCACCCTCAGGTGGGCTTAGTAAAACAATGATTTTGCCACTATCTAGTGGGCTTAAAACAAACAGTCAATGATTTGCTCCAATTCAGATAACTCAACCTCCACCCACAGGCATTCAAGGCAGTTATATCACATAAGCACATAGCCTCATGGCAAGCATGCTATCATGGCAACACTCACACGCATGCAAGGATGCTAAAGCATAAAACTTACCTAGTACTCCAAGCCAAAACAGAAAACTGATTAGAAATCATGCATGATCCTAAAATATACAGAAATGCCTAATGCAACACATGCAAAGATGCAAACTATAGCAGGCTCGGCTATTCTAAACATGGTATGTGAAATGCAACAACTAACATGTATTCATCTTGTAATTGAAATACAATGCAGTTTGTATGATGCGCCGAGCCCGGTGCGTGCAAAACAGATGAATGATGCAAACATGCTGTCATACTGTATGCTAATTGAAATATGCCCTATATCTAACCATCCAAAGCGGGTAAATAAAAGGGAGAAAGAAATGGGGGTTGGAAGACATACATCACACTCACACACCCTTATTACAATTTTGCCCTCGCGCAGAGGGTCCGAATAAAATAATAATACAGTCCGAATAAAAGAATATACAGTCCGAATAAATATACAGATTTCTAATTAATTAACAAATTAATTACAGAAAAGTAAAACTGGCATGCAAGCCAGGGACTGCCTTGCTCCTGATGAATGAGACATGTTGGGCTGCTTGGCGCAGAAATCCACTGGGATGCCCTGATTAGCCTCTGTTTGCAATTTATCTCGAATTGCGTACCAAGCTCTGAAAAGCTGCTGACTTCTGATTTTGCTGTAACAGAGAGCAGGAGAAGGGCACAGCAGTGTATCTCACAAATATATGCATGCCTCGATCCTCGTGCCACCAATCACGCATATCAATGCATGATGGCCGAGGAGTCGGATCGCACAACTCAATATGGGATGAATGCAGATGAATGCTACCACAAAACCTAACTCCATCATGGGTAATCCGGAGTGTCGGTGACTTGGGAATTGAGACCCGTTCCGTCACTCGGAGTACGAAACGTGCCTCGTTTCCCGTGCAATATGCATGATATGCATGAAATGCAACTAACATACAATCCTAGCATGCGCAATGCTGTGAAAATGAGATGAAAATAAGATGCCTCGAAAAGCGTGCACGCGGGCACGCAAACCGAGGCGATGGCATGACATGTAAATCGGATAAAACAGAGGTACCTCGAAATGTGCGCCCACAGGCACGCAAACCGAGGCGATGCAACTGAGAAAATCGGATAAAACCGAAGTGCCTCGAAATGCGTGCCCGCGGACACGCAAATCGAGGCGATGATATGCGATGAAATGGCATACGGAATGCAACGATGGGCTTACACCTACATGGGAGAGCCTCAGCTCACTCACATAGGCTGCCGTCGGATAAAACAGAGCTGCCTCGAAACGCGTGTCCGCGGACACGCAAATCGAGGCAATGATGTAGAAACATGAAAATGCAAATTGGGCTTACGCCAACATGAGATAGCCCCAGCCACGCTCACATAGGCTGCCGGAATGATAAAAATGAGGTGCCTCGAAGTGCGTGCCCATTGGCACGCAAACCGAGGCAATGCAAAAATGATACAAATGGCATGGGAAATGATATGCAAACATGGCAATGGAATTTAAGCACTTAAATAAAGGGGAAAACAACCCCGAAACAAATCGAAATGACACTCGAAGCATGCATTCATCCCGAAAATGCGAAATTAAGCCCCGAAATGGCCTGTAGCCATGCTATACATGCAAAATATGATCATGGAAGCAAGAACAGTAGCAAGACAGTCCCAAAAATGGCATTTTTTCAGTAATAAACATGGCCTAAATGCAAGCATAGATAGATCAACCAAAGCATGCAAAGTTAGTGGCCAAAAGAGGGGTATTGAGACAAGTGATATATGCAAACCCCAAATGGACAAACTTTCTTCTACAACATTGAATATTAGCTAAAAATAAGCACATATGCAGAAGATGACATCCTCAAAATCAGAACACAAACATGCTAAAAGATCCATGCAAAATAGGCTCCAAATATGCTATAACAAGAGACATGCCAAAATATACATCAAATGACCAAACTTCCTTCATGAAATATGTAAAGGGGGTCAAAAAGAGACTAAAACCAGTAGGGGTCGAAGTCCCAAAAAAAACACAAATAGGTCAAAAATTGCATGCAAAAATGGCACACTTGATGAAATTTGAAGGAGGTGGTATATAAAAGCACCAAATGGGGTTGAGCCTCTCTACAATGTTGTAGAGGGGCTCAAAATAAGAACAAAATCAGTAGGGGTCGGACCCCTAGAAACAAACACAAATAGACCAAAACTAGCATGCAAGAAAATGGCATAAAAGCTAGGTATTGAAACAAGTGTATCATAGAAGCATCAAATGGAGTTGAGCCCTTCTACAAAGTTGTAGAGGGGCTCAAAACAAGCACAAAATCAGTAGGGGTCGGAGCCCCAATTCTCAACCAATTAGAGTATAAAAAAGAACCAAGAAAAAGCCCTAAAAGTTGGTTTTGAAGACTTACCCTTGAAGACTTGTCTTTCTTTGATTCTTGGCTTTGATTTGTAGCTTCTCAACCTCTGAAATTCACTTCCTAGCTGCTGGAGTGGTAGTAGGGATGGTGAGGCTATGTGTTGATGAAGAGAAGACCTTGACACTTGAAGCTTTTTTGGAGTTTTGAGCTAAGGAAATGGAGGAATTTGAAGATGTGTTCTTGAAGACAAATTTTCCAACCTTGAAGAAGGAGAGGGAGGGCCCTTCAAATAGGCAAGAAATGGGGTGTAAAAGGGGAGGGAAAGCACCCAATCTTTCCCTCCCGAAATATCCCCCGGATGCCCCGGGATATGCTGAAAGATATCCGGACAGCTGGGACAGGCTGGAAAGCAGGAAGCTGGCCGGCCAGGTAAATTTGTGGGAGGTGGCCGGCCGGCCACCCCACCTGGTCGGCCAGCCACTCACCATGGCCGGCCGGCCACCCCCAAAAGATGAACAGAAAAAATTTCTGGCCGACCACCATTACCAAAGTGTCCTCCAAGGTGTGTAGAACAAGACCCCATGGTTGAAATCTGGCAACTCTGAAGCAGGAGCCACAACATAGAGCTGAAGGAGAGGCCTAAAAGTGAAGTCAACAATTGCTGGCCGACCACCATACCAAAGTGTCCTCCCAGATGTGTAGAACAAGGATCCAAGGTTTGAATTTGGCAACATTGAACCAAGAGTCACAACATAGAGCTTGAAGGAGAGGCCCAAAAATGAAACCCACAGTTTCTGGCCGACCACTATGCCAAAGTGTCCTCCAAGATGCCCTCATCACAGATATGTAGCTTTGGTTGGAAGAAACTACCCCTAGGGTGTTCAACATTGGCCCGGAAGTGAGCAGAACGGGCTCCGGAGGAGCGAAACTGGTTATCTGGGATAATTGCTGGCTTCTCACCCCCCAGTGATCTTCTTGATGTTGAAACAGAGGTACCTGCCAAGTTTGAACAAAAACTAATGAGAAATGAATGTTCGGGGCCAAAACCGAGCAAATCGGATCCCCGAAAATGAGCTGCGGGTGCCGGAAGTGGTGTTCAGCAGCGAAGTGGGCATCTGCGACCCCAGTGTCCTCTGGAATGACGAAACAGAGATACCTGCCAAAAACCGGAGAAAATGGATGCGAAATGAATGCTCGGGACCAAAACCGCGCAGTTTAGGGTCCCGAAAACCGGCTACAGATACCGGAAGTGGCACACGACCACGAAGTGGACATCAGGGGCCCCAGGGTTCCTCGGAATATTAAAACAGAGGTCTCCGCCAAAACCGGAGAAGGCTGATGCAAAATGAAAGCTCGGGGCCCAAATCACGCAGTTCGGGGTCCCGAAAATGGCTCGCCGGGCACCGGAGTGGTGTTCGGCTGCGAAGTGGGCATCAGGGGCCCCAGTGTTCCTTGGAACATAAAACAGAGGTCTCCGCCAATAATCGGAGAAAGCGGAGATGGGTTGGGCGGTCCCGAGCCGAGGCACACGTCCTAACGGCCCCGAAAACCGGGAACCGGGCTCCAAAATGGGCAAAATGGCCTACAACCACGAAAAGTAGCACACGGCCACCGGGGAGATAATCTGCGGGACCACTCCCTTCCCTTAGGAAAGAAAACAGAGAAAACCGGGGCCTGGTTCGCAAACCGAGACAAGGTAGAGAAGATGGTTCGGAGGTCCGGAGGCAGGGCGCGCGGGCCGCGACTCTGAGACTTCTGAACGAGCACAGTATGCAACATCACCGAGCGGCTCAACCGGTGACGTCTGAGTCTTAAGGTCGGTCAAAAATGGGGTGTCTACAATATGTTCTGAAAAGTCTTTTGCATACAGACTGTCACAGCTCATTGGACATTGTTTATTTACTGTATTGGCTTCCGCCATGCCCCTGTACTCTGTATTACTGTATTACTGTTAAGCAGGCCTTCGGTAATCTCGGATTACTGGCCGGTTACGGTGCTAAACCCATAGGGGCGGGTTTGGGTCGTGACACCTATGAACTCATTGGTTCAATTGTTGAACTTGCTTTCCCAGTCCTTGAACCCATCTTCGAAGCTAACTTTTGAGGCCATTCACTGGCTCTGGCACCCCTGTCTTGAGCCTAATTCAGGCCTTCTTCCAGGGTAATTGCCTGCATCTTACTTGAAGTTGACTTTGGAGGCTAATCACGGGCTCTGATTCCTTGACTTGGATCCAATTCAGGCCTTCTCTCAAGATAATTGCCTTCCATCCTGTAGTAATTGAGTGATCTAAACTCATGCAGAGGTCTCTTACCCTTGGAATGCATTATAGTGGCTGGTGGTCCAGCCAAGAATGGCTGCTGTCTGGGACCAGTTAGGTATGGCCTCTTGTTATAGGTATTAGTTGGCTTAGGACGTCTTTGTACATCCTTGTAATACTATTTCCCATCAATTTGGAGTCATTTCAACCATTTGTAACTTAACTTGCACCTGGGACACATCCTTTGCATGACAACCGCTTCTAGAGAGTCATCATCCAGTGCCTCCTCACTAAAGTCATCCTTTTGGTCTGCAAAGCTCTGTCCATTTGCTGGTGAACTTCTGGTATTTTTCTTGAAAGCAATCTGGCTGGCAACATGCATTTGCACATTAACCTCCTCCAATTCCTTCGGTTTTGGAAATCTGGCATGCCAACATTGGTTGTAACCTTCCAATTTCTGGAAATGAGTTAGTGTCAATCCCTATAACTTTCTCTGCTTTGGCTGGAAACTTTAAACTCCCATTTCGAATCTGTTCTTGGATCCTGTCCGGAAAAATAATATAGTTTTTTGTTGAATGAGACCAAGAATTGTGTCATTTACAGTACATTTTCCCTTTAAGTTCTTCTAGGGTAAGGATCTTAACTCCTTTTGGTAACTTTAGGGAAATTTGTTGTAAGCAAATGATCAAAAATGTCATCTGCTTTTGTTAAATCAAAAGAATACTTCCTATGAAGGTCTTTCTGTTTAAATTGCTAGCCTATTGTAGTGTCCTTATGAATTAACATCTCACAGGTCATAGGCTCTTTCCCTACGATCTTTGTTGTATCAATTTCATAATTAGGGTCCCTATAATAAGTCTTATATAATGCATTACTTCAATCATGTTCTTCCTCAAGTAAAGATTCATATCTAGACACTTTATAGGTTAATTCCATTAAATCTTGAAACTCAATTAAATCGAACTTCTTTTGAAACCTAAACTTTAAACCATTTTGAGCCAATCTTATAAATTCAGGCTTTGGTAGAATGACTCTACACTTGTTTCGTGCCCTTTTGAATTTGGCAATAAATTGAGCAGCCTTCTCATTAAGCCTTTGGCGTAACCTTGCCAAATTTGCCATGAAAACTTCAGGCTCTGTTTAGAAGAATTGGGCATGAAATGCCTCCTCCATTTGCTGCCAAGTTTGGATAGAACCAAGTCTAAGGTTAATATACCATACAAAGGCTGCCCCAGTTAAAGAATTTGGAAATAGTCTTAACTTCATATAATCATTGTTGGTAAATTCACCACATTGGGCTGCGAACCTAGCAATGTGTTCTATTGTTAACTGGTTTTTATTTCCATAAAAGAGAGCAAAGTCTAGTATTCTAGACCCCTTTGGGTATTCATGTACCCTATCCACCCATTCTAGGTATGGCTTCCTATACACAGGAGTCTGAACCCCCCAAGCCATAGGTCCACACATTTCTCTGACAATATCAGCAATTTGGTCTCTAGAAACCATATTCTGTGCTTGTTGGACTACTACGGGAGAAACAAACACAGGGTTTGATGGAAAACCATGTGCTTGAGGTCCTCTTGGTCCATAAGGAGGTATATTTAGGACTGACTGTCCCTGTGGTGTTGGCCGCTATTGAGGGTATGGTTGACCTCTCTGACCCTATTGTAAACACCCCATTTTTGACCGTCCTCAAGACTTGGACGTCACCGTTTGAACACTCGGTGATTATTCATGTTTGTGTTCGTCTTGAGTTCCCGGAGGCCTCGGCCACGCGTCTCGCCTCAGGATCTCTCGACTCGACTATTTTGTGTTTGGTTTTAAACCAAACACTTGTATTTTGCTTTTGACGGGTAGGGGAATGGCTTGTTGGCCATCCCTACACCTCACCGGCCATGGCTTGAGGCACACGGCCATTGTTTTGTTGCCACCGGCCATTGGTGATGGCCGGCCGGCACTTTATGTAGTCGGCCGACCATTGTTTTGGCCAATTTTTCATTTCTGGCTGGCCGACCACTGTGCATCTGCTTTTGCAGATATTCTTATGCCAGCTATGCTAGCTGGCATACACTTTGCACCCCTTCCATATAGTGTATGGAGGGATTTCACTCTTTCTTAACTTGTTTTGTAAGCTTTGCAAGAGTGATCCTCTATAAAGGGAGGGTCTCTCCTCCCTCTTCCAGGGTTACAAAAATTCCAGAGGGTCTCTAATATTAGGGTTTGGGTTTGTGTATCTCTATCTATCTCTATATCTTCCTCTCTTTGTGTCTAAGTGTGTGTTTGTCCTTACTTTTGTGCACAAACACCTAGTTCTACACCTTACCTTGGTTGCTGAGGAGCCAATAGGTTGTTCTTGAAGTTCTTGAGTGGATTTAAGCTTGGAGAAGTAGCTGGAGTGCTGTTCTTGAAAGGGGCCTATAAGGGTAAGAACTTTACCTTTAAATACCCCATTTTTGCATAGTCTTTTTGCCTACCTTGCATCTGTTTTTGAGCTTAGTGTATAACATATAAAAGTCTTGTTTTTACTTGCTTAAATAGTTGTTTAAGGTTGCTTTGAGCTTTGGGGTTGTTTGACCCCTCATAGGCCTTGTTTGGCCCCCGTTTTGTGTTATTTTGGTGAGCTCCAGGACCACCTTGTTTGGGCCTCCTCACCACTGAAATCTTGAGGGATTTCAGTGGTGAGGATGGTGGTTTAAGGTCCTAAGGAGGAGAGGGCCATCCCCTCTCCTTATTGCCTTCAATGTTGGCTATTTTAGCCTCATGTGTGAGCACCATTTTTAAGTAAATGTTGGCCATGTCTTAAGTGTTATTTGTGCTTATTTTGCCATGATATAGCACTATTTTTACTTGGTTTAGACACACCATGCTTGCCTTGCATACTTGTCTTGTAATGCCATGAATTGCCTTAACATGTGCCTAGCGTTTAGACTATCATGCTCACTTGTTTTGGCCTAACTTTGTGAAGCTTTTATGCTTGTTTTAGCATGCTAAAGGTCTGTTTTTGGTTATTTAGGTCATCCATGGCTTGCTTTATATAGCTACCATGCAACCTCTCTTGTATGCCTTGAGCATTGACCCTCCTAGCATGCATTGCTTAGCTTGTTTCAGTGGTTTGACACCACTTATAGCATCATTTCAGTCCCATGGTATGCTTGTATGCTTGCATTTGATGCTCCTTTTAATGCTTTAAAAGGTTGTAGTCTTATGCTCCATGTTTGGACATTTGTGTAGCTTCCATGTGTAAGTCATTTAGATGCCATCTAAGTGGTTTTTTGAGGTTCATTTTGACATGCTAAAACTCTGATTTTAGTTGTTTAAATCATGCCATGTTTGGTCTTGCTAAGTGTAGTTCAATGCCTCTTTGGTGAGCCTTAGGCTTTAGGCTTGGTTGCATAATATGCTTACTTTGCTTAGTTGGTTTGGAATCTCTTATAGCATGATTTTTAGAGCTTAATATGCATGCCATTAGTCCATGTTTTGTCCCTTTTAAGTGTGCTTAAAAGTTGCCCTTGATGCTTAAGTTTTGAACCATGTGCGCATGCATGCTTGTATGTACATTTGCCTTCATTGTACTTAGCATTTTAGCCACTGTTTTGGGCTCAAAAAGTTACTCCCTCATGCTGAAGTTTTGGACCATTGTGTGCATGAATGCTTGTGTGTGCATTTGGCTTGCATATCGTCACATATTTGGCCAATCGCATGTTATGGCATGCTTGAAACACTTTGCATTTGGCATGCATTTCCTTGGTCAAGTTGCTTAACATGTTATTTGTCTTGCATACTTACATGTTCTAATTGCATCTTGTATGCTTGTCATTAGCATAGTTGTTCCATGCCTTGCATGCTTGTTTGCTTAGGTTGAGTGCCTAGTGCACATTGCTTGCTTGCATGCTCATGTTGCGTACTTAGCTAACATGCTTAGGTTGCATTTGACATGCATGCCTTGCCCCTTGATCAAGTGATAGAGGTTGGGCCTTATGTGTTTATTTAGTTTGCGTTTCATTTGATATCAAAATGGCACACTTGGTTCCTTGGGCCATCACGCATCGAAATGCGCGATTGGTGGTCCGAGAATCAAGGAACATCCTCCTTTGAGTCTGTCACGACCCAAACCCGGCCCTATGGGTTAGCACCGTAACTGGCCAGTAATCCGTGATTACCAAAGGCCTGCTTAACAATCAATCAATATAACAGAGTTCAGGGCCTGGCGGAAGCCAAAACAATAAACGAATAGTGCCCAATGAGCTGTGACAATCTGTATGCCAAAAAACATTTTTTTCATTCATACATGCATAAGACAGTACAGTACAATATGGCATACACAATATACATATCCATAACAGTCGATAAAACCGGGGCCTAACCCCTTGGACGGTACAGTAAACAGTCTATACAGTGATCTCACAATAGTACAAAACAGTGAGACAGTCAGGGGAAATACAAAAGACCCCAAAGCCATAGCATGGCAACTAGGAACCTCGCTGTGAGGCACACAGGCTGGCTGGACAAAACTGGGGACCAATCCCACGCTCCTAGCTCCGGTCAGGCTGCTGAGAACCTACATATATATATAAACAGTGAGCTAAAGCCCAATGAATAACATAATGTGTAAAGGGTTATGAATGAATGTCCTTACAATAATGAAATCAATTCATTTAACAGTATTTCGATCTTTCAGTATTTCAGTCAATCAATAGTTCAATCAATCAGTCTTTCAATCAATCAGTCATATGTGGTACATCCATTAGCCTATAAACAATAGGTCCAAAAAGGACCGGGCCTTGACAGACCCAACAATAGTGATGGCCATCAATCATAACAATATGGTTCCACGAGGAAACCGACAGAGCTCTGTATCAGTCAATAACAATGGGTGCTAAGGATGCCACAATACAATTCGAAATACAGGACATACATTCATTCAATAAACAATATCAGTTCAATAAACATTTCAGTTCAGTATTCAAAAGATAATCATTTTGAACATATCTTTACACAATCTGTTACTCACAGAGATTGGGCTATTAGCAGCTAGAGCGTGTCCCCGAGAGCCAACCCTAAACAATTAAACAATTGAACACACACTAAGTTTAACAGTTGGGGAAGTACAATAATTAACTTCCTAATATGCCTCGGTGTGTTCCATGCCTAAATCCTCATTAAGATGTCTTAAACTAGGCTAAGAATGCCTAGGATGAGATGAGGATGCAAAAATTACACTTGGAAGGCATTTTTCAAAAGTTGCTGAAAATAGGCACCTCGCTCGAGCGAGCCTTCCTTCGCTCGAGCGAGCTGCATGAACAGTGAAAGTACTGGTTGCTCAATTTTTACGCGCGATGTTCGCTCGATGCTCGCTCGAGCGAGATGGCAAAACCAAAGGGCTCGCTCGAGCGAGGAATCCTTCGCTCGAGCGAGGAAGCAAAATCTGGGATTTCCAGATTTGTCTCCCAAGTTCGAACCAAGTATTCAAACACTCAAATCTCATCCTCTTGGCCCCAAATTCTGGAAAAACACTTTCAACTCAATGTATTACAAGTTTCAAAAGCTATTTTGTACATGCAAGGGCCAAGGTTGATCAATTGAAGCCAATTTCAAACCATTTTCAAGAATATTTTCAAAATGTGAGATGCATGATCTTTAAACCAAAATCAATCTTTAAATCTTGCTCCAAGGAGCTCAATAGCTGGAAAACAAACTGAAATCATGGTCTTAACATGAAAATAAGCTTGCATGCACCAATGGACCATGGATTCAACTTCAAAATCAACAAATTCAACATGCATGCAACATTTCTAGCATGAATCAACTCCTTAGCACTAAAACATGATTTAATCCTACAATGGAACATGAATCATGCAAGATGAGGCTCAAGAACAACAAAAAGATGATGATTTCTCTTACCTAAGTCTTGTACTTCAAAAATAAGGTCCAATTCTTGTAATACACACTTCAATCTTCAAGTTCACCAAGGTGTAGTCAAAATCTCTCTCAATTTCTAAGCATGCAAGATGAAATCACTCAAGATGAACTCTCTCTCTCTAGAATTCGGTTATGAGCAAGAATAGGGGCTGTCAATGTTGATTAAGTGTATAGGTTCTAAGATTAACCAAATGGCCACCCAATGGCGGTTTCGTAATTAAGTGGAACTTGGCAATTAACTTATTTTAATGTAGTTTAATCATTCCTAATCAATTTCCAGATAATTATATCATTAAATCACAAGTATTCTAATGATCACAAAACACTAAACGGTTTCTAAATCGGCCGCCGATAAGGCCTTCAATTAGCAATTTAAACATATAAATACAAACAGTTAATCAGTCAATCAAACAATGTAATATGCAATTCAATAGGCAAACTCATTCAATTTCAAATTTCACTTTCAATCGATCTATTCAATACTTCAATTAATTCGATAATCATTAACGAGGGTCGTTACAGAGTCATAAACATGATAAGGGGTGTGTTGGTGCACACATTTGCTTGAAATGCACTGCCATGCCATGTTTGCCCTCTGCTGCTGTCAAAATAGGTTATGCAGGAAGCTTTGGCCGGCCGACCACATCCAGTGCCGACCGGCCATGAATTGGTGGCCGAGAGCTCAATAGATGGTCGATGACCACTCCTCCTTGGCCGGTGGTGTCCCCCCTTGGCCGGTGACCCTCCACAGTGTTCAGAAAGTGTTCCTTGGGAATTGTGCAATTTTCAGAGGAGCAGAGCAGGGTAAATAGAGGCAGCTTGTGCATGGCGGTGGGTTTCCGAGCGAAGCCAATCCGAGCATGCGTGCATCCCTCTTCCCGAGGCCTTTTACTGCTTTCAGTAGCTTAATTGATTCATTAATTAGTTAAGTGTTGTATAATTTATTAATTAGCTTGTAGGTTAATTAATTTGTATATTCTTTTGGTCCCTCCGAGCGAGGGCGAATTTGTAATAAGTGTGGGTGCGTGTGTGCATGCCTTCCAACCCCCACTTCTTTCTCCCTTTTACTTACCTGCTTTGATGGTTAGTATTAGGTCATATTTAATTTAGCATACCTTATGCTATGTATGCGTGCATCATTCATCAGTCTTGCATGCACCGGGCTCGGCGCATCATGCTAACTGCATAGTATTTCAAATCTAACTTGAATACGTGCTATCTGTGCATTTCATATACCATCCTAGGATTAGTCGAGCCTATTCTAGTGACATTCTGTGTGCGATGCATTAGCCGCTTAACATGGACTTGGATCATGCATTGATTGCTAACAAGTTCTTTGTTTTGGCTTCGACTACTCGGTAAGCATTTACGCTTTAGCATCCTTGCATATATGTGAATGTTAACATGACAGCATGCTTACCATGTTTCTATATACTTATGTGATATCAACTGCCTGAATGCCTGTGGGTGAAGGTTGGATTGCTTGAGTTGGAACAACTCATTGAAATCTGTGTTTTAGCCTACTCGCGAGTAGCAAATTCCAAACCATTTTCCAAATGAATGGATATGCAATGCTTTGTTCCGAATTAGGCGATCTAATCTATACTTGTGTGTTGTGCGCATCACATAGTAAATTCTAGCTAATTAACCGGAATAAGAACACATATGTTTTCAAAACAAGATATCATGGTTAGTAGAGGTCGATCTTTGATCGGGGCGAGCGGGGGTGCTCATAACTGACCTTCCCCAATCGTACCCAAGTTCCCGAGCCGAGGCAACTTTGTGATGACGGACACGTGGCCTTAGGCAAACGAGTCAGGGTTTCCTAAATTTCCCAAAATAAAATATTTAGGTGGCGACTCTGTATCTAGCAAAACAGTCCATGTTTGGCACTTCTTTCTAAAAATCTGTTTCCAAAACGATTTGCCAGATTTGGACTCTTTGGTGATTTATCAATCCCGCATCGCACTTTGCGAGATTAGATTAAAAACCGACACAAATCGAGTCCGAACTGTAGCACATTGAGGCCCCCGCGGGCGCGTCTACACCTGTCTTGCGAAAAATGTTGCAATATGAGGAACAAGTATTGTTTCTCTTCCAGCCGCAGGAAACCCTTCCAACCCCCCCGTTGTGAATTCGAACAGAGGATTAGTGAACTCCTTTGTGTCAGGCATGGCTTCGAACATGGGATTTGGAAACATTCTGATGCCATTTTCTTGTGTTGGCCTAGATCCACTAATTTGTATGGCTTCGCTGTTAGGTAATGAGATATTTTGATTTACCACAGGCCTCAAAAGAGGCTCACACTATGACTGAGGTATAGGTGATGGCCTTTCAAAATTTTGATTACTAGTCTGACCATTAGTGTGAAGACCCGACCCAACTTTTCACCTTTTGTTTGACACCGACAATGAACAGAGGTCACATCTCATATTTAATAAGTTTCTCCATGCCATTTTAATAAATATTATCTATACTTCGCCATCCGGCACGGACCTATAACAGAACAATAATTGATAATCCTCTTCGAGTGTGTCAAAAACGAAACTCCTAAGATGTATATTTTTTTAGGCGAAACGGATCACACCATCGAACTCAGAATGTCAAAATAGTCAACAGTGATTTAATAGGATTTTTAATGAACCGATTTTCGGACAGCCCGGATGTCCGCGCACTGCGTTTTATCTGAGCAGTGCAATTTGTGGTGGAAAATCAGCCACCATGGCTGGAATTTTTCGTGAGATGGAATATGCATCCACCTCACTCCCTTTTTTACCACAACATTCACATTTTAATCCTAGCCTTAGGTTTTCTCCAAGATTTAATCCTAGCCATTGAACCTACCTAACCACTTTCTTCCTATATATATCCTATATGTGTAAAAACTACATCTTCTTGCTGAAATTCTGTGGGTTTAAGAAAGAAAAATCAAACACTTCCATAATTGTTCATCAAGCTTCAAGTCTAGGTAACTCCCTCTCTATGTCTATTCTATGAGTTAAAGCCTTCATTTCTTTCCTTTGATTTCATGATGCAATGAACCATGAATTTAAGCCTTAAAATATAGTTTTAGACTTATTTCCTTCCATTGATATCATGTTGAAATGAGCCATGAGGCTAGAGCTCAAACTAAGGATTTTGCCCAGCAAACAGTTTTTTTTCCTGAACAGATAGGTTACTTTGAAAATTTGTCAAAAAATATTGAGGCCACTTTAACGGTTGATTTTTGGACGAGAGTTAAAATAAAGCATTATCTTTTCAACCCAATTTGTTTCAACTCCATCCAACGGCTAGATTGTTGTAGAAATGATGTTTTAGAAATTGCAACGGATCTGAACCAGTTTTGTTTTACTGCCTTTTTACCCTATTTATGAGCATTTTTGGGAGGCGAGTCCTCATGAAAAAGTTTCATAACATCTTGATTGATAACCTTGTAAAATTTCGGAATTTTTCTAAGTGTTTTGATTTGGATTTTAGCCTCTGATCTGGAGTGCTGCAAACTAAGGAGTTCTGGACCTAGGAGGAGGACCCCTTTTAAGTTGTACACTTTGGGTACTTTGGGATTATGGTTTTGAATATTTATTTCATGCTTAGAATTGGTTCCTAGACCTACTATAATGTAGTTTTTCATACGTTGTGTTTAGATCTCGGTTCCAGTCGACTTTACCAAACTTCGTGTACTTTTAGGTGAGTTCATACTTACACTCTTTACATGTATTTGAATATAATGACATGCTTTGAGCCATGAATTATTTAGGAGCATGAGATTGCACTGATTTATGAATAACTGGCAAGTATGCCTATGATTGGAAAAGCACCTTGAATACATTTTGAAAATCATGTTATGTTTTAGAAAACGTGAGCTCTAACTCACATGTATTGCTTTTATACATGTTATTTTTGAGAAGCCATGGTTAAGACATTGTTATAAAACTCTTGCAAATGTAATAACGTACATTCGAACGGAACATCCCGGACGTTGGGGGAAATTAAAGATACCAACGGGTGAGGCGTTATAAGGGTGGTTGTTGGGACGCGGCCATCGTCCCTTGGCATGATCATGACCATTTGATATTAGTATGGGTAGCTCCCTACTTCTCTGGCAACATATCCAATCGAATGGACATATGTACGTATATTTTGATATCTATATAAGAGCATTTATTTTGCCTTTCCAGCCATTGGGCTTTAAAAACTTGAAATATTATGTTTGAACTGTGTAAGTACTGTTCTCACAAGCTTTATAGCTCATGGGTGTGTTGCTAACCATTTCAAGTAAGGAGAATGCTTAGAGGATAATCAAAGGCCTTTTTGTGATGTCTCGTGGCCTGGGATGGATTCTGGACCTTTAGTTTTATATAAGTCATGTATTACTTTTTTTGTTGGCATAGGGCCAAGTTATTGTGTAACTTAACTTTTCTTTATGACTTGTATGACTAATATAGCAGTGCTCTAGTGAAATGAACTCACCAAGTATTTGCGATGATTTATTTATTTGTTCTCTAAACTGGATAGTAGATAGTAGTAGGCCTAGGGTGCGAATCGAGGCGCTGGCCAGTCGCGATTCCGATAAGCCCTAGTTCGGATCGTGACAATTAGTATGTCCACTACTTTGCATAGGCTGTTTATCTCTAGCCAATCTTTGCTGAAGAACATTTGAATTTTCCTCCATATGCCTTGTGCTAGTTCGTTGATGGGAATTCATTAGATCCATGAAGGATGTTGTCCATCTTTCCATTGTATACATTAACTGCTATCTTATGGCATCTAGTAAGCCTTCCTACGGATTCATTGGCTGGGTAGACGGAATAGTGGATGGTCCAATTCTATGGTCTCGTCCAATATTTTGAATATGTGGCGCATGTTCCGAGTTGCTAGTTTGTTCGACATAGGTTTTGATGAGATAGGTGCTTTCATAGGATGTGTTATCACATTATCCTCTAGATCAGGTACTTCTACCTCTCCTTCCACACTTTCTTCCAGACCTTCATTTTCTCATTGTCTCCTACGTCTAGCCATTTTAGTGTCCCACTGGGCGTGCCAAAAATATATGTTGGCTTTTTGGCTTTCGAAGGTTAATAATGTAATTTAAACGTGCCAGTAAGGATCAATTAGTCCTTACAGAATATTAATTGCCAACTAAATATTAGACGATTGTGTTTTATTTCTCTCAGCCTTAATGAAGATGACTTTTATTGGTGGCTTGTTTAGGAGAATTTAGTAAATAACAACAAGTGAAGGACAATTTCGGAATCTGAATTTTATTAAGTAAATGAAAACTTACAATGATCTGACCTAGCCTCATAGAGGTTTACAACAACAATCTATTTGAAACTACTCCTAGGAATAAAGTGCAGTACAGGAATTGAAGTGTAGAAATATAAAGAACTGTAAAAACTGGAAGGAAAAACGAAGTAAATAAACTGATTTTTTTATTTGAGTCTGGTCCTTCATTCTGGGGTCTTCTTTACTATTTATATTTTTCAATGATAACTGTCGAAGTGTGCTTCCAACTGTCGAAATATTCTTCTACGATTGTTAAATATGCTCTCTCACAGTCAGTCCCACTACGCCATTCTTGCAATTAGGGCTTCCCTCCTGATTTTGAATTTAAACTTTGTAAGTAACCGTTAGGCCACATCACCTTGTATCTCTTGATTGTTCCGGTGTTACGCAGATCTATTATTACCAATACAAACTGCCACGTGTCTGACTTTGGTTGGCAACTTGTATTAATTCTCCAAATTACCCTCTTTATGCCACGTGTTAAATTGGGGTTGGCTTTTATAAATTATACAACCAACAATTACGTAGAAGTATCTCTCATCAATTATAATTTATTATTATTATTTTTAATCACTTACCATAACATTATAAATCTTACCTCTTTTATCAATAACAACATCCTTGAAGCACTACCTAATTGGCATGCTCCAAGACCAACCATTACCTTCTTGAGATGGAGTTTGCCCGCTGGTAACATCTTACTTTTCTATTCGATGATGCCATCTTTTGTTATTGTTCTCCAAAAAAATAGAAAAATAAAAAACTCTCGTACACACCACCAACCCAAGAAATTATTTAATGATGCTCCACCAACTCCTGCTTAACATATATTAGGATTGTTCAAGTCAATTTAGACACTGTTTGGGTGATGGTTTTTTTGTTAGAATAATTAAAAAGTTAAAATCAAAAAATTCTTATCATTTTCTCTACTTTTTACATGTTTTTTCATAATAAAAAAAATCTCAAAATTATTCTCAAAATTTTTATTTTTTTTACCTCATATTTTAATTAAAATTTTTAAAAATTTTAAACAAATTTCTTAACTGTTTGGTCCAGTTGAATTTTCAACTGGAGACAAGTCATTTACTTTTTTTAACATGCAAACAAATCATATTTTAGATTTTAAGTTTGGTACCGTGCTTTTGGCTGTGGTGATGAAAAAATCATGAGTTTGAGTTGATGGAACGATCTTCTTAGAGCATCTCCAACCCATCCTTCAAAACTTTAAATATGAAATATCCTTCCTAATTTTGAGCTCCAACCCATCCTTCATTTCTTCCTCCCAAATGAAAGAAGATGGATTGATCCTTCAAATATGAAGGGAGGATGAACAAAATAAAGGAGACTCTAAAATACTATTCACTCTATATTTCTTATTATATTCAAAATAACTTTTAATGTATAAATTTAATTTTTATAAAATTGACATCAATAAAAAGTATAAAATCATACCTTTAAAATGAGTATAATATTAAATATATTTTACAAAAATTTTAAAATTAAATATTTATTAATGAACAAAAATTACTTTTTGATTGAAGCTTGAATGAAGAAAATGAAAGTTTGTGGTTAGAGTTTGAATGAATAGTGACCTCCTCTATATTTATTTTTTGAATAAAAAATATTATTTCCATCCTCTTGAGAAGAGGATGTGATTGGAGATGCTCTTAATTGTAAAACTTTACTAACAAACTAATATCCTATAATTTTTATTAAAAAAAAAAAAAAAACCAAACAAACAAACAAACAAATCACATTTTATCTTTACTTCCAGTTGTGGAGAATGTTTTCCAATCAGCTTATTTAATTATTGATATAGTTGTCCAAAAAAAAAAAAAAATCATTTTGATATTTCTCACACATCATCATAATTTATTTTTATTTTTAAAAAAGGTCAATTAAGATAATAAGTCTAAAATCAAAAGTCGAAATTAACTGCTCATTTTTCAATCTATGTATTGACCCTTTTTCAACTATAAAAATTATACTAACGCCCCATTCGAAAGGTAATTTTTGATTGTGAAAGTATTTTTCTGACATTTTTATATTTGAAGAAGTTAAAATATACATGTTCATTTATGTAGGGAATAAATCAATATTCACCAATAATTAAGAAAATTTTGAAATAATTAACCCAATAGTTTGAATTTTGATAGAATTATTTATTTAGACTTAATAATTATATACAGTTGAAAGACAAAAAACTAAAAAAATAAAATTTTAAAATTTACAACATAAAAAAGTGAAACTTAGCAAGTCATATATATATATTTTGATGGATAAGTCATAAATTAAAGAAAAAAATATCCACATTTACAAGGGCATACCCAGGTAAAACAACAATTCTCATACCCCCAAAGGAGGGAAATTAATACAAAATAACTATTTAAAATACCCCCGCATCAGCAGGGTATCCAACAAAAGAAGACATAGATAAAATTTAAGGTTGTGAGTGGTTTGCCTTTGGAATTATGATTCTAAGGGCAAAATTTTTAAATCACTTTTTAAAATTCATAACTAAACACATAGTTAAAAATTACTCAAAGCTCAACTCAAAAATTAATTTCAAAACTCATAACCAAACACACAATTCAAAACTTCTTTTAAAACTCAAAACCAAACTTTTTTCAAAACTCTATTTTAAAAGAAAAAATTCAAAAAATATTTTTTTATTTTGTTTTTTAAAATTATTTTTAGAATCATGATTTAAGTGCAGAGTCGTGTTTTGAGTTATGAGTTTTGAATTGAGTTTTGAAATGAGAAAAATTGTTTGGTTATGAGTTTTGAGTTGTATTTTGAAATTTTTTAGATGATTTTTTTTAAAATATTTAAAAATTTTCTTAATTTTATTTTTTTAGGGTAAATATTTCTTTTAATGTGCACTATATTTCATACATTATGTGTTGTATTTTTTTAATATTAAAAAAATTAAAAATTATTTTTTACTTTAAATATTTTTTTATTTTTTATTTAAAATATTTTATTTTAGTTTATAAATATATTTTTAAATATTTTAATTTTTTTTATGTGTTGATTATGATTTGTGTGTAGAGTTTTGAAAATAATGTGGAGTTTCGAGTTTTGTGTTTAGTTATGAGTTTTGAAAATAATTTTTGAATTCAGTTTTGAGTTATGTGTTTAGTTACGATTTGGGTGTGAAATTGTGTTTTGAGTTTGAAATATTAAAATTAAATATTTACAAAATAAAATAAAATGTTTAAAATGAAAAAAAATTAAAATATTTAAATAAAAATTATATATTTAAAATAAAAATAATAAATTTTTCCTAAACATTTTTCAATATTTTAAACAAATAAATCCAAAAAATTCAAAATACAAATCAAAATTCAAAAACTCAAAATAGAACTCTAAACTCTTAAACCAACAAATTTTCTTTTTTCAAAATTCAAAAACTATTTTCAAAACTCCTTTCAAACACTTTTCAAAACTCAGAACCAAATAAATATTCTCTTTTCAAAACTCAATTCACAATTTCACACTCAAATCATAATTTCAAAAAAAGAATCACAATTCCAAAAACGTAACCCAAAATTGTCCATATATCATTTTTTATCCCCAAGTACCCTCTACAATCAAGGATAATATATGGATACCTAGGGAAGTTATATATATATATCTTTATATATTATAAGAATGTAGTAGAACATGAGAATCTTCCGAAGTTTTAATACTAAATTCTTATGCACTCCTTTTTCTAGATGGCATCCTCTGGAGTCTCCTTTACTCATTTTCTTAATTTCTAATTTTATTTAAAATAAACATAACAAAAAATATAAAAAATCAAATTTGCAAATAAATAAAATTAATAAATTTGATCTCTATCTATTCAGTTAAAATCTTTATTTTGCCTCTCAATATCTAATTTTGAATTTTAAAAATATTTAAAGTCTATCTAAATAAATCTAATTTGAAATTTGATTTTTTTTTTTCTTTTTTTCTATTTGAACTTGATTGTTGTAGAAGGACCCAGCTCTTCTCTAATAACTAGAGGGTACTGTTCGACATTGGTGGCCTTGATCTGAGCCCATGACAATGATTCAAATCGTTTAATGTGTAGAACATGTTGAGTACATCATTCCTTCAAAAAATCATATTAATCAGATATCGATAATTACTTAATCAAATCGCATCATTAGGTCACATTTCAATACAATTTTCAAATGGAAATTTCAAAATAAATTGTGATAAAATATGATCTAATTAAGTAGTTGTCGATATCCGATCAATGTGAGTTTTTGCAGGGACGTATTTTACACATTGAACGATTTATATTATCACCATAGGCCCGGATCAAGGTCCAACAATGCCAAACAACACCCTCCAATTACTGAAGAGGAGTTGTATCCATTGTAGAATATCCATGTATTTCAACTTAATCTTTTCAAAGTTTATCTTCAAATTAAACTTAATATTTTATTTTTTAAAATCATCAACTAATTATCTACATAAATTTCAAATACAATAGAATTGTAAGTATATCTTTTGTCTAAACTTAATATTTTCAATATAAAAACAAGTGTTTGGAAAAGGAGCCACGGACAAGAGATTGAAAGGAAAAAGAAAAAAAAATCACAATTAAAACTGAGCAATTTTCAACTCCCTTTCACGATACCTAAAAAAATCTTGCATTAAAATCAAGTCAAAAGTACCTTTTTTTCCCCTTCAATTGTATCTACTTTTTATTTGAAATATGTATTTGCACGAGCTTTTGTATGTGTGGGAAAGAAAATTTATATAAATGGATATTATTATTTTATTCTTTTTTAAATTCTGCTTTTGTTTTTGTTTCTTTTTCTTTTTTCCTATAATATGTATTTTTTTATTTCTTTCTTTTTTTTGCTAATAATGTGTCATTTAATTGAGATTTCATTCTTTTTTTGAAGTACTACTATTATTAATTTGTGAGTCTCACTTATTAACTATTTGTGTTTAATTTTCAAAGTGTCATAATTAAATTATTTTTTGTCATAACTTAATAAATAACCAAATATTACTTGAAGTATAACTAAAGACTTCTTACGTCATAACCAAAATAACAATTGCAATAGGTTATAATTAAAAGAATAACGAGTCATAATTAAATCGTAACTAATATCAAAATATATACATAACTAAACACCATAAAAATCATTACTGAGATATATGATACATACTGTGTGTGTTAATTTCCGACCACACTGCCCTCCTTAGTAATTCAGCTGTAGAACACAGGCAGAATAGATGGCACTTGGTTGTCCTGCACAGAAAGAAAAGGCTCCGGCGGTGGTTCTTCCACCCGGGGGCACTCCGACGATCAAGTCAGTATATCTCTCAAAGATAATCAATTGTGCTAAACTTAATGCTCAAAGTTTAAATTGCGTACCTTAGACCCACGGGGGTGCCTCTCTTTTATAGTTTACTCCATCCTAGTCCCACTAGAAGCCTGACTTCTATGGATTCCAATTCTGTGCTTACTTTGGATTCCTCAAGAGATAAGGATAAACCCCCTAAGTGTCACGACCCAAACCCGGCCCTATGGGTTTAGCACCGTAACTGGCCAGTAATCCGAGATTACCGAAGGCCTGCAGAACAGTAATACAGTAAAACAGAGTACAGGGCCTGGCGGAAGCCATTACAGTAAATAACTAGTGTCCATTGAGCTGTGAAAATCTGTATGCCAAAAACATTTTTCATGCATTCATTCAGTTCAAACAGTACAGTCTATTATATACAATCATATACAACATTCAGTACGGGAATCAAATCCCTCGATAACAGTACAGTAAACAGTAGACGGTCTATATAGTAGGGGACACAAAAACACCCCAAGCCATAGCATGGCAACACGGAACCTCGCGGTGAGGCACATAGGCTGGCTTGACAAAACTGGGGGACTAACCCACGCTCCTAGCTCCGGTCTGGCTGCTGAGAACCTACATATATATATAAACAGTGAGCTAAAGCCCAGTGAATAACATAATGTATAAAGAGGTTAAGAATGTAATGTCCTTACAGTAATGAAAACAGTTCATTAAACAGTATTTCAGTCTTTCAGTATGTCAGTCAATCAATCATATGTGGTACATCCATTAGCCTATAAACAGTAGGTCCAAAAGGACCGGGCCTCAACGGACCCAACAGTAGTGATGGCCATCAGTCAGTAAACAGTATGGTTCCACAAGGGAACCGACAGAGCTCTGTAACAGTAACAGTCAATGCTAAGGATGCCACAATACAGTTCACAATACAGGACATACATTCATTCAATAAACAATATCAGTTCAATAAACAATTCAGTTCAGTATTCAAAAGATAACCATTTTGAACATATCTTTACACAATCTGTTACTCACATAGATTGGGCTACAGTATGCTAGAGCGCGTCCCCGAGTGCCAACCCTAAACAGTAAACAAATCGAACACACTCTAAGTTTAACAGTTGGGGAAGTACAATAATTAACTTCCTATTATGCCTCGGTGTGTTCTACATCTAAATCCTCATTAAGATGTCTTAAACTAGGCCTAAGAATGCCTAGGATGGAATGAGGATGCAAAGATGTATACAGAAAACATTTTCAGAATTTTCAGAAAAAGGGAGCCACGCTCGAGCGTACACATCCCCGCTCGAGCTTACAGGCAAAAACGTTCCCCGCTCGAGCGTGAGCCCTTCCGCTCGAGCGGTCTGCAAAATATACTGGATGCTCGCAAAACACGCTCGAGCGTAAATATTTCCGCTCGAGCGGACAGCACAAAATTTGCAAAACTGCTGGGGACTTGATTTCTGCGCTCGAGCTCGCAACCCTCCGCTCGAGCGTACACCAGAAATCTGGAAAACCCAGAATTGTGCTCTGAATTTGGAAACTCAAGTTTGGAACACAAAAATCGATCCTCTTGGGCCCTTTTCCTGGAAAACTCATGAAAACACATAGTATTACTAGGTTCAAAGCTCAATTTGTAAAATCAAAGCCCAAGGGAAGTTTAATCAAGCTCATTTCCAAACCAATTTTCAAGAACATGCATGAACAACATTCAAATATGACATGCATGAGTTTCAAACCAATTTCAAGCTTCAAATCTTGCTCTCAAGAGCTCAATAGCTGGAAAACAAAGTGAAAACATGGACTAAAGCTTAGACATGAACATGCATGTACAATTCTCCAAGAATTTAACTCAAAACTCATCAATTCAACATGCATGCATGAATTCAAACATAATTCAACCTCTATGCACTAAAACATGGCTTGATTCTATAATGGAGCCTAGAACATGCAAGATGAATTTCAAACAAGAAGAAGATGAATTCACTTACCTAGAGTTTCAATTACAAGTCTTGCTAGCTCAATTTGCCAATCTATGTTACAAATCTTCAAGATTCAAGCTAAATTCCCAAAGTTGAGTTCAAATCTCTTCCTCTCTCTCTAATTCTCTTTTTGGACGGTAGGAACAAGAGGGATGGCTGATCAAAATGTGTCTCTAAGTGTATAAGGCACAATAGAATTGAATAAACAAAGGTCCACTATGGTGGCAATTTGGTCAATAAGTCCAACCTCTCAATTAATCAATATTTAATCTAGTTTAATCATTCCTAATCAATTTTCAGATAAATATACCATAAAATCACAGATATTCTACTGATCATGAAACTCTAAACGGTTCCTAATTCGGCCGCCGATAAGGCCTTCAATTAGCAGTTTAAACATATAAATTCTAACAGATAATCAATCAATCGAACAGATAGAAATGCAATACAATAGATATACGTATTCAATTTCAGTTTCGATTTCAATCAGTTCATTCAGTACTTCAGTTAATCCAATTATCAGTCATTATCAGTTCGGTTTAACAGAAATCAGTACGTAATTCAGTGGGTTATCGATAATCAGTACGAGGGTTGTTACACTAAGAGTGTTATCTTTATCCATCATGAAGTCTTTCTTTATCCTTGGACTCTTGTCCCTTATCCGCTTATCTCGAACTCCGATATCTTCGGAGATAACCTCGGCAACTCCGAGATCACCTCGGCATAACTACAACGACACGTGGCACCTCGGCTGACACGTCGGCGTCACCATGCCACGTGTTGGCACTCATAAAATATATCCCCACAATTGCCCCTAGGTTCTATTACATCGGCATCCTGAGGTGATGTAACCTATATCGGTACTTCTCTCCAGTGCGTTGGCTAAAACATCTTCTGCCGAGATCATTTAATTCAGGCCGACATGTCTTCTTATGAACAAGTTTTTCCCCATGCACTTCTTCACGCGTGTGAGCTGTCAAGCATCACTTTTCAACTGTTTTATTTACGCGTTTGATCCCCATTGGATCGTGTTTCTGACGCGCCTGTGAACCGTCTTTCACTTGTCTGCGCCGTCTGACGTGTGCGTTGCTCCAGGCGTATTCAATGCTCTGTTTTGCCGCCGTTTCAAGTTTTTGACAAAACTTTGCCTCTTTCCTCTGTTTTTTCACTTTTACCTTCGTTTCTACTTGCTTCTTCTCTCTCTAAACTCTTCTTCCCGAATCCGCCATTGTTCAAGCTCCAGGCCCTGCAACTGATCTCTTTCTTCCATTCCAGCGAAGCTTTCGACATTCCGTCTTGTCGG
Organism: Camellia granthamiana; assembly: GCA_036172215.1. NCBI lineage: Eukaryota > Viridiplantae > Streptophyta > Magnoliopsida > Ericales > Theaceae > Camellia > Camellia granthamiana. The sequence continues at coordinate 138,963,692 of CM069908.1, forward strand.
CGGCCCTCATTCCGGCTTCAATCTTTCTGGTAAGCCACTATTCTTTTTGTTTTCAGTTCATTGATGTTCTTCCATTTGCTTGTTGTTACTGTCTTTTTCAAACATCTATCTGGCGAACCATATACCTGAATGCTTTGATTCTGCTTTTGCCCATGTTTTGAACACTTGCACTGTTTCACCATTTTTCTGCCACTATTCTTGACCCTATATCTCTTGTATTCTTTATGCTTTTGAGAACCCTACCTCTGTTCTTGATTCTGAAACTTCGTTCTTTGTTTATTGTTTTTTGTGTTTCCTTCCAGATTTGTGCCCCCAATCTGTACTTTCGTAGATTTTAGGTTTGGGATTTGTCTATAGAACCTACCAATTCTTAGGAAAAAACTGAAACAATCATTTCCAGCATTCACCTAGGTCAGATCCGAGGTCCCAAAAACCCTTTAAGAACATCCTTTTTCTCAATATCTCTACGCCGGGATCATGGGTATGTGGAGACATAGGGTAGATACCCCAACCAAACTTGAACACTTTAGGGAAGAGTTCGAAATTCCTGCCGACGTCCATCTGAGACTGGCTGGGGATGACGACTCTATTATGCCCACAGACGATACGATGCCCTTTCCCATTGTCGCCTTTACTGAATGTGGACTTCGGCTTCCACTCAATCCCCTCTTTCGTGAAGTTCTTCATTACTATAAGTTGAACCCCATACAACTTACTATTAACTCTTATCGAGTGATTAACGGTATTATAGCCTTAGCTAGGCAGGAGAACGTTAGGGTCACCCTTGCCGACATCCAATATTGTTATACCATGTGTGCCCTTAACTTGAAAGAAAAAGGTTTCGTCTATTACCTCAAGCCGAGGTCCACCGAATTCAAAATTGTAGCCGACCTCCCAGACTCCAACAAGGGGGCTGGAGATGACTATGTCATTGCTTCTGGAAATTGGGAATTTGCCCTAGACGAGGATGCCCATCTTTACCCTCTTCCCCGATCAGTTAAAGAGGGCAAGGGTAAGAGCCCAGTGTTAATACCTGTTTGTTTCTTTTCAAGTCATCAATACTTTGTCTGTTTCTAATGTCTGTTCCTTTTGCATATGTTCGTAAGCCACCGAAAAACTTTCGCCAATCTTACGTTCCCAGCAAGGGCCTGAAAAAACTCCTGGACTTGCCAGTTCAGAAAAGAAAAGCGCCTCTTCTTCTCAACTTCATTCCAACATACAAATCAATTTTGCCCGACGTCCCCAAAAGAAAGAAGAAAAGCCTCTCTCCACCCTCTGCCACAACCCAGACTGCATCCACATCACGAACAGACCAAAGATCAACGTCTGACCCAGCGGATTTGCCATCAACCTTGGCACCATACTTGATCCCCATACCTGAACGAAAAACGTCGGCGAAGACTTGTCAAAACTGCCGAGATGGGTCGTCCAAAGCCTGTTTCTGAAGATCTCCTGGCCGACCTCCCTACTGACGTCGATGCTCAGCCGACGCAAACCATGCCTCTACCAAAGCCGAAGAGAACCAAGAAAGCCCAGCCAAAGGCTAAAGTGACTCAGGTTGAATCTGAGGACACTTTACCTATTTCCAAACTTGCTGAGAGTAAGAAGACTTCTTCCGCTTCTGCCAAAAGGTCTGCTGAAGCCCAACCTTCTAAATCCCCCAAATCGAAGAAGCCGAAGTCGTCGTCTGCGACGACTTCGGGTTCTAAAAAACCAGATGTCCCCTGGGCGCCTGCAATTACTCTGGAAGACAGGCCAATCATGACCAGTGAGAGCGCTGATGACATTAATGTCGGCGTTGCTCTCAGTACGGCGTTGCTCCTTCTTGGTGATCTGGAGCGAAATGCCGGGTATAGTGAGTATGAGAACTATGCCCTAATGCTCCAGCACTCCGTTCAAGTAAGTGTTCCTACTCGGTACTTTTTCTTTCTTTTCTGTTTTCATATTTAAAGAGTTGTTTCTAATACTTCTGTTTTCTTTCAGGCCATCCAGCATGCCCATTCGTTTTTAATGCAATCTTTCAAGAATCGAGAGAAGTTAACCGATCTGAAAAGGGAGTTTACTGCCCTCCAGAAAACCAATAAAAGTCTTCAATTAAAAATGAAGAAGCTGGAAGACCAGGCCGAAGCTGCCACTAAGGCCCAACAAATAGTAGAAGAAAAAGCTGAATCTGCTGAGGCTATCAGGAAGGTCGCCGAAGCCGAGAAAAAAGAGGCCAAGGATAAAAAGTCCCAGGCCGAAAAAGAGCTTGAGGAGGCCTTGGCTACGAAAGAAGCTGATGAAAAAGCTTACGCCCAAGGTATAGCCGACGTTACTGAGGACTACAAACTCCAAGTCAGGCAGGCATGCAACAGGGGCTTCTCCCTTGGTTGGATGTCCCTGGCCAAAAAGCTCAACGTCCCTGATGATTCACCATTCCGCAATGCCGACGCTATCCCTCTTCCATTCCCCCCACCTCCTCCTCCAAGTCAACCAGAGGGAGATTCTGAATCTGAATTTGAATCTGAAGCTGAGGAGGAAGGTGAGGAAGAAGCTTTGTTAAGAAAACCCAAGGAGGCTGTTGGGACTAAATCTCCTTCTCTGAATGAGCAGGTGTTAGACCTGACTCAAGATGATGATGGTGATGAAGTTACCAAGGAGACTACTCCTCAGCAGACTTTGTCCGATGTTCCTCAGGCCGACAAGAGTGTTGATGAGACCCTGGCCGAGATTGATGCAGAAATAGCAACGGAGAAAGTGGCTGAAATAACTTTTCAGAAGTCTGCCGATATCCAAACCGAAGTTGCTCCTGAGGCTGAAGAACCATAACTTTGATGTTTTCTTTCTTGTACTTTTTTGTCTCTTCTGTACTTCTTGTTTGAAAACAATGCAAGCTCTTTGTATGGCCGATGTGCCTTTGTTTCCTGTTGAATCCTCAACACAACTATGCTTGTACCTTTGTCTTCTCTTAACTGCTTCCGTATGATTCTATACTTAGAATATTTTGCATGTTTTGACATACTCACCCTTCTTTGTTTAATCTTCTCGGGGTTACATACCTCGGATATGATAACTGCAAGCTTTACTTCGGCAAGATACTGACCTGCAAACTTTTCATAAATCCCAAGAAGTGTAAAACACATACTGTTTTAATTTCAGCCTATAAACTTTTCTCAAGTTATAACAAGTGCTAAACAATGATCTATTTGTAAATTGCTACAAATTTCAACAAATGTTCAAACAATATACTTAGCTTTTATTTTAACCTGTAACTTGTTGCAAATTTCAACAGATGATCACATGTCGCCATCTTGTAAATTGCTACAAATTTCAACAAGTGTAGAGAAACAGTAATATCGGCTTAACTTCAACTTGTAAATTGCTACAAATTTCAACAAGTGAAGATAAGGAATCAGCTTAACTTCAACTTGTAAATTGCTATAAATTTCAACAAGCGAAGATAAGGAATAATCTCGACTTAACTTCAGTTTGTAAATTGCTACAAATTTCAACAAGTGAAGATAAGGAATCAGCTTAACTTCAACTTGTAAATTGCTACAAATTTCAACAAGCGAAGATAAGGAATAAGCTTAACTTCAACTTGTAAATTGCTACAAATTTCAACAAGTGAAGATAAGGAATAATCTCGGCTTAACTTCAGCTTGTAAATTGCTACAAATTTCAACAAGTGAAGATAAAGAATCAGCTTAACTTCAACTTGTAAATTGTTATAAATTTCAACAAGTGAAGATAAGGAATCAGCTTAACTTTAACTTGTAAATTGCTACAAATTTCAACAAGTGAAGATAAGGAATCAGCTTAACTTCAACTTGTAAATTGCTACAAGTTTCAACAAGTGAAGATAAGGAATAATATCGGCTTAACTTCAGCTTGTAAATTGCTACAAATTTCAACAAGTGAAGATAAGGAATCAGTTTATCTTCAACTTGTAAATTGCTACAAATTTCAACAAGTGAAGATAAGGAATCAGCTTAACTTCAACTTGTAAATTGCTACAAATTTCAACAAGTGAAGATAAGGAATCATCTCGGCTTAACTTCAACTTGTAAATTGCTACAAATTTCAACAAGTGTTAAGCATATTCTTCTTCTCTTTGCCCCCAATGTGAACCTGAGTTCCGCATGGGTTCTCATTATTCAAAAATAATATTGCGCATTTTTTACCAGTGTAGAGGAATTCTGCTATAATTTTATTGATGACGTTGAAAAAATAACAAGGAACATCTAATGATAAAAAAATTTCAGATTACAAGTGTTCCATGGTCTAGGCAATGCTTTGCCCTCATTATCTTCAAGTCGATAGGCTCCATTGCCTAATACCGAAGTGATTCTGTAGGGTCCCTTCCAGTTTGGGCCAAGCTTGCCCTCTCTGGGATCCTTCTTGTTGCCAACGACTTTTCTCAGGACTAAGTCACCGATCTGAAAATCCCTCGGATTAACCTTCTTGTTGTAAGCTCTGGCAAGCTGCTGCTGGTATGCTGCAAGCTGTATTGTAGCCTTCTCTCTTCTTTCTGCTAACAGATCAAGATCTTAGGCTAACAGTATGTCATTAGTTCCATTCTCAACTCCCTGGGTTCGGATCCCTGGGATGCCGACTTCCAGTGGGATGGCTGCTTTTGTGCCATAAGCCATGGCAAAGGGGAATTCTCCTGTTGATCTTCTCGGCGTAGTCCGATATGCCCAAAGTACGTTGGGCAATTCGTCTACCCACTTTCCTTTTGCTGCCTGCAGCCTATTCTTTATTCCGTCCAAAATTATTTTGTTGGATGCTTCAACTTGTCCATTACTTTGGGGAAAACTTGGTGTTGAAAAGTATTTCTTGATCTTGAATTTCGTACAAAAGTTCTTGATAAGTTTGCTGTCAAACTGTGTTCCGTTGTCGGCAACTATTGCTCTTGGAATCCCAAATCTGGTGATGATGTTTCTCCATATAAAGTTCTTGACATCCACATCTCGGATTTTGGCAAGAGGTTCTACCTCTATCCACTTTGTGAAGTAATCTGTTGCTACCAGCAAGTATTTTCTCTGCCCAGTTTCCTGGGGAAGTTGGCCAACAAGATCCATGCCCCACTGGGCAAACGGCCAAGGGCTGGACACTGGATTTAGGTCAGCAGCTGGCTGGTGTATCAAAGGTGCAAACCTTTGGCATTGTTCGCACTTCTTCACGTATGCATCCGCATCTTTTTGCATGTAGGGCCACCAATACCCCTGGGTAATGGCCCTATGAGCTAGTGATCTGCCCCCAGCGTGGCTTCCCCAAATTCCTTCATGAATTTCATATAAGAAATCCTCAACCTGCAAAGAGTGTACGCACCTTAAGAGGGGTCCAGTGAAGGACCTTCTGTAGAGATGTCCGTCCGCTGTCAGACTAAATCTTGCCGATTTCAATCTGACCTTATGTGCCTCCTTGCGCTCTTCTGGCAGCTTTCCTTCTTTCAGGAATGCAACAATTGCATCCATCCAGCTTGGTCCCATGTCCACATACATTGCTTCCCGCTCTGTGTTCCGTGGTTCTATGCTCGGCCCCGACATATAGTCAATCATTATTGTCCTTGTTTTTCCAGTCTGCATTGAACTTGCCAGGTTGGCCAACGCGTCGGCATGGCTGTTATCATCTCGGCTTACTTGGAGAAGTCGGCAATTCTGAAATAAGGCTGCCAATCTGATGACCTCTTTTGCATATGCCGACATCCTCTCGTCTCTGGCTGCAAATTCTCCTGTTGACTGATTAACAATTAATTGTGAGTCACAAAAAACTATTACCTCATCTACTTCTGCTGCTGCTGTCAGCTTTAGCCCTGCAATTAATGCTTCGTATTCTGCTTCATTGTTTGAGGCCTTGAACCCCAAACAGATGGACTGTTCTATTATTTCTCTGTCTGAAGATATCAGCAGTACTCCTGCCCTCGCCCCTTGCCGGTTTGAACTTCCATCGACAAACAGTCTGAAGGAGTCTCCAATGTAAATACTGCAGGGTCTGAGCTTTTCCTCCCTTTGTTCTTTTGTCTTTGGATGGGCTTTTCCTTGCTTGCTTGGACATCGTTCATCATGGCTCAACGGAGCCCGATGTTGGATTGATTCTGGCGTGAACTCGGCCACGAAGTCGGCCAAAACTTGGCCCTTAATTGCTGTTCTCGGCCTGAACTCCAGGTCATACTGGCCCAAGGCTACTGCCCATCTTGCTATCCTTCCTGTTAAGTCTCCTTGTTGCAACAAGGACTTTAGTGGGTGCTCTGTTAGGACCACAATCTTGTGCGCCTGAAAGTAATGGTTCAACTTTTTTGAGGCCATTACTAAGGCTAGCATTAATTTCTCTAGTGGTAGATACCTTATTTCTGCGTCGGCCAAGGTTTTGCTTACATAGTAAACAGCCTTTTGCTCCCCTCTTTCTTCTCGGATTAACACCGCACTTACTGCGTGTTCTGAAACAGCTAAGTACAAAAACAGCTCTTTCCCAGGTTCAGGTGTTGAGAGGACTGGAGCCATAGTCAGATACTTCTTTAGGTCGGCCAACGCAGCCTCACATTCCTCTGTCCAAAGGAAATCCGTGGCTTTCTTCACCAGGTTGAAGAAAGGTTTACATTTGTCTGAGCTTCGGCTTATGAACCTGTTTAGGGCTGCGGCCTTTCCGGTAAGTTTCTGTACCTGTTTTGCCGATGTTGGGCTCTGTAAATCTAGGATGGCCTTGATCTGATCTGGGCTGGCTTCAATGCCCCTTCGTGTCACCAGGTACCCCAAGAATTTACTAGATCCAACTCCAAACGCGCATTTTGATACGTTGAGTCGGAGCCGATATGTTTTGAGTATCTCAAATACCTCTTTTAGGTTGGCAAGATGACCCTTAGGGTCCTTGGTCTTCACGACCATATCATCGATATAAACTTCCACTGTTTGGCCAATCAAGTATCTGAACATCTTGGTTACTAGCCTTTGGTAAGTTGCTCCCGCGTTCTTTAATCCAAAAGGCATTACTCTGTAACAGTACAGGCCTTTTGGGGTGATGAACGCTGTCTTCTCTTCATCTGGGGGGTACATGGCTATCTGGTGGTACCCCCGGTAAGCATCCAGGAAACTCATCCTTCCATGTCCAGATGTGGCGTCTACCAACTGGTCAATCTTGGGTAGAGGAAAGCTGTCTTTGGGACATGCTTTGTTCAGGCTTGTGAAGTCTACACAGACCCTCCACTTACCGTTCTTCTTTTTTACTACGACAGTGTTTGACAGCCACGTCGGATAATTGACTTCTCTGATGGCCCTAGCCTCCAAAAGTCTGTCTACTTCCTCCTCCACTGCTTCGACGTGCAACAACGTCGGTCTTCTGGCTCGCTATATCACAGGCTTGGCCGACCTGTCGACGTTCAGTTTGTGGCATGTGACCTCGGGGTCAATGCCAGGCATTTCATAAGGTATCCAAGCGAACACCTCAATGTTTGTCCTCAGAAAAGCTTCCAACTCTTTTTCCTCTTCTTCGGCTAAGCCGGAGCCGAGAAGAAAGAAGCGTTCTTCGTCACCTTCCTGGACGAGGATCTTCTTCAGTGCTTCTTCACTTTTTTCGGTCGGCTCCTTGCCGACATCATCTAGGACCTTCATGTCCTTGTCTTCGATTTCAGCCTTCTCTGGTTCTCGGATGTAGCAGGTTGATTTCATTGCTGCCATGGAGCAAGTTTTTGCCTGCAGTTGATCTCCTCTGATTTCTTCAATCCCAAGTTCTGTTGGGAAACGCAATAGTTGATGCAATGTTGAGGGAACTACCCCCATTGCATGCAACCATGGCCTTCCCAAGATGATGTTGTATGGCGAGGGTGTGTCAATCACAATGAATTCCGTCTTGATTTTCTTTGTGCCGGGTTGTACTTCTAGGTTTGTTGCGCCTAGTGGCCATGTCGGCGTTCCATTGAAGCCGACCATCGGGCCATTGGACCCTTCCATGTCATCTGGGTGAAGGCCCAGCTCCTTGTAACATCTAACGTACATGATGTCGCAAGAGCTGCCTTGATCAATCAAGATGCGCTTTACCTGGCACTCCCTAACCTGGAGGGATACTACCAAGGCATCATTATGCGGGTGTTGGACCATCTCTAGGTCGGCTTTAGTAAAAGCTATCATCGGTCCTTGGCACTCCTCTGGCCGATGTCTGTTTTCCCCGACTTGGTAGACATGCTGTAAATGCCTTACCCTCTGGGTCTCTCCCTTGACTTCGTTCTCGTTGACCCTTGAGTGGATCATATTAACCACCCGTGGTCCCCTTGCCTGTGGTTGCTGTGTTGGGGGAGGCGGGGCTGTTGGTGCTTGAGGCAATCTTGTCTGTTCCTCTCTTGTCCTGGCTTCATCGACAAGGTCTCTCAGATGGCCTAGTCTCACTAAGTCCTCTAAGTGTGCTCTTAGGGCTCTGCAACCCTGGGTTGGGTGCCCTTCTTCATTGTGGTAAGCACAACACCTACCAACGTTCCTTCCCATGTATTCTCTTGGGGCCTTTGCCGGTGCTCTGAAATATTGTTGGTTTCAGATTTGATCCAGGACTTTGTGGATCGGAATTCGGAACACAGTCGTCACTGCCTGTTTGGCCCTCAATTCCGTTTCTTGTTTATTGAACCCATTGTTACCTCGGCTTCGCTTCGGCGAGCCGTTGGTTCTTTCGTGTTTTACCTCTTTATTCCCCGATGTATCTTCCTCGGCTCTGGCATACTTCTCTATTCTGGCCATGAGCTCCTCCATGCTCTTCGGTAATGTCTTTGCCAAGGATTTCCGGAGTGGACAATCATCTTTCAGGCCGTTTTTGAAAGAAACGACCGCTACTTCCTGGTTGCATTCGGGTATTCGGTTGAACACCTCATAGTACCTGTTTGCATAGGCCCTTAGGCCTCCATTCTTGCTGATCTTCAGGGCCATCAGTGCATCCACCCTCAATGGCTGCAGCTTATTTGTTACGAACCTAGCCACAAACATCTCGGCCAGGCCTTCCCAGGTCTTTACGCTTCCCTTTGGTAATTTGTGGAACCAATCTGATGCGATCTCCCCGAAGGATGAGGGGAACACTTTACAGAGCAACGGCTCGTTCCCACTATACAATGCCATTGAGTTCAAATATAATCCGACATGGAAGTTAGGGTCCGACTTACCATCGTATATTTGAAACCTCGGCATGCTAAATCTCTTTGGTGTCTGGAACTTGTCCAATTCTACCGAGAAGGGTGTCCTCGGCTTGTCGGGTGAGGTTACCTCGGCATCTCCGTTCTGTTGCTTCCTCGTGAGGTAGTTTCTCAAGTCTTCCTTGCTCCGCCCAAGAGCTCGGCTATCCTTTGATTTTAGTCTTTTTGGCACACTGCTCTCGGCCTCGTGATGGTCTCTTTTCGATCTCTCCCCGTGAGTTGTGTCGAAGCATAATGCATGCCCCTGAACATGCCGATGTTCTTTGGGGTCTGCCTTCTTCGTGTGATGCGTTTTCCGTGATTCTTCCCTTCTTGATTCTCCTCGCCCGACCTCCCTGGAGGTTTGGTGAGAATGTCTTCCACTCCTGGTATGCTGAGGTACTAAAGGGATCTGTCCCCCCTTCTGGGTGTTGACTGCTGGAACTGGTGTGTCATGCAGTGGGAAGGGTGGCTGCATGACATTGTTTTGCATCATAAAATTGACGACCGATTGCAGGTCAGCCAATTTGTTTGCCATCTCTTTTACCTCTTCATCCCTCCGTAGGCACCTGTCCCTCCATACCTGTAGGTTGTCTTCGTTGTAGTATCTGCTCTGATCGGTCTTCTTTGAAGTGTCGCCTTCCTGGCCGACGTCTTTCACTCCATGATGAGTTTCTGTGTTGTGGTTGTCTCCTTCAATATCGAGGTCAATGGGTCTTTCGCTCCCAGCGGGAGTGCCGTCCCCAATCTTTTCTTTCTGCACGTTACTGGCCATCTATTCGTCTTTCGTTCCCACAGACGGCGCCAAATTATGTGTATTAATTTCCAACCACACTGCCCTCCTTAGTAATTCAGCTGTAGAACACAGGCAGAATAGATGGCACTTAGTTGTCCTGCACAGAAAGAAAAGGCTCCGGCGGTGGTTCTTCTACCCGGGGGCACTCCGACGATCAAGTCAATATATCTCTCAAAGATAATCAATTGTGCTAAACTTAATGCTCAAAGTATAAATTGCGTACCTTAGACCCACGGGGGTGCCTCTCTTTTATAGTTTACTCCATCCTAGTCCCACTAGAAGCCTGACTTCTATGGACTCCAATTCTGTGCTTACTTTGGATTCCTCAAGAGATAAGGATAAACCCCCTAAGAGTGTTATCTTTATCCATCCTGAAGTCTTTCTTCATCCTTGGACTCTTGTCCCTTATCTGCTTATCTCGGACTTCGATATCTTCGGAGATAACCTCGGCAACTCCGAGATCACCTCGGCATAACTACAACGGCACGTGGCACCTCGGCTGACACGTCGGCGTCACCATGCCACGTGTTGGCACTCATAAAATATATCCCCACACATACATTTTTCAAAATGTGTATTATAAAATATTTCTATATATAATTAAAAAATTATTCATTCCTTAAGGCCAAATTATATGGTAGGATTCCTTAATTTTTTAATGAAGTTAAATTATAATAATACATTAATAATATAAATAAATAAATAATTTAAAGAGTTTTTCATTAGTTGATGGTGGACATGGAAAAAATTATTTGATATTTCTGAAGTGTTACGTAGAGGTATCTATCATCAATTATAATTTATTATTATTATAAATCTTACTTCTTTTATCAATAACAACATCCTCGAAGCACTACCTAATTGGCATGCTCCAGCACCAGCCATTACCTTCTGCAGATGGAGTTGGCCAGCTGGTGACATCTCACTTTTCACAACGATGATGCTATTTTGTTATTGTTCTCCAAAAAAATAAAAAATAAAAAACTCCCACACACACCACCAACCCAAGAAATTAATTATTTAATCCTCCTCCACCAACTCCTACTTAACATATATTAGGGGTTGTTCAATGTAAACACTGTTTGGGTGGTGGCTTTTTTGTTAGAATAATTAAAAAGTTAAAATCAAAAAAAATTTATCATTTTCTCTACTTTTTATATGTTTTTTCATAATAAAAAAAATCTAAAAATTATTCTCAAAACTTTTATTTTTTTTATCTCATATTTTAATTAGATTTTTTTAAAAATTATTAAAAAATTTAAACAAATTCTTAACTGTTTGGTCCAGTTGAATTTTCAACTGGAGACAAGTCATTTACTTTTCTTTCCATGCAAACAAATTATATTTTAGATTTTAAGTTTGGTCCAGTGGTTTTGGGTGTGCTAAGGGGAAAATCATGGGTTTGAGTTGATAGAATGATCTTCTTAATTGTAAAACTTTACTAACAAACTAATATCCTATAATTTTTATAAAAAAAAAAAAAAAAAACCAAACAAATCTCATTTTATCTTTACTTGCAGTTTTGAAGAATGTTTACCAATCAGCTTATTTAATTATTGACATAGTTGTCCCCAAAAAAAAAAAAAAAAAAAATCATTTTGATATTTCTCACACATCATCATAATTTTTTATTTTTTTTTTCAAAAAGGTCAATTTAAGATAATAAATCTAAAATCAAAAGGTCAAAATTAACTCCTCATTTTTCAACCTATATGTATTGACCCTTTTTCAACTATAAAAATTATACTAACGCCCCATTCGAAAGGTAATTTTTGATTGTGAAAGTATTTTTCTTACATTTTTATATTTGAAGAAGTTAAAATATACATGCTCATTTATGTAGGGAATAAGTCAATATTCACCAACAATTAAGAAAATTTTGATATAATTAACCCAAGAGTTCGAATTTTGATAGAATTATTTATTTAGACTTAATAATTATATACAGTTGAAAGACAAAAACTAAAAAAATAAAATTTTAAAAACATAAAAAAGTGAAACTTAGCAAGTCATATATATATATATATATTGATGGATAAGTCATAAATTAAAGAAAAAAATATACACTTTTACAAGGGCATACCCCAGTTAACAACAAATCTCATACCCCAAAGGAGGAAAACTAATACAAAATAACTAATTAAAATACCTCCGCATCAGCAGGGTACCCAACAAGAGAAGACATAAATAAAATTCAAGATTGTGAGCGGTTTGCCTTTGGAATCATGATTCTAATAGCAAAATTTTCAAGCCACTTTTTAAAATTTATAACCAAATACATAACTAAAATTTACTCAAAACTCGACTCAAAAATTAATTTCAAAATTCATAACCAAACACACAATTTAAAATTTTTTTTAAAATTCAAAACAAAACTTTTTTCAAAACTCTATTTTAAAAGAAAAAATTTTTAAAATATTTTTTTATTTTGTTTTTTTAAATTATTTTTAGAATCATAATTTAAGTGTGGAGTCGTGTTTTGAGTTATGAATTTTGAATTGAGTTTTGAGAAGAAAAAATTTGTTTGGTTATGAGTTTTGAAAAGAGTTTTGAGTTGTATCTTGAAATTTTTTGGATTTATTTTTTAAAAATATTTTAAAATATTTTTAATTTTATTTTTTTAGGGTAAATATTTTATATTTTAAATATTTCTTTTAATGTGCATCATATTTCATACATTATGTGCTGTATTTTTTTTAATATTAAAAAAAATTTTAAAATTATTTTTTATTTTTTATTTTAAATATCTTATTTTAGTTTATAAATGTATTTTTAAATATTTTATTTTTTTGCTTCCATTTTGTTATGTATAAAAAATAAGCAGTTTGACTCCAGTTCGAGATTGGATTGGACGGTATTGTCTAGCCTATGAGGGCCCATCACAAATCCCATTTTGACAATTCGAATCGTTCAATATGTAGAATTCTTCGGGTACTATATCTTTGTGAAAAATTACGATGATCGGATATCGATAGCTATCTCATCGGATCAGTTTTTTGTCAACTGTTAATTTATTCATAGTCCTTTTTTTTTTTTTACAAAATTGATCCGATGAGATAGCTATCACATAGTACTCGACGAGTTCTACATATTGGAACGGTTCAGATTATCAAAACGAGACCTGTGATGGATCCCTATAAACCAAATAGTACCGTTTAATCCGATCTTGGACTGGAGGCAAGCTGCTCCATTTACATATACCATTAATCTCGAAATCTGAAAAAATAATTGCACTCAACTTGTAGACCCCATTGAACAAGGTAAGACTCATTAGAGCATTGAAAGTAGAACAACATGGAAAGCGAAAGCAAAAGCAAAAGCAAAAGCAAAGCAGTCTTGAATATACATTGGGGAACTATTTTTATTACCACTCTCAGGATCTTATGGAAAAATAGAAATAACATGGTATTTCGACAGGAGGATTGCACGTCTCAGGATATTATTAGAAGCATATATCAGGCCTCAGAAATCCATGAAGCTTTTCAAACCGACCATGTTACATGACACGGAATATTTCAAGTAATTAATTGGTATTTTCCATTTGCAGGTAAAATCAAGCTTCATACATTCTTTAAAAACTTAACAATTCTTTTGTATTCACTTTATTTTGTAAGTATTACAATTTATCACTTTAACCCTTTAAATCAGTAAATTTGATAGTTGATACTCGATCACAAGTAAATATTGAATATAACGGTAATACACGTGACGGTATTACTATTCAATGAACAATCTTAATTTGCGGTAAGAACTGCAACAATGTTAAGTTAGTGGGAGATAAAACTTATTAATTAGTCATTTTTGACTTTTTATTGGCAGGTGTTACTCTTAATATTTTTTTCTTGATCACATTGACGACGACGACGACAATAATAAAAAATCCTAACACTGTGTTTGGTTGAGGGATGTGGAAAGGAATTTAGAAAGGAAAAAGGAAAAGGTAGGTGAAATGTATATTTCATCTTTTCCAAATCCCTTCCCAAATTTTCTAACCAAACAAAGCATAAAAGTTTTGGGGGTCAAATTGAGAAACTCTAAAGCGTAAGGACCAAAATAAAATTATTTAATACTTCAGAGGTCCAAATTGTAATTTAGGCGGGTGGACTCCAACTATAAAGCAGACACAGCGGCAGTTCATCTTCACATTCTTCCTCTCCGTTGCGCCGAAGGCGATCTGCTCCTCGTCGGATCTCCGACAATCTACCCCTATCTACTCTTCCCTCTCCTCCCCCTATCAAAAAAAAAAAAAAAAATGTTAATTTCGTGCTGGGTGTGTGTGTTTGATTTTGCTTTCTAATATAGTTTGTGTTCTATAAATTAAAAAGAGGAGAGGGGAGAAAAAAATACAAAAAAAAAAAAAAAAAAAAAAAAATTGAAAAAATTTGAAAAACAAAAAATAGTTGTTTTGGTAGATATGAAGCTGTTTGTCGGTGATCTCGACACGAGTGTGACGGAATCGCAGCTGTATGATCTGTTTAACAAGCAGGGTGAATTGATCTCTGTTCAAGTAGAAAGGGACTTGGATACTCGGCGATCATTGGGTTACGGCTTTATTAACTATGCAAACCGAGAAAATGGTTAGTGTTCTTTGCTTCACTATTCAATTCCTTTGCTTAAATCGAAACTAGATAAATTTCTCTGTATAAGACTATCTCCATTCTGGAGAGTTCTATTATTCACATTCAGTACCATATTAGTTACGCTATTTTTTTTAGTTGTAATTAATTTTCTTTTTTAATTATGAAGTTATTTTGATATTTTTAGTTATGATTTTTTTTTTAAAAAAAAATTACGAGTCAGAAAGTATAAAATAGTTATAAGGTGTATGTACCATATTCTTTCCCAATCCAATCCTTGGTTAATTTTTTCATCTATTTAATTCTAAATTTGAGTAAAAGATTTGATTTGATATTAGCTACTCCAATTCTTTTATTAAGTTTTTATTAAATCGTTTTTAAAAAATTTTCTGTAATCCAAAATTTTCATTTTTATCAAATTTGATGAAAAAAAATTATGTCCAAAATGAATTCTCATTTTGATGAAAAAAAAAATACTCTCCTTGATTTGATAAACATTTGATGAAAGGGTTGGAGATGATTTGAGTATTTTTTTTTTTTATCAACTTTAAATTTGATTAAAGAGAAGATGAAGGATTTGAGATGCTCTCCAACCCTTTTACCAATATTTTCATCAATTTTTCATTTAAATTCCTCTCTTATATCAAATTTCCATTTTCATTAAATTTGATAATCATCTCTAATATTTCATCTTTTTAAACTTTTATCAAATTCAAATTTGATGAAAGATTTGACGAAAGATTTGACGAGTTTTCAATTTGATTGAACAAATGATTCTCTCTTGATTTGATGAAATGATTAAAGATGGTGTTTGAATTTTTTTTATTAAATTTAAATTTTTATTAAAAAAAAAATGTGAAGAATTGAAGACACTTCGTTTTATATATGCATTTAGATGTTGTTTGAGTGTTTGATTTTTTTGGCCAAGTGGGTGTTTGGTGTTACAATTTTTTATTGGTTTTCTTTTATTTTAAAAGAATCTTTAAAAAAAAATTAAAAATTAAAAATAACAATTTTAACTACCTACTCAACTATACACCAAAATTCTTTTAATTTTTTTTTTTTTATAAAAAAAGTTACAAATAGTTGACTTTTTGTTTGTATTTATTTATTTTAAAAAAATTACTTTTAAATTTATTGGACTTGAAAAGTTAAAAAATATATAAAAAAAATTACTAAAAACAAAGAAAGCAAGAAAAATTTGTGATTTTTTTTTAGTTGTATGCCAAAAAGTTATAAAATGCTACTAAAAATGTCAAAAAAAATTAAAAACTTAAAGGATTAATTACCAAGAAACCCTAAGGTTTCACGCATTTTTCATTTTATACTCCACTGTTTCAATTTTGACAAATTAAACCTTATAGTTCCATCTGTGTTTCAATTTGTCCCCTCCGTCCATCTCCATCTGTTTGAGGTAACGGAGGGGGTTTAAAGTGAAAACACATGAAACTTTGGGATTTATTTTGTAATTAATCCTTTTTAAAACAATGAGTCTACTTGAAATTAAGATAATAGTTGTAATAAACAAACTTTTTAAAAGAAGCACATAAGTTGTGCGCCTTGAGCCTAAGCCCAAAGCGTAAGTTTCATGTGCCTTTATGGGGCTTGTTTTACATCGCCGGGCTTGAGATGCTTTGAAGCGCATTGATTGCGCCTTAGGCCTAGGCGCACCTTTAATAACATTGCTCAAGCTTCTTTTTAGGTTAAATTACAAATACACTTTCTGAGGTTTAATTAAAATACGAATTGCCTCCTATAATTTTGGAAATTACATTCCATCCCTTGAGATTTTTAATTTCATAACAAATTGCCCCTTTTATTAATAAATCATCAAGTCAATTAACATTTTTTAATGATGTTAGAAATATGTTTCAATTAATAATTTAGGTAATTTTATTATTTTATAGGAGAGAAATTATGAATTTCATTTTTTTATTTATTACTGTTAAATAAAAAATTCTAACAAAGGGATATTTATAATTTTCCAAACCACAGAAGCAATCTGTATTTTAAGCAAATCTGAGGGGGTGTATTTGTAATTTACCTTATTTCTAAATATAATTTGGCATCACATTGATTTTTAATCCTACCACCAAATGAAAATTGGATTGTGATTCTTGCTAAAATTTCAACTAATATTGCCTGTTTAAGCCAAAATCATGACTCCACTAGGTTCAATTACTGGTGTTTGTTGAAGTTTACTTCGTATTGTTGTACAAGTAACTATAAAGTGACTTATCAGTTGTAGGAAGAAAGACATTTGTTTGATGTAATGGAAATTTTGTAATGTAGGAGATTGAGGTGGCCATTTTAGTAAAGTAACTGTTGGATGATCTCTTAAAAATGTTCTCCTGTTGTTTACTGCTTTACCTGATTACGAAAAGTTGGGTTTCTCTAAAATTTAAATCTGAACTTGAGGGGCCCATGGAGCTAACAATAGATCCCATTTTGATGATTTGAACGGTTTATTTTGTAGGCCCCTCAATTTATATCATCCCATGGAAAGAAAGTAAGGAAGCCTGACATGGAAGCCTACTATGTAGATACTACCATGTTTTTTATTTCCATCCATAAATCTTGGGGTGGCTGTGACCATAAGAAATAGTAGCCTGAAATTAAAGTAGTACTGAACGTTAGGGAAGACAAAGTAATACCACCTGAGCAAACCAACCCGAGGGACTTGACTCATCAAAACAAAGCTTGTAACATTCATCCCAACACTCTCAAAGGTCAAGGTTGTCCAAAATATTAAAATCTTATTAGAACTTCCAATATGTTTTGACAAGAAAATGCTCCAATACTGTGCAATAGCAGCAGATTTTCAAGATATTACTTAAGCCATTTGGCCCATCTAATCAACATTGTGGACTATATTGTTCTTAACTGTGAAACGAACTAATTCTAGTACACTTTAAGAGCAACAAATTAACTTACAAGCCAAACAACAATGAAGATGAACTACTAGTGGTGCTTCTCTTTCCCTATACAGTAGTTATCCGGGATCGTACAACACATTGTCAAGATGAGATATTTCTTTGTTTTTCTTCTTAAAAGCGATTGTGCTCCATGTGAGCTTTTGCACATGGGGACCATGTTTCTTTTCATTATTGAACTGGAAATGGTAATATTTTTTCACTGAACTAACATTTGGCCTGAACTTCTGTCTATGTTGGTGACAGCTAGGAGGGCAGTTGAGCTACTGAACCTTCATGTTCTGAATGGAAAGCCCATTAGGGTAGATTATTCTCATGATGGGGCTGGAAGCATTTTTATTAAGGTATTGCGGTTTTTCTTTTTCTTCTTTTTTTTCTTTCCTTCTTTGGTTGTTATCTGATTTGAGAACTCTGTTTTGGGATTTTAGTTTGTTTTGTTTGCTGAGCAAGTTTTTATATTTTTTCTTGGCAGAATTTGGACAAGGCTATTGGCCACAATGAACTAAATCGTGTGTTTTCTGAAGTTGGAGATATTCTCTCTTGTAAGATAGCAACAGATGACTCTGGTCAGTCAAAAGGCCGTGCGTCTGTGCTATATGTTAGTGAGGAAGCTGGCCAAAGCGCTATTGAGAAGCTTAATGGTATTGTGTTGAATGGTAAGCCAGTATATGTGGAACCCTTCCGTCATAAGAAGGAAAGAGAAATGGCTGTGGAGAAGGCGAAACGCACCAATCTCTATGTGAGTAATTTATCAAAATCAATAACCGAAGAAGATCTGAAGAAAATATTTGGTGAATTTGGAACAATCTCTAGTGCTGTGGTGATGAGAGATGCTGATGGAAATTCTAAGTGCTTCGGTTTTGTCAAATTTGAGAGTGCAGATGATGTTGCTCGAGCTGTTGAGTCTCTTAATGGAAAAAACATTGATAATAAGGAGTGGTATGTTGGGATAGCTCAAAAAAAATCTGACAGGGAACTTGAATTGAAACTTCAATTTGAGCACAAGCTATACATAAAAAATTTAGATGATTGCATTGGTGATGATAAGCTTAAGGAATTGTTCTCTCCATTTGGTACTATAACTTCATGCAAGGTTTGTACTGTCTATATATTATATTGGTAAAGCACCTATGTGGTTGGCTCTGTTAATTTATTGGTTGGGAGTTCACCAAAATTTTATTGTTTTGATATATGAACAGGTTATGCGAGGCTCTAATGGAATAAGTAGGGAATCAGCATTTGTTGCATTTTCTACTACTGAAGAGGCATCTAGAGCAGTAAGTTGATGTCTTCTGCAACTACAAAAGCTTCATCATAGAATAACTACTACTACTTGTTCTTTTTTTAATCTTTGTTTTTCTTTTGTTTTGTTGTTTTTTGGTTATATATTATTTTTTTGGGGGGAATAGCTATTGGAGATGAATGACAAGATTGTTGCTGGGAAACCTCTTTATGTTGCTCATGCACAACGAAAAGAAGATAGAAGAGCAAGATGGAAGGTACATTTAACCCCTACCAAAACAATAATAATAATAATAAGAAGAAGAAGAAGAAGAAGAAGAATAAGAAGAAGAAGAAGAAGAAGAAGAAGAGAGAGAGAGAGTGATTGCAGGTACATTTAGGAGGTGTTGTTTTTAGCTTCCAACCAACTGTAGAGGAACTCCGAAGTGACATAAATACCCAAATTATGGATGTCAACACATAGGGTGTGTTTGAAACTTAAGGAAAGAAAGAGAAAGGAAAGGAAAATTATTAACAGAAATTATGTTGTAGACGACTTGCCCCAACTATATAACACACAGCTCCAAATCATATTTTCAGTGTGGAGTTCAAAGCTGCCCTCCCTAACTCACATTTGTTGTCTCTATCCACTGTTCTCTCGCCTCTCTGACTATCAATCCATCCATGAAAAAGGGAAGAAATTTTTTTTTAATTTCTAGAGTTTTTTTTTTTTGGATTTCATGTTGCTGTGTCCTTTTATGTTTTCTAGGGTTTGGTTCCTATAAATAACAAGGAGGAGAGGGAAGAGAGGGAAGAGAATACAAAATATGAAAAATTTTGAAAAATAATTTTTTTAAGGGTTTTGGTTAATATTGCACAGGTTCAGGTTCACCCTCAGGCTGTGAATGTTGGTGGAAACCAGTCTATGAGGACATCGCTGTATGTTAGTGACCTTGAGCTGAATGTGACCGCTTTGCAGCTATTTGATCTGTTAAACCAACTGGGTCAGGTGGTATCTGTTCAAGTATGTGGGGACTTCACTACTCAGCGATCGCATGGTTACAGTTTTGTTAATTATTCAAACCCTGAAGATGGTTCGTTCTTTGCTTGAATATTCAATTCATTCTTCAAGTACATAAGTATATAATCTAAATGTTTGTTTTATATATGCATTTAATGTGTAGCTTTATAAAGCATGGTACTTTTTGTTGAATTGCTGGTGTTTGTTGAAGGAGACTTTGTATTGTTGTACAAGTAACCATAACTGACTAACCAGTTGTAGGAAGAAATACATTTATTTGATGTAATGCAAAATTCGTAATGTAGGAGATAGAGGTGACCATTTTACTAAACTAAATGTTGAATGATCTCTTAAAAGTGGTCAGGTGTCGTTCCTGCTTTACATTAAGAAAATGGGTTATGCTAGGTTTCATGAAAAAAAATCATGAAGACCATCATGAAAGGATCTGCACCGTTAGATCAGGTATGGTTTTCATGATCTAACGGTGCAGATCCTTTCATGATGATTTTCATGATCCCTTTTTCATGAAACCTAGCATTTCCCTAAGAAAATTTCAACTACTAGTCTAATAACATGCTTCTTGCTTTTTCAACAGACTTTGGTCATTTGAATAGTGTCTCTTTTTTTTTCTTTTTTTTCTATTGGCTGGTCACCTGAATAGGTACTATGGAAAACGTAACTAACTAAATGCCAATGACAAGACTGCAGTATGAATTCAAAACAGTTAGAGAAAAATGTGGAATGGGTATAGCCCTCTTTTGGTACCTTTTTAATGTATATTTACTTATCAGGGGAAATAGGAAATGCATTTACTTATAAACAATTCAAGCACAAGAGGACCAAGAAAGGAGATACTTTAATGAATTACTCTTATGTTTTTAACTTTTGATAATCTTCTCATGCGAACTCCTGATCTTTTTTACCTCTTGATACTTGCCCTTAAAAGGAAGGAAATAAGGTGCATGTAGTAAATGGTTACTTTTGTAGCATTGTCTAGAAAAGATTGTTAGGTTATTTTAATGTAGGATCTTTACTTTCAGAACCAGTAGAACGTCTAGACAGTTTAAAGGATGATAGTGTGCGGTTAAAGAATATAGAGAAGAAGAATGGGAGAGGGAAGCCTAGGCAATCACACCTGGGTTCGAAGGTACTCACTTACAGGAAGATGCATCACACACAAAAAAAGGCTTTATGAGACAAGATCTAGGATAAGCAGTGTTGGCTATTTCCATATTATGAAACTTGAGTAATGGGAATGTGTTGTAATGGGGCTTGGTAGACTAGATAGGGTGCTGAGAATGTTCAAGTTGAAGATTAGATTAAAAAATGCAGATATCGCTCCATTACCCTCACAAATATATTTACATTTCACGTAGAATATTTTCTTAAGGTAATTGTGTTTTCAAAGTGCACCAATTTTGGTATTTTTACATTAGATGAGTAATACATTGGTCTAAGGATTTTTTTCTAGCAAAATTGGAGATTATGCACATTTCCAAAGTCAAGGGATTGTTATGCAATTGATCCCTAGAAAGAAATTGGTAAGTGATCGATCACCACGGTGCATGCAAGGCACATGAGAGAATAATGTTGAATGAAACATGTACTGGCAGGATAAATTTTCATTTGAATTGCTCAAAATTGGTTGTTTGGTTGTGGTAACATGAACAACGACTCCCTTCCTTCTTGTGAACCACATGAGCACCATGTAGATACTTTATGTATGATGCCATCCATAAATCTTGGGGTGTCAGAAGGTGAACTATCAATGGTGCTTCTCTTTCCCTATACAATATTCATCTGGGATCATACAATATATTGTCAGCATAATATATTTTTTGTTTTTTTCTTCTTAAATACTATTGTGCTGCATGTGAGCTTATGCACACTTTAATCTATGTTGGTGACAGCTGGGAGGGCATTGGAGGTGTTTAACTTGTATCCTCTGAATGGAAAACCAATTAGGATAAGATATTCTCATCGTGGGGCTGGAAACATTGTTGTTAAGGTATTGCTATTTTTTCTTTTTCCTTCTTTTGGTTATTATCTGATTTGAGTACTCTTTTGGGATTTAAATTTGTTTTGTGTGCTTGCTGAGCAAGTTTCATTTTTTTTCTTGGCAGAATTTGGATGAGGCTATTGACCACACGAAGCACTGCATGATGTGTTTTCTTCATTTGGAAATATTCTCTCTTGTAAGGTAGTGACAGACGACTCTGGTCAGTCAAAAGGCTACGGGTTCGTGCTGTATGATAGTGAGGGAGCTGCCCAAAAAGCTGTTGAGAAGCTTAACGGTATGGTGTTGAATGATAAGAAAATATGTGTGCAATCCTTTCGTAGGAAGCATGAAAGGGAAATGGCCTTGGAGAAGGAAAAACTGACCAATGTGGAGGAGGCAGTATACAAATCTCAACGGCTAAACCTGTACATTAAACATTTAGATGATAGGATTGGTGATGATAAGCTTAAGGAATTGTTCTCCCCATTTGGTACCGTAACTGCATACAAGGTTTGTACTGTCTATAATATATATATTGGTGTGTGAAAGCTACTATGTAGTTGTCTCTGTTAGTATATTGGCTGAGAGTTTGCTGAAATTTTATTGTTTTGATATATGAACAGGTTTTGCGAGACGCTAATGGAATAAGTAGGCAATCAGGATTTGTTGCATTTTCTACTCCCAAAGAAGCATCTAGAGCTGTGAGTTGATGTCTTCTGCAACTACAAAAATCATTTATCATAGAATATATCATAGAATAATTACTTTTTTATTCTTTGTTTTTCTTTTGCTATGTTTATTTTTATTCTGAGGACTACTGCTATTGTTTTGCAGTTTCAAATATATATATTTATATACCATGGTATAACTGTTACTTTTTTTTATTATTTATTTTTATATTTTTATTTTGAGGGGGATAGCGGGTGGAGATGAATGGCAAGATGGTTATCAGCAAACCTCTTTATGTTGCTCATGCAGAACGAAAGGAAGATAGAAGAGTGAGATTGCAGGTACACTTAACCCCTATCAAATCATACTAAGCTTTGTCTCCCACTCAAGTGAAGTTGACTGCACAAATTTTTTTTTTTTTGCTATTTGGTTTTATCAAGGGCTATTTGCTCACTGAAATTAAACAAATGCCTATCTTTTTTTAACTACCGCATCTCGTATTAGTTTAGATCTTCTCCTCCACCTAACCTAACATTTCCATTTATGGTGATCGTATCACTCTTTCTTATTGTTGCATTTATAAGTCTTCGTTATACATGACCAAATGATCTTGGAAATACTATTATTATTTTCATGTGCATGTTTATTTGACAATAGAATTTTGTAAGAAAAATATAATTTAACTGTTTATTTGCCAAGGAAAATAATTGTGAGATAGTTTTTAATTTGGATATATATTTACCAAATTTGGACCCATGTATATAGCAGTCCCAATATACTATTCAAATATTTATATATTCAAGAGCGCACACACACGCACACACACACATATTATATACTATAGATAATGCAATGCATAAGAACTTTCTTCATCTACAAATCAATATTTACATAACAAAAAAAAAATGAGAGAAAACTTGGCGCTGCATTTGTCTAGAGTAGGATCTGCTTTGGATATATAAAAGAAGGATAGGTGGGATGAAACTATGGGAAGGAAGGAACAAAGCTTCCTCGATGAAATGGCCAAAATATTTCCTTTTCTTAAGAGACCGAAATGTAACTCTAGTAGAATAACGAAATTCCAATGTCTCACTGAAAGAAAGCAACACTCATCAAAACATAACAAATCATAGTCAAGCAATAAGTTACTTCGACACGAATTTGGAATCTCAGAAATTTTTTCAGAAAATTGTAAAAGGCTTTATTGTACTATATTAATAATAATTATTATATTACTATTTTCAGAAAATGTTATCATAGAAGTACTATTATTATTTCTATCTTCGTAAGTTTTTTCCCCCTTAGTTGTTGGAATCTCACTCACTTATAGAATTATGTACATGTATATCTGATAATTTAATTTAGTTGACAGTACATAACAATTTATGGATCGTAGCAACATTATTTAACATTTGTTCTTTTATGGGAATCAGGGAATAATGAATGTAAAATAATAAATATGTTTAATTAACCATTGGTGTAATGGCAAAACCTTGGCCTAATAACCTTGAGGTTATGGGTTCAAGTTTTGGGACAATCACTCTGTGCACTATGTCAAAGGTTAGGTGTGTACCTAATCTTTCCCCTTCCAAACACATATTAATGTGTACTAATTGGGCATTAATTTTTTTTTTTATTAATAAATTATTAGGCTTTTATAAATTAGATAAGTTTTAGTTTGTGTTTCTAAATATATTTGCATGTATTTTTAATTTTGTCTCATTCGAAACTTTTACGAAATGTTTCCATTTCCATGAGAGCCAAAAGAATACACCAAAATGAAGATTTGATCTTGATGGGAACTTGGGAATTTTTTTATTTTATTTTTTATTTTATTTTTCATGTAAGATTTTGTTGAGAATTCCACAAAAGCTTATGATTTTCCGAGGATACATTTTGTAGGAAAACTTTATCCTAATGGGAAAGTGAAAAATGTGGATCCCACAATTTTCTTGTTAACAGAACATTGTTATTTTTACAGGAAAATTAATATTTCTCATACTTTTGTTTGCATTACTTTCCTGACATTTGAACGGGGCGTATGTGTTTTTTTCAGCTTCCAACCAATTGTAGTGGAACAAAGGAACATAAATACCCAAATTTAGTGGTTATGGGATTTCAGTGCATAGTTTGCGTTAGGAACTTGATGAATAAAGAGAAAGAAAAGGAAAATAACAATTTTATTTCCTTCCTCTGATTGGTTCCTATGGTTGAGAGGTAAAGGAAAAAAATAAAAATAAAAGCTAAGGGAAATAAGTGGAAAGTTATATTCCTTCTCACTTTCCCTGAATATTTTTTTCTCTTTTGCTTCCTCTTTTTTTTTTTGTTAGTTTCAGTTACTTTATTGTTTTCTCTTTAAAATCAAACAAAGTTATTTTCCTTTTCTTTGCAGAACCAACCGGAGAAAAATAACTCTACTTTCCCTTCCCTAATTCCAAACACACCCGTAACTGTATTATGCTGTCTTCGTTGCACTTTGCCACTTTGTTGGGGAAAATAAAAACTGCAATTCATTTTCTTCTGATTTTTTTCTAACTTAAAAAAGATGCAGCTCAGGTGAATGACACATGAATTGATGATGCTTTTGTGGATCAATTTTGTTTTGACTTTGATGAACTTATACGCGCGCGTGCGCTTGTAGAAAAAGAAATGTTTGGTTACATGAAATTGGTAATTCTATTATTTGTGTGCAGGCTCAATTTTCTCAAATGCGTGCAGTTGCAATGGTGCCTTCAGTTGCTCCTTGTTTCCCAATAAACCCCCCTTGTGGGCTGGGTCTTGGACAACAAATATTCGGTGGACAAGCTCCTCCTGCTATCACACTTCTCCAAGTAATCCGTTTTTCATTATTGCCATTCAGCCTATTCTGTTACATGTTTTTATGATGTGAATATTCAATATTGAATAGTAAACATCTATAATACACTCTTCAACAGGGTCAGTATCCTTGTGGCAGACATGCAGGAGGTGTTCCAGAGCAGCAGGGCCAACAGTCGGTTCCACTTATGCAGCAGCAGGTGTCACTTTGTCCTTTTGCTCCAACTGTTTTGAGTGTCATATTCACATTTGTGGTACATTGTCTGATGGCTCCTTTGAACGATAAATGCATTGATCGGGCTGACAAAGTTTAAACTCACATAATCAAATTCATCTGGTTTCTCTAGAATTTGTCTCTCACTTACTTTTGTTTCCTGTTTCTTTCCCTTCAACGAGTTCCAAACACACCCATAACTGCCTTACGATGCCTCCATTGCACTTTGCCACTTTGAGAAGAGTTAAACTGTAATTCATTTTCATTGGATGATGGTGCTTTTGTGAATCAATTATGTTTTGACATTGATTCTCTGAGGGCTGCCATGGATGTGTATGTGTAGAAACATGGTTGGTTACATGAAAATGGAAATTCTATTGCTTGTGTGCAGGCCCAACTTTCTCAAATGCGTCCAGTTGCAGTGGCACCTTTAGTTTCTGCTTGTATGCCAATGTGCCCCTCTGGTGGTCATGGTCTTGGACGACAAACATTCCGTGGACAAGCTCTGCCTGTTATCACACCCCCCCGAGTAATCCTTTTTTCATGATTGCCATTTAGCCTATTCTATTACATGTTTTTATCCTTTTGTAATTAAACGTCTATAATCCTGTCTTTGAGAATTTATTCTTTCTAAATTTCTGGTGAAGGAGTACTCCCGGTTTTGCATGCTCTGGTGAAAACTTTGTTTTCAAAATCTGCCTCAACTTCTATTATGTAATTGCATTGAATGTAGAAACCACAATGTAATCATCTCCATTCACTCTCCCACGGAACTTTAGATTTATACATGTGAATATCAATAGAGTTTCTTCAAGTCACCCATCAGGATAGTTTAATCAAGGATGCCTCAGTCATTCCTTTTCAATTTAATAGTGCATCTCTTCATGAAGATTAAATTTTTTGACACCTATCTGGAATTTTCAGATGTGTTATACATATGCTTCTTCGTGAAGTTACAAGTTCAATCTTCTTTGCCTAGGCCTTGAAATGGCTGTAGGATGTAACCAGTGTTTTGTAACCATAACATGCTGGTCACATATTTTGTTTGCATGTGTTTAAACTTTGCCAACCTGGTTTTGGTTATCAGCAGCAACTTGTACCAGGAACGAGGCCTGGTCAACTTCCCATTCCGAATTTCTTTGTGCCACTGGTTCAGCAGGGTCAGTATCCTGGTGGCAGACGTGCAGGTGGTGTTCCAGTGCAGCAGTTCCGACAGCCGGTTCCACTTATGCAGCAGCAGGTGTCACTTCATCCTTTTGCTCCAAATTGTTTTGAGTTTCATATTTGCTTTTGCTGTACATAGTCTGATGGCTCGTTTCAGTGATAGATGCTGCCAAGGGGGCAGATCTACCATTATCCCACAGGGCTTGGCCTGCCTGATGTTTCCATGTCAGGTGTTGCTCAAGGCATGCTTTCCATTCCTTACCATATTATTGGTGGGATGCCTTTGTTAATTGCAACAGAACTTCCTTTTTTTGGCAGCAATGATGACACATGAATTGATGGTGCTTTAATGGATCTATTTTGTTTTGTCTTTGATACGTCTATACGTGGAAAAATGTGGTTGGTTACATGAAAATGGTAATTCTATTGCTTGTGCAGGCCCAATTTTCTCAAATGCGTCCAGTGGTGATGGCACCTTCAGTTGCTCCTCGTATGCCAATGTACCCCCCTGGTGGTCCTGGTCTTGGACAACAGATATTTTACGGACAAGCTCCGCCTGCTATCATACCTCCCCAAGTAATCCTATTATTTATGATTTGCTATTATATTGCATGTTTAGTCATATCATCATATCATGTGAATATTCAGTACTTCTGTTAATTGAAGCTGGTGCAAAGAGATACTACACATGCCTGCAGATATTAGAGCATCAGTTAATCCTTTATACAGTCTCCATGCTTGATGATTATAATGCATATTGAACTGACTCAGCAGTGTTAATGCACATGCAATGTTAGGGTGAATATTTGTTGAACTGGTGAAACAAATACATTATGATATTGGTCATAACTAGCCAAACTCTTTTCACGGACTGGATGGTCGTAAAATATGGTTTCGGGGACAAACTTTGTAAGTTTGAGCAATGGATGTTTGAAAATTATTCATTCTTCTCTACTTATCAAATTTTTTCTTGAAAAAAAATGCTCGCTCTTCCCAAAAAAGACCTTCACTTCTACTTTGTAATCGCATTGAATGTAGCTACTGTGATGCTATGGTATATTCAACTGCATTCAGTAGCATTTCTTCAAGTCACCTGACAGGATAGTTCAAATAAGGGTGACTCAGCCATTTTTTTTCAATTTACACGGCCATTCATAAGATCACTATTTTGACACCTTATCTGGAATTTTGCGATATGTTAATATTCTTCTTCATGAAGTTACAAGTTCAATCTTTTATGTTTTGTCCTTGAAATGACCGGGTGTGTATGATATGAGCAGTATTTTATAACCATAACATGTTGGTAACGTATTTTGTTTGCTGGTATTTAAACTTTGTCAGCCCGGTTTTGGGTATCAGCAGCAACTTGTACCAGGCATGAGGCCTGGTGGGGGCCCCATCCCGAATTTCTTTGTCCCAATGGTTCGGCAGGGTCAGCGTCCTGGTGGCAGACGTGCAGGAGGTGTTCCAGGGCAGCAGGGGCAACAGCCAGTTCCACTTATGCAGCAACAGGTATCACTTATTGATTTGCTCCCAATTGTTTGAGTTTCATATTCACATTTATTGTACTTCGTTTGATGGCTTGTTTGAACGATAGATGCTTCCGAGGGGTCGGGTCTACCATTACCCGCCAGGGCATGGCATGCCTGATGTTTCCATGCCTGGTGTTGCTGGAGGCATGCTTTCCATTCCTTATGATATGGGTGGCATGCCTTTGCGTGATGGGGGAATGTCTCAACCAATTCCAATTGGTGCTTTGGCTTCTGCCCTTGCCAATGCTTCTCCTGCTGACCAGAGGACGGTAGGCATTTCTCGTGTTACTTTTTCCATTTGCTTGCAGGGTTTAGGGAATTAGCAGGGTTAGCTTTATGCTTTAATATGTTTTAGTACAACTATATTCTTATACGAAGAGGCAACTTAAAGTTGTTTGGAGTTCTCTCACATATCAAATTCATCTGGCTTTAGTCAACAGAATAACGTATTTTCTGATGGTATTATTACTTAAATTTTTTGGCAGTGTTTGAAACAGTAATGGCTCAAGGGGCAGGCAGCGTAGGTGCTTGCCTAGGGCCCCGAGTAGAAGGCCCCATTTATTATGCCATACATATAATGTGTATACACAAAAAAGTATCGGAAATTAAAAAAATAATAATAACAAAAAATGTTTGTAAAATAAATAAATAATGGTCAAATTTTAAAATATCAAAAAAAATACCAATTCATCAATATCATGATCTCTCCATCAAATCAGAAAGAGAGAAACATCTTTCATTGGATACAAAATGGTCTTATCACTATATTATTCCTCTTTTATTTTCTTATCAAAATTGTAGTATAAAGGGCCCCACTAAAAATGATAAAAATTGTAGTAAAAAAATTATAAGAGGTCCCAATTAAAATTTTTGCCTTAGGTCTTAAATAAGCTTTAGCCGAAATGCTACCATTAGTAAGATAGACGGGTAACTCTGTTACATTTCGTTATCATCCTTATGGCAGAGGTTTTTCTGATGCCTTCTAATCCATGTACCATGATGATGATTAGTGTTAGTACAATGACAGTAGTGTTCTGGATGAATAACTGAAATGTGTGTTGGGTGAACGATTGCAGATGCTGGGTGAAAATCTGTATCCACTTGTGGAACAGCTGGAGCATGAGATGGCAGCGAAGGTTACTGGCATGCTTCTGGAGATGGATCAGACTGAGGTTTTGCATTTGCTGGAGTCGCCTGAAGCTCTGAAAGCCAAGGTTGCGGAGGCTATGGAAGTTCTGAAGAATGTTCAGCAGCAACAGGCTAGCAATCCTGCTGATCATCGGCTTGCTTCCTAATTGTTAGGACATCAAATTTGGAGTTTCTGGTTGATTTTGAAAACAGTTTTGTGTCTGAATTTTAGAATGGTTCTAAGTGAGTTTCTCTTGTAGGGAATGCTTTTGTTTTTGCATGCAATTTGTCACTATTTTGAGTGGTGTTTGGATATTGCGACATTTATGCTTGTGTTTTGCCCTTTTTCTTGTGTGTATGTGTGTGGCTTTCAGCGGTTATGCTTGTGATGAGGTTTGGACTCCATGGCTTTTGCTGTTTTTATGGGGAAGAAACAAATCCAGTTGTAGGGTTCTTTTTACACCTATAGTTGCAAACTTTCCTATGTGAATCATAGATTGTATGTGAATCACAAGATGGGAATGCCACTATGATGGAGGTGGTAGGATAAGTTATTCTGTGGTCTTGAGGCTTGGGGCAAGATCATGTAGTGTTCCATATTCATTTTCATATTGGTTAGAACGGTGGGCTCCACTGGTTTTATCTTGGATTTAAGAGATAAAATAGGGATGTGTCAATCTTGAAATGGTGTGAAATAATGGTTCTGGACTATGAAATAATTTTTCTTTAAATAGATCTGCAGATTAGAGATTTTTCGGTTATATTTGGATGTTGAATCTGAATATGAATATGAATCTAGTTTTTAAATAATATTTGGTTTTTTTTTTTTTCAATAAATGTTATAAACTAATGTGGTTATAGTAACTGGATCAATTTTATTTTTTTTATGAATAATTTGTGGTATAATATAGAAAATGTAATTATCAACTAATTGAAATTACAGAATGGAAAGTCGAGTACCATAAATTGATTTGTTGTTTTAAGAAATGATTTTGATTTGGTCCCTCTTAGTGTAAATAGTTCTTGTTAGTCATTCTACAGGACACAGCGGTGAGCCTTGATGGTGTACACTCTTGAACTGGAAATTATAACCCAAGCAAAAGGGAGGAACAAGAGAGGAAGAGTGTAGGAAAACAAGGGAGAACATTTTCTATTTTTTAAAATTTAAATAATAATAAATAATTTTAATTTGATATATGGTTGAATTTGAAGGAAAAAAAAGAGATTAATTGATGTAGGATTTTTTTTATTGTTGAATACATATATTAAAACTTCAAACGATCAAGGAACTCATTATATCATAAATTACAAAAATAAATAAGCAATTTTAATACTTGTGATGTGATATATTAATAATATAATGTTTTATAGAGTACACCATATCATTTAGTTTTGTTTGCTAACACTCATGTATCTTATACTTTAGTAATCACATTTAAAAAATATTACTTTATATAGAGTACCGCATAACATTGTAGTCTTGTTTGCTAGAAGTCATTACCTTATACTTTAGTATAATGTTATGTAGAGTACCACATATCATTTTAGTCTTGTTTGTTTAAAAGTCATTATCTTACGTTTTATTACTTTGATCTTCATGTCTATCTATTCATCTATACAAAGGTAAAAATGAAAAAAAAAAAAAAAAAACTTTTAAAATAATAATTTGTACTTATTATTAATGTGTTTCATTAATCATATTCTTATGACCAAAATAAATTAGTCACTGAATCTAATGCTAATACACTCATAAAAATAGATTTATCATCAATTTTTCTTACCCACCAAGTTGATGAATATTTTTAAGAATATTAGAATAAATTATTACATGACCAAAAAAAAGAAAAAAAATCAAATAAAGCCTTGATAGAATAATGATATACATACATAAGAAGCATACAAAAATACATATAGAATGATATGACAATTTTAAACCAATGATTGAAAATAAAAAAAGCCCTTGAAAATACATTTAATTGCAAAACTAATATTGTCACTTCCTTCTTATGCACAAGAATTTTGGTGACCAGTGGCGACTCTAGAATTTTTTAGAGACGGGTCACCTCACATGCTCAAGTTTCACAAATTCTAAAAATAAATCAATAAATTAAACTGATCAACATTTAGGCCATATTTGAATAAAGGCTAAAAGCTGCTAAAAAAAGCAAGTCATACATATAAGTCAATACATTTTTTCATATAACTAAAAAAAGTCATTATCAAATACATTTACTTTTTTCACCTTATAAAACAATTAAAAAGTCAAAAAATTATTAAAAAAGCCAAACCACAAATAAGACCTTAAACTTCTCAAATTTTAAGTCGAATAAATTATAAAAGTATTATGCTATTGTCTTAGCAAAAGAGAATATAAACTTTTACAATTACATTTGATAATATTTTATTTTTTAGAATTGTTGCATTTTGATAACTTCATTATCAATAATGTGAAACAAATTTTCTTGTATATATGTAAGGGTAATGCTACAATATACAATTCAAAAGGGTGTATCATTTAAAAAGTGTTATAACTAAATTATTTTTTGTCATAACTTAACAGATAATCAAGTATCACGTGAAGCATAACTAAAGACTTCCAAGGTCATAACCAAAATAACAACACAACAATGAGTTATAACTAAATCATAACCAACACCATAATAGATCATAACTAAACGCCATAAAAATCATTACAGAGATATATGATACATACATTTTTCAAAATGTGTATTATAAAATTTTTCTATATATAATTAAGAAATTATTCATTCATTAAGGTCAAATTATATGGTAGGATTCCTTAATTTTTTTAATGAATTTAAATTATAGAAAAACATTAACAATATAAATTAATTAATTAATTAAAGAGTTTTTGATTAGTTGATGGTGGACATGGAGGGAAAATTATTTAGTATTCTTCGGCGCTACGTGGAAGTGTTAATCATAATTTATTATGTTCCTTTTTTTTTTAATCACTTAATATAAAATTATAAATCTTACCTCATGTATCAATCATAACACTCTTAAAACACTACCTAATTGGCGATGCTCCAAACAAACCAATAACTTCTCGAGATGGAGTTGGCCCCGCTGGTGACATCTCACTTTTATATTCGATGTCAACTCCCACACACACCAACAACCCAAGAAATTATTCAAATGCTCCTCCACTAACTCCTACTCACTTTTATATTCGATGTCAACTCTCACACACACCAACAACCCAAGAAATTATTCAAATGTTCCTCCACCAACTCCTACTCAAAAAACTTATATTAGGGGTTGTTCAAGTCAATTTAGCCACTGTTTAGGCGGTGGCTTTTTTTTTAGAATAATTAAAAAATTAAAATATTGAATCATATATATATATTTACTTTTTTATATGTTTTTTCATAAAAAAAAAAAATTAAAAATTCAATTAAAATAGTTACTTCTCAAACACCCTCTTAATAAATAAATAAAAGTAAAAAAAATCATTACAAAAATCAAAAAACTAAAAGACAATTTTAAAAAATAAAAAAATTCTTATCATTTCTTTTTACATGTTTTTTCATAATAATATAAAAAAATCTAAAAATCATTCTCAAAACTTTCATTTTTTTACCTCATATTTTAATTAAAATTTTTAAAAAATACTAAAAAATTTAAACAAATCTTCAACTATTTAGCCCAATTAAAATTTCAACCGGAAACAAGACATTCACTTTTCTTTACATGCAAACAAATCATATTTTAGATTTTAAGTTTGATCCAATGGTTTTGGGTGTGGTGAAGGGAAGATAATGGGTTTAAGTTGATGAAACAACACTAATCCTTTTAGTTGTAAAGCTTTACTAATAAACTAATATCTTAAAATCTTGTTAAAATAAAAAAAATAAACAAACAAACAAAACAAACAGACAAACTAACCAAGCAACCAAGCGTATTTTGCGGTTTTGGAGAATGCTTACCAATCAGCTTATTTAATTGCTTATGTAGTTGTCAAAAAAAAATCATTTTGATATTTCTCACACATTATCATAAAGTTTTATTATTTATTTAAAAAATGGTTATATTTACATACCACTAATATTTTTAGAGTGGTGCTATTAACACTCAATCTATTATTTTGAACCTTTCATTTTTTGGACCCCATACTTATAAATTTTAAAACCTTTAAAATTTATTTTCTCCTTCCAAATAATACCAAAATTATTCTGGTGAAAACATTTCACTCATTCAATTAAATGTACACCTCTCAAACTCCAAAAAAATCGCTCTTCCAGAAACCCTAACAAAACCCACAAAGAAGAAGAAGAAGAGCCACGTGTGATTATAGTCTCTGCTCTCTCTCTATCTCTCTCTGCCACCTCATCCTTTTCTTCGGTAATTAATGTTTGGTTACCGGTTCCTGAAACAAATAATAAATGTTCGGTTACCGATTCCCGAAACAAATAATAAATGTTCGGTTACCGATTCCCGAACAAATAAATAATGTTCGGGCTTGTGTTTCCAAATTTCGGTTATATATTCGGAGTTCAATCTCAAAAAAATGATGAACATATTTTATTATTTTTGCCATTTTTTTAAAAGAAAAGTTACCCTTGCAAGGCCAATCTACTAAGAACACCATCAAAACTATGAACTTCCTCTGAACTTTTATTGTTGTACTCCTCTCGTCCCATGGAGTTATGATTGCCGAAAAAACTTTCATTCATTATCATTGCCGGAGAAGTGGGGACAATCAAATGGTTGTCGCTGGAATATTGCCACCAAAAGGTTTTCAAGGTTTTGAGGGTGAGTAAGTTTTGAAGGTGAGATTTGAGGAAGATGGATGGGTGGTGATGGAAGTAAGTATTCTCATAAATACTAATTCATGATACAGTAGTGTATGGGTTTAATTATAAGATGGAATGTCTCAAAATTAATGATATCATTTTTAGTAATTTTATTTGAGGTTATTATTGTAATAAAAAAAATTAAAAATTGAGAGGTCTAAAATAATTTATGAGGTGCTAATAGCAGCACTTTATTTTTAATACACACTATTAATAAATAATTTATGAGGTGCTACCCTTATCTACCATTAGTAAGATAGACAGGTAACTCTATTACATTTCGTTGTCATCCTTATGGCAGAGGTTTTTTTGATGCCTTCTAATCCATGTACCATGATGATGATTAGTGTTGTTAGTACAATGACAATAGTGTTCTGGATGAATAACTAAAATGTGTGTTGGGTGAACGATTGCAGATGCTGGGTGAAAATCTGTATCCACTTGTGGAACAGCTGAAGCCTGAGATGGCAGCGAAGGTTATTGGCATGCTTCTGGAGATGGATCAGACTGAGGTTTTGTATTTGCTGGAGTTGTCTGAAGCTCTGAAAGCCAAGGTTGCGGAGGCTATAAAAGTTCTAAAGAATGTTCAGCAGCAACATGCTAGCAATCTGTCATGACCCAAACCCACCCCATGGGTTTAGCGCCGTAACCGACCAGTAATCCTTGGATTACCAAAGGCCTTTGAACAGAATAACTTATAATTAGAGGCTGCAGAAGCAAATATAGAAATATTCATAGTCCATAGAGTCGTGCAGACATACATGGAACAAAAGCTTAAAACTTAGATACAAAAGAGTGACGTTATATAAATACATTAGTCATACGTCACCAAAACCACATATACAGATTTCCAAAAACAAGAATATATTCAGACAAAATATAAACATCAAAAAGTGCAAAAGCCCCCAAGGCTCATTTCTCTAAAACTTGATCGGATCTCAAAAGGGAACCTTCACGTGAGGCACGGTGGCTAGTTGACCCACACTTTCCAAGCAACATCTTAGTCCTGGTCATGCGCCTGCTCACCTACATACATAATATCAATAGTGAGCGGAAGCCCAGTGAATAATAACAGAATAAAGATTTTACTGAATAATGTCCATGTAGAAACAAAGTCTAATGCATATTCAAATTTCAAATCAAAGACAGATCCATATATATGTTTATATTCGTATTCAAAGTTCGTACATTACACATTAAAGTGCGTGGCACATCCATTAGCGTTAATAAATTCGATAACCCACTAGGGGATGGCTGCGAAGGCATTCCAATGATCCATAAAAGGGATGGTCATAAAGACATACTGATGACTCATGTGCACAGAGACGTTTCCAATGACCCATAAAGGGACGGCCATAAAGGCATTCTAATGACTCATGTGCACAGAGACATTTCCGATGACCCATAAAGGAACAGCCATAAAGGCATTCTGATGACCCATAAAGGGGCGCATATCATATGATGCTAAGGATGCCACGAGTACATTTCAGAAACTTGGACAATCATTCATTCATATAAAACATAGTATTTCAGAAAACTGATCATTTTATATCATCAAAAAATAATTAAAGTCAAACATAACTTTATAGAGTTATTACTCACATTAACAGATGGCTCCAAGGCAAACAGACAGAATGGGCAAATCAGATGTCTTGTGGCGCGTGACCTACACAGTTACAAAACGAATACATAGTGAATTACACACTCGAAAACATTAACTTAATCCTTTTTTATCTTGGTGTGTATCTACTTCTTATCCTTATTATTATGTCTTAATCTTGGCCTAGAAATGCCTAAAATGCAATGAAGATGCGAAAATGCATTTGAAAACACTTGATCAAAAATGCTGGAAACAGGGGTCCTGCTCAAGCGCAGCTTCCTTCGCTCGAGCGGACATGTAAATATGTGAGGAGCCGCTCAAGCGCAACTTCCTTCGCTCAAGCGGTCTACAAACTTGGAAAAAGTACTGGTTGTGTGGTTTTCACGCTCGATGGTCGCTTAAGCGTGAGACTCAAGTCCTTGCTCGAGCGTAACTCTTGTCACTCGAGTGATTTGCAAAAACATAAAACTTCTGAAAGCTCGCATTTCACGCTC
The DNA here is from genome assembly GCA_036172215.1 of Camellia granthamiana. Taxonomy (NCBI): domain Eukaryota; kingdom Viridiplantae; phylum Streptophyta; class Magnoliopsida; order Ericales; family Theaceae; genus Camellia; species Camellia granthamiana. Next base: position 138,999,801 of record CM069908.1, read on the forward strand.
GAGCGAACTTCTAGCCGCTCGAACGGAAGTGCAAGGTCACAGAGTGGTCACTCGAGCAGAGAAGCAGAATTTGGAATATCCAAATTGCTCTTCTCAGCTCAAAACTCAAATTCAAAGCTACAAAACTCATTCTTTTGGGCCAAACACTTGAGAAAACTACATTTAAACTTGGAAAACATAAAAAATTGAAGATCATTTTACAAAATCAAGGCCCAAAAGTAAGTCAATTGCTCAAAATTAAGCTTGAAATGTTGTAAACAAGTCATGTATATAATTTCTTGACTTCAAAGCTTTCAAATCATGATCAAATAAGACAACTTGATGAAAAACATAATGAATTCTCAAAACTATGGTAGACTTGGTACATGCATGTGTAAAATTCATCACAATTAAGCTCAAAATGAAAGAAAATGTGCATGCTTGCATGGTATGTTCTTCCTTTTTACTTTACTAGCACAAATCTTGTATGACTCAACTAAAATCTCTTGAATGCATGGTTTAGACGTCATAAATATACAATTCAAGGGTTGAATTTCTTACCTCAAGCTTGAATTCTCAAGTATAGAAATGTAATCTTCAAAGGTCCTACCAAATTCCGCCAAGTCTCTAGCTTAATCTCAAGCCAATTCTTGGTCTTCCCCTTATTTTGGTCTCAAACTCTATCTCTCCCTCACTCTCATGCTCTTGAGCTCAAGATTGAAGAAATAAAGGTGTAAAAATGTGTCCTAGAGCTCTCACATGCCTTGTATAAGCTTAATTATGAAGATTTGAATAATTGCACTTACCACTAATCAAATAGACATTAATTCTAATTTATTCGTTCCGATTCAATTTTAATTAAACCTACCACAATGTTCAAAAAATTCCAAATAACACATATATTAAGCTAATTTCATAATCAGATGCCGATAAGGCATTCAATTCGCAGAACGAAACATAGATATGAACAGATCTTTCTACGATAAACAAATATAACTACTCATAACGTAACACATAATGTACAAGTTCACTCCAATTACTTATAAGGCATAATTAAGCATGTGTTAACGTTAATCAGAGGTCGAGGTTATTACGCAACCCCGCTGATCAATTGGCATCGTTGTCTTTAAATGATCAGCTTGTTTCCTAATTGTTAGGATATCAAATTTGGAGTTTCTGGTTGATTTTGAAAACAGTTTTGTGTCTGAATTTTAGAATGGTTCAAAGTGAGTTTCTCTTGTAGGGAATGCTTTTGTTTTTGCATGCAATTTGTCACTATTTTGAGTGGTGTTTTGGATATTGCGACATTTATGCTTGTGTTTTGCCCTTTTTCTTGTGTGTATGTGTGTGGCTTTCAGCGGTTATGCTTGTGATGAGCTTTGGACCCCATGGCTTTTGTTGTTTTTATGGGGAAGAAACAAATCCAGTTGTAGGGTTCTTTTTACACCTATAGTTGCAAACTTTCCCATGTGAATCATAGATTGTATGTGAATCACAAGATGGGAATGCAACTATGATGGAGATGGTAGGATAAGTTATTATGTGGTCTTGAGGCTTGGGGCAAGATCATGCAGTGTTCCATATTCATTTTCATATTGGTTAGAAGTTAGAACAGTGGGCTCCACTGGTTTTATCTTGGATTTAAGAGATAAAATAGGGATGTGTCAATTTTGAAATGGTGTGAAATAATGATTCTGGACAATGAAATAATTTTTCTTTAAATAGATCTGCAGATTAGAGATTTTTCAGTTATATTTGGATGTTGAATTTGAATATAAATCTAGTTTTTAAATAATATTTGTTTATTTTTTTTCAATAAATGTTAACATCTTCTCTCTTTCCTATTCTCTCTTTCTTCTCTCTTCCCTGTTTTAGTAAGAACCTGTTTCAGCGAGAAGAAAGAAAGGAGGGGGAAAAAAAAAAAAAATTTCAAAACGACGTCATTTTGAATTTCGGGCCAATCAAGCCTCGAAAATTTCGAGTTACCAAGTTTTATTCTTAAAGAATATAATTTTATATGGAGTACCGCTCAACATTATAGTCTTGTTTGCTAGAAGTCATTATCTTATACTTTAGTATAATGTTATATAGAGTACCACATATCATTTTAGTCTTGTTTGTTAAAAGTCATTATCTTATGTTTTATTACTTTGATCTTCATGTCCATCTATTCATCTATACAAAGGTAAAAATGAAAAAAAAAAAAAAAAAAAAAAAAACTTTTAAAATAATAATTTGTACTTATTATTAATGTGTTTCATTAATCATATTCTTATAACCAAAATAAATTAGTTATTGAATCTAATGCTAATACACTCATAAAAATAGATTTATCATCAATTTTTCTTACCCACCAAGTTAATGAATATTTTCAAGAATATTAGAATAAATTATTACATGACCAAAAAAAAGAAAAAAAATCAAATAAAGCCTTGATAGAATAATGATATACATACATAAGAATCATACAAAAATACATATAGAATGATATGACAATTTTAAACCAATGATTGAAAATAAAAAAGCCCTTCAAAATACATTTAATTGCAAAACTAATATTGCCACTTCCTTCTTATGCACAAGAATTTTGGTGACCAGTGGCGACTCTAGAATTTTTTTAGAGATGGTCACTCCCACATGCCCAAGTTTCACCAATTTTAAAAAATAAATTAATAAATTAAACTGAACAACATTTAGGGGTTATTCGGGGTGTCCTAAATAAGTGTATTTTTTGTCTTTTTGGACTAAAAAGTTGAGGAAAAAAATATGGTTGTTTGGATTAACTTTTTGACTTTTTATGGAAAAATGTGTATTGAAAAATTATATAAATTAGTGTGTAAGGAAAAATTAGGATTGTGAGTTGTACAGCCATAATTTTTGACTTTTGGTGAATAGTGATAACTTTTTAACTTTTTGAGTAACTTTTTGGCAACTTCTCAAACTTGGCCTTAGGTTGTATTTGAATAAAGGCTAAAAGTTGCTAAATATGCAAGTCATACATATCAGTCAATACATTTTTTCATACAACTAAAAAAAGTCATTATCAAGTACATTTACTTTTTTCACCTTATAAAACAATAAAAAAGTCAAAAAATTATTAAACAAGCCAAACCACAAATAAGACCTTAAACTTCTCAAATTTTAAGTCGAATAAATTATAAAAATATTATGCTATTGTCTTAACAAAAGAGAATATAAACTTTTACAATTACATTCGATAATATTTTATTTTTTAGAATTGTTGCATTATAATAACTTCATTATCAATAATGTCAAACACATTTTCTTATATATATGTAAGGGTAATGCTACAATATACAATTCAAAAGGGTTGTATCATTTTCAAAGTGTTATAACTAAATTATTTTTTGTCATAACTTAACAGATAATCAAGCATCACGTGAAGCATAACTAAAGACTTCTTAGGTCATAACCAAAATAACAACTATAATAAGTCATAATCAACACAACAAGGAGTTATAATTAAATCATAACTAACACCATAATAGATTATAACTAAACGCCATAAAAATCATTACTGAGATACATGATACATACATTTTTCAAAATGTATATTGTAAAATTTTTCTATATATAATTAAGAAATTATTCATTCATTAAGGTCAAATTATATGGTAGGATTCCTTAATTTTTTTAATGAACTTAAATTATAATAAAACATTAACAATATAAATAAATTAATTAATTAAAGAGTTTTTGATTAGTTGATGGTGGACATGGAGGGAAAATTATTTAGTATTCTTGGCGCTACGTGGAAGTGTTAATCACAATTTACTATGTCCTTTCTCTTTTTCAATCACTTAATATAAAATTATAAATTTTATCCCATTTATCAATCACAATACTCTTAAAACAATACTTGATTGGCAATGCTCCAAACAAACTAATAACTTCCCGAGTTGGAGTTGGCCCCGCGGGTGACATCTCGCTTTTCTATTCGATATCAACTCCCACACACACCAACAACCCAAGAAATTATTCAAATGCTTCTCCACCAACTCCTTCTCAAAAAACTTATATTAGGGGTTGTTCAAGTCAATTTAGGCACCGTTTGGGTGGTGGTTTTTTTGTTAGAATAATTAAAAAGTTAAAATATTGAATCATATATATATTTACTTTTTTATATGTTTTTTCTTAAAAAAAATTAAAAAGTTAATTAAAATAGTTACTTCTCAAAAAGTAAAAAAATCATTACAAAAATCAAAAAACTAAAAGATAATTTAAAAAAATAAAAAAATTCTTATCATTACTTTTTACATGTTTTTTCATAATAAAAAAAAAAAATCTAAAAATCATTCTCAAAACTTTCATTTTTTTACCTCATGTTTTAATTAAAATTTTAAAAAAATACTAAAAAATTTAAACAAATCCTCAACTGTTTAGTCTAATTAAAATTTCAACTGGGGGCAAGATATTCACTTTTCTTTACATGCAAACAAATCATATTTTAGATTTTAAGTTTGGTCCAATGGTTTTGGGTGTGGTAAAGGGAAGATAATGGACCAATGGTTTTGGGTGTGGTGAAGGGAAGATAATGGGTTTGAGTTGATGGAACAAAACTAATCCTTTTAGTTGTAAAACTTTACCAATAAACTAATATCTTAGAATCTTGTTAAAAAAACAAAACGAAACAAACAAATCAACCAAGCCTATTTTGCGGTTCTGGAGAATGTTTACCAATCAGCTTATTTAATTATTGATGTAGTTGTCAAAAAAAAAATATATATATTTTGATATTTCTCACACATCATCATAAAGTTTTTTTATTTATTTAAAAAATGATTCTATTTACACACCACTAATATTTTTAGAGGTGTTATTAACACTTCATCTATTATTTTAGACTTCCTATTTCTTTGAACCCCTACTTATAAATTTTGAAATCTTTAAAATTTCTTTTCTCCCCTTCAAATAATACCAAAATTATTCTTGTGAAAACATTTCACTCATTCAATTGAATGCACACCCCTCAAACCCCAAAAAAACTTTTCTTCCAAAAACCCTAACAAAACCCACAAAGAAGAAGAAGAGGAGCCAAGTGTGATTATTGTCTCTGCTCTCTCTCTCTCTCTCTCTGCCGCCTCATCTTTTTCTTCGATGATTAATGTTCGATTACCGATTCCCGAACAAATAATATGTTACCCAAAAGATAACCTAAGAGGGGGAGTAAATTAGGTTTTTACAATTAAAAATTAGTAATACCCTAATAAAAATTATGACTAGCACAATAGATAAATATAGTTAATGAAATAAAAATAATTAAAACAAGTATTCTAACAACTATGTCAGTTAATGGTTTTAGCACAGTGAAAATATGAAATATAGCCACAGCAATTTAAATAAAATAAAGAGATAAGGGAGAGAGAGGCAAACAAATTTATAGTGGTTCGGTTTCAACTCGGTCTATGTCTACTCCTCAAGCTTCATTTGAGATTTTCTACTGTACTCTAACTTCACGAAGGTGCTAGCAACTTCTTTACAAATGGAGCAATCCGTCACGGATTTTACATAGGCTTCACAAGCCCAAACCCTTGCAAATCTTAGGTGATTCACAATCACTCTCAAGATTTCAAGAACACAGTGTTTGCAACACTTTTACAAGATGAAATGGTATTTTTGCTTTCAAAGAAAGCTTATAATAAATATCTCTCAAAGATAGATATATAAAATGAAAATTTGATTTTTCTGTAAATCTCACACATGAAAGATAGGTTTAAAGCTATAAGGCTCAGTGTATAATTTCTGAGAATAGATGTGAGTGATTATAGATCAAAGAATATTTTCAAGTTTTTGGTTGTAACTTGTTTACATTAGAGGCTTTGGTATATATAATAAAAATTATAGCCGTTTATAGCTGTTGTATTCATTTGAATTTATAGCCGTTTATAGCCGTTGTAGTCATTTGAATTTATAGCCGTTCATAACTGTTGTACTTCCGTCATTACCAATTTGAATATCTTCCACTCCATCATTACAAATTTGAATATCTTCCACTTGAACCTTTTGAATCTTTATAGCCGTTGTACTTCTATCATTACTAATTTGAATATCCTCCACTTGAACCTTTTGAACCTTTTGGCCTTTTGAACCTTTATAGCCGTTGTACTTTCATCATTACTAATTTGAATATCTTCCACTTAAACTTTTTGAACCTTTTGGCCTGCAGCTGTCCTAGGCTGTTTGAACCTTTGTTTTGGGCTGTTTAAACTCCTGATTCAATCAAATATTAAATATATTCTAACAACATTTAGAATAAAGGTTTAGGTGAGAAATAATAGAACAAAATAAATTTTGATTCTATTTTTCTCTTTCAAATAAATCATCAAAATAAATTTTGATTAAAATATAATTAAATAAATTTTGGATTCTATTTTTCTCTTTCAAATAAATTAAAACATAATTAAATAAATCATCAAAATAAATAAGTCTAACATAATAAATGTTCGGTTACCGATTCCCGAACAAATAAACAATGTTTGGGCCTTGTTTCCGAATTTCGGTCATATGTTTAGAAGTTTAGCCCTGAAAAATGACAAACATATTTTATTATTTTTGTCATTTTTTTTTATAAAGAAAGTTACCCTTACAAGGCCAATCTATTATAAGCTAAGAACACCATCAAAATTATGAACTTCCTCTGAATTTTTATTGTTGTACTCTTCTCGTCTCATAAAGTTGTGGTTGCCGAAAAAACTTCCATTCATTATCATTGCCGGAGAAGTGGGGGCAATCAAATGGCTGCTACCATTATCGTCGGAATATTACCACCAAAGGGTTTTCAAAGTTTTGAGGGTGAGTAAGTTTTGAAGGTGAGATTTGAGGAAGATGGATGAGTAGTGATGGAAGTGAGTACTCTCATAAACTCTAATTCATGATACAGTGGTGTATGGTTTAATTGTGAGAAGAGATGTCCCAAAATTAACGATGTCATTTTAGTAATTTTATTTGAGGTTATTATTGTAATAAAAAAAAATCTAAAAATTGAGGGGTCCAAAATAATTTATGGGGGGGCAAATAGCAGCATTCTATTTTTAATACACACTATTAATAAATTAAATTTATATTCAAATAATATCCTCCAATGAAATGACTATTAAGGACAAACATGAGGTGTATTTTACCTATTTAAAAAAACAAGATACTCTTTACAGACCATTATTCCTATAGGATTTAGGGTTTTAACATATAAACATTGTATTTCTTCATCATCTTCACCATTAACATACACTTATAATATCATTCATTATCAATTAGTTCACTTCATTCTCTTCTCCATTATACTTATTTTTTAAATTCAAAATATTATTATCTTTGAAGATTTATGGGTTAAAAATATTAAAATCAATTAGTTTTGAAGATTTGCACACCATGAATAATACTGAGATAGTTGGTTCCGATATAAATATTGAAAATGTTAATTTGAACATTGAAAAGATTAGTTTATGACTTAGTTATTTATTTATTTATTTATTTATCTCGTTCGTATGTCAAGAAGTTGAGTTTGTTCGTCGTATTCGGATAACCGAAGTTGAATTTTTACATAATGTTTGAATATTTATATTTGAAAAAAATAATTTTGTTCAAATTATTAAGATTGACCAAATATTAAATGTACATACAGAAAAAATTAAATATTTTAAGTTCGTTCGATTAAAATAAATTAAATTTTTATTCATTGTTTAGATATAAATTTTTGAACACATTAAGTTTGTTCAACTATGTATTTATGAATATGACTAATTTGATGAATTTGAAATGACGATGAGAGATGAGAGTTCAAGACCGACAATGAAGATCAACACTGGTGAAAATAGAGGTTGAATGAAATATTCCGCTGGTGATTTGAAACGACGAGACGATGAGATGAGACACGACGAAAGTTCAACACCAATTATAGAAATCAACACCGACGAAGATGGAGGTCGAATGAAACCTCTGCCTGCGATGGAAATCAAGACCGATGAAGATAGTTTCTGTTGGTCTGTGTTCTGAAAATTGTGAGGTTTTTGTTGTGTGTAGTGGTAAAAATGAAGAGTTTTTGGTGTATGTAATGGTGTGTATTCAAAATGTTAGTGGTGTGTTAATATAAGGTTAGAAAAGTTAAAAATATTTTTTAACTCTAAAAATTATTGTGTGTATCGTAAATTATAGTGTGTATTGAAAGTATTAATAGTGTGTAAATAGAATAACCAAAAAAAAAAAAAAAGAAGTTAATTTAAAACAATAAGTTTAAAATCAAAAGATCAAAATTAACCCCTCATTTATCAACCTATATGTATTGACTCTTTCTCAAGTATAAAAATTATACTAACGCCCCGTCTAAAGGTGATTTTTGAGTGTGAAAGTATTTTTCTTACATTTTTATAAGAGTGTTGCTATTAGCACCTACCAAAATTCTTTGGACCCCAACCCTAAACCCTAAATTTTAATAATATTTTTTTGGACACCCCACTTGTTATCAAATCTACCCATATTCATAATATTTTCACAATGAAATGCACACCCACCTAATTTTCCATCCCTCTCCTTCCCTGACTCACTCAATCTTCAGAGTTTGGAGTTTTGGTCCAGTATAGAATTCTTGGACCCCAACCCTCTATCACTCTCGTCGCCGTCTCGGCCGTCAACGGAGCATTCCGACGACTCTCATCTTCTCTGAACGCTCTCCGTATCGCCGAATCAGTAACCTCTCTCATTGTCTCATCATCATCTTCTTCTTTGCTTTTTGTATCTTCGTCATCGCTGAGATCGATCAAAGATACTTCAATTTCTACGGAATTTGCATAACCGTTTGCAAGATGAGGAAAAACAGAATCATCGTCTGAATCGCCATTAGAATTCTGAATGTAACCCAAAACAATTTGTTCACCACTGTGTAACCGAAAAAATATATTTTGTTCAGAACTGTTTTGTCGAACAATAATGATCCTGTCAGCACTGTATGTCCGAACAAAATTTGTTCATCACTGTGTAACTTGAATCCTTTCCAATTCACAACTTAAAATAACATGAATTAAATCCATTCAAAATACATAACTTAAATCCATTCCAATTCACTCCTTTCCATTCTAAGTTAGTTTAACAAAGAAAATTACATAACTAACTATCTGTATTAATGTTCGGAACCTATGTATTGAACGAAAAGATTATGTTCAGTACTGTATTACCGAACATAGTTCTAATAGTCAGCAAACCAGTACCGAACAGCTCGAACGAAACAAGAACAACTGAAAATGACCGAGAATGTTAATACAAGACAGATAAACTTACCAATGGATTGCTGGTCTCACTAGAATTGTTGTCATTATCCTCCATTACTTTACACAATGAAGTAAGTGATGAAGTATACGTTATACTTGAAGCAAAACTTTCAAGTTCAATAGCGTTGATGATGGTGATGAAGATGACACATTCAGGATTTAAGATGATTATGAAAAGTAATAGATTTAGGGTTTATGTTAATTGGTTATGAAAAGTAATAGGTTTAGGGTTTACAAACGTGGAATACGTATAGTTGGAGTTGGGGGTGGGGGTGGGGGTGGGGGTGGGGGTGGTGGTGGGTGTCCGATATTATAGAGTATTAGTTCTCATTGATAGATGAGTGTTCCATTTAATAATGTCTTTTAAAGTAATTTTACTTTAGGGTATAATTGTAATAAAAAAATTATAAAATGGGGGGTCCAAAGAATTTTGGTAGGTGCTAATAGCAGCACTCTTTTATAATTGAAAAAAATTAAAATATGCATGTTCATTCACGTAGGAAATAAGTTGATATTCACCAATAATTAAGAAAATTTTGATATAATTAACCCAACAATTTGAATTTTGAGAATTGTTTATTTAGACTTAATGATTATAGACAGTTGAAAGATAAGAAATTAAAAATTAAAAATTAAAATTTACAACATAAAATTGTGAAACTTAGCAAGTCATATTATTTACATAGTACTTTTCATTCAAGAACTAAATAGCCTCTCTTTATTCAATTGTTTAATAAGAACTAATTGAGCATCAGAAAAGAGACATTGGTGGATACTGCATCGATTAATGATTTTTTATGTATTTACACTCATCTCGAAATCTGAAAAAAATGTGTACTCAACTTATAGACCTCATTGAGTTTTAATTTGGAAAGCAAAAGTTGAGATTTTTTAAATTATTTTAGTCACAACAAATAAAATAAGTTTTTTAGTTCAATGAGACAAAACATCACATTCAATTCATAATCATTACATTCTTTTTCTTATAAAAAAGTCAAAAAAGCCTAAAATCCTTCACAAATCAAACTTTTTAACCCTAAATTAAAATAATCAAAAAAAATTAAAAAATCAAAAAACCAACTCATTTCCTAAACAAACCCCGAACAAGGTAAGACCCAATCTTATAGACCCCATTAAAGCACTGGAAGCAGAACAACATAGTAAGCAAAAGCAAAGAAGTCTTGAATATACATTGGGGAACTGTTTTTATTACCACTCTCAGAATTTTATGGAAAAATAGAAATAACGTGGTATTTTGGTAGGAGGATTGTACGTCTCAGGACGCTATTAGAAGCACATATCAGGCCTTAAAAATCCATGGAGCTTTTCAAACTGACCATATTACATGACACAGAATATTTCAAGTAATTAATTGACATTTTTCGTTTGCAGATAAAATCAAGCTTAATACAAACATTCTTTAAAGAATAAAGGTTGGGACCCCCTTTACCCCCTTTTGCCACGTGACAAGAGGTGATTGGATGAGCAGGAAAAAAAAAAAAAAGAAAAAAAAAAGGTGACCAATGAGAGAGAGAGGGGGTCCTAAAAAGGGGGATGAATCATTGTTGTTCTTTAAAAAGTTAACGATTCTTTTTTATTCTCTTTATTTTTTATACGAAATACCTTATAAAATAAGGAGTTTACATTATTGAAATAAAACCCGTGATAAGTCATACCGGTCTGGGCAACACCTTTCATTCTAGATTATGAATCAAACGAAAGCTCATTCCTTTAAATATTACATTTTTTTCCCCACTTTATCCTTGTAAGTATTACAATTTATCACTTTAACCTTTTAAATTAGTGAATTTGACAATTGATAACTTGATCACAAATAAATATTGAATGTAACATTAATATCACGTGACAGTATCACCCTCCAATGAACAATCTTAATTTACGATAAGGACTATAATAATGTTAAGTTGGTAGAAGAAAGAACTTGTTAATTTAGTTCTTTATGACTTTTTATTGGCAGGTGACATTGCTACATTTAATATTTTTTCCTCAATCACATTGACAACGGCGACGATGACAAAAAAAAAACCCTAAAAGTTTTGGGGTCAAATTGACAAACTCTAAAGTATAGGGACCAAAATAAAATTATTTAGTACTTCAGAGGTCCAAATTGTAATTTAGGCGGGTTGACTCCAACTATAAAAAACAGACACACCTGCAGATCATTTCTGAAAAACTCACATTCTTCCTCTCCGTTGGTCTCCTCGTCGGATCTCCGACAATCTACCCCTATTTACTCTTCCCTCTCCTCTCTCTATCCCAAAAAAAAAAAAAAAAAAAAATTTGTTAAATTCGCGCTGGGTGTGTGTGTTTGATTTTGCTTTCTAATATGGTTTGTGTTCTATAAATAAAAAAGAGGAGAGGGAAGAAAAAAATACAAAAAAAATACAAAAAAAGAAGAAAAAATTTGAAAAACAAAAAAATGGAAGATATGTGGCTGTATGTCAGTGACCTCGACACGAGTGTGACGGCAACGCAGCTATATGATTTTTGTAAGAATCAGACTCAGGTGATGGCTGTTCGAATGGAAAAGGACTTGACTACTGAGCGGTCACTTGGTTGCGGCTATATTTACTATGAAAACCGAGAAAATGGTTAGTGTTCTTCGCTCCACTATTCAATTCCTTTGCTTAAATTGAAACTTGATAAATTATCTCCAATCTGGAGAATTTCTTTAGTTATAATCATTTTTTTTCTAATTATTTTGAGATCTTTAGTTATACCTTATTTGTGTTTGGCTATATTTTTTTTTAGTTGATAAATTGAAACTTGATAAATTATCTCCAATCTGGACTTAATTGTGATTTTTTTGGCTAAGTGGGTGTTTGGTGTTAGAATTTTTTATTGGTTTTCTTTTATTTTAATGAATCTTTTTAAAAAAAAAAATTTAATTAACAATTTTAACTACTGATTCAACCAGACACCAAAGTTCTTTTAATTTTAATTTTTTTTTAAAAAAAGGTTACAAATAGTTAATTTTTTGTTTTTATTTTTTTTGTAAAAAATTACTTTTAAATTTATTGGACTTAAAAAGTTAAAAAAATATATTAAAAAATTACTAAAAACAAAAAATGCAAAAAAAATAAAATAATAATTGTGATTTTTTTTTAGTTGTATGCCAAAAAGTTATAAAATGCTACTAAAAATGTCAAAAAAATTTAAAACCTTAAAGGATTAATTACAAAAAAAATCCTAAGGTTTTACGCGTTTTTAACTTTAAACCCCAGCTTTTCAATTTCGACAAATTAAACCCTGTAGTTTTATCCGTATTTCAATTTGCTCCCTCTATCCATCTCTGTCTGTATAAGGTAATGGAGGAGATTTAAAGTGAAAAATACGTGAAACTTTAGGATTTATGTTGTAATTATCCCTTTTTAAAACAATGAGTTTACGTGAAATCAAGGTAATAGTTGTAATAAACAAACTTTTTAAAAGAAGCGCATAAGTCATGCACCTTGAGCCTAAGCCCAAAGCGCACGTTTCATGCACCTTTATGGGGTTGTTTTATATTGCCTAGCTTCAGATGTTTTGAAGCGCAGTGACTGCGCCTTGATGAGCCTTGGGCCTAGGCGCACACCTAGGCACGCCTTTAATAAACTTCCATTTGAATTGCGAGGATTTGGTGTTTTTGGTTGTGGTTACTCAAGGGACAAGTCCTTTTATTCCTTCTCATGAACCATGGGAGCACTATGTTTTTTAGTACATCCATAAATCTAGTGGTGCATGTGCTCATAAGAAATGGACTTGACTTATCAATACAAAGGTTATAACATTCACTCCAAAAGTTCGAGGTCCAAAAAAATTATATTCTTATTAAAACTGCCCATGTATATTAAGAAGAAACAGGCTCCAATACTGTGCAATAGGAGCAGGTTTTCAAGATATTACTTTATCCATTTGGCCCATCTAATCAACATTGTGTACTATGTTCTCGACTGTAAAAAGAACTAATCCTAAAACACATGAAGAGGAAGGAAATCACAAGCCAAAAATCAACGTATTGTCAATATATTTATTCTTGTATTTCTTTGTTTTTTATTCTTGAATGCCATTGTGCTGTATGTGAGCTTATGCTCATGGGACCATGTTGCTTTTTCTTATTGGAACTGAGAAGGGTAATTTTTGTCCTGAACTGTGTACTTATAACATTTTGGTCCTCCCCCCCCCCCCCCCCCCCCCCCTTCTGCCTTGCATCTTTAATCTATGTTGATGACAGCTCTAAGGGCTTTGGAGGTGCTGAACTCTACTCCTCTGAATGGAACGCCCATTAGGGTAATGTGCAAAGATGGGCCTGGAACCATTTTTATTAAGGTATATAAATTTTTTCTTCGCTTCTTTTGGTTTTACCAGATTTGAGAATTTTCTTTGGGATTTAAATTTGTTTTGTTTTGTTTTGTTTTGTTTTGTGTTCTGACCAAACACTCGTGTATTTTTGTGTTGGCAGAATTTGGACAAGGCTATTGACCGCCAAGCACTGCATGATACATTTTCTTCGTTTGGAAATATTCTCTCTTGCAAGGTAGCTACATACCGCTCTCGTCAGTCAAAAGGGTACGGGTCTGTGCAATATGATAGCGAGGAAGCTGCCCAAAAAGCTATTGAGAGGCTTAATGGTATGCTGCTGAAAGATAAGCAAGTCTATGTGGGACCCTTCCTTCAGAAGCAAGAAAGAGAAATGGCATTGGACAAGGTAAAATTCACCAATGTCTTCATAAAGAATCTATCAGAATCAACAACAGAAGAAGATCTGAAGAAAATATTTGGTGATTTTGGAGCAATCACTAGTGCTGTGCTGATGAGGGATGCTGATGGAAACTCTAAGTGCTTTGGTTTTGTCAACTTTGCGAATGCAGATGATGCTGCTCGATCTGTTGAGTCTCTTAATGGACGAAAAACTGATAATAAGGCATGGTTTGTTGGGAAAGCACAAAAAAAATCTGAGAGGGAACTTGAATTAAAAAATCGGTTTGAGCAGACTGTAAAGGAGGCGGCAGACAAATCTCAAGGGCTAAACCTGTACATAAAAAATTTAGATGACAGCATTGGTGATGATAAGCTTAAGGAATTGTTCTCTCCATTTGGCATCATAACTTCATACAAGGTTTGTATCATCTATATATTGTGTTGGAAAGCGCCAATGTAGTTGGCTCGGTTTTTATATTGGTTTATATTTACTGAAGCCTTATTGTTTCAATATATGAACAGGTTATGCGTGACCCTAGTGGAGTAAGTAGGGGATCAGGATTTGTTGCATTTTCTACACCCGAGGAGGCATCTAGGGCTGTGAGTTGATATATAATTTGCATCTTAAGTAAATTCTTGATAAAATAGCTGTTGATTTTTGTTTTTGTTTTCTTTTCCATCTTTAAATATTTTTTCCCTTTGTTGTTGTTGTTGTTGTTGTTGTTGGTTGATAGCTATTGGAAATCAATGGCAAGATGATTGTTAGCAAACCTCTTTTTGTTGCCTATGCACAACGAAAAGAAGATAGAAGAGCAGTATTGCAGGTACATTTGTTCCCTGATTTTTTTTAACTTACAAAGAAGATGCAGCAATTGGGGGCAGTCCCCAACCCTTTCAGGGGCTTAAGGTGAAATCTCCAAGTGGGGCCTTTTTGTATTTTAAAATTAATTTAGGTAAATATTTATAAATCTTTTACATTGCAATTTTTTTTATCTGAAGTTTGAATAATTTTTTTACATCTTTAATACTTTTTCTGTATTTCTATATTTTTTGAAAAAAGAAAGCTATCTATGACAACATCAATATGAATTGAATGACTTTGATTGCAAATTTATTTATCAAAAAATAAAATAAAGTAAAATGACTTTGATTGCAAACTTTTACTAACCGAATGGGTGGCAAAAAATATATCATACCAAAAAGTCATGTCCAATTAGAGCTACACTTAAAACCATTAACTAGCAAAAGTGCACCAAAAGTATCTTCTCTATTTTAGCTATCCACTTTTCACAATATATCTTCCAACAATGCTATCTATTTTAGCTTGCCACTCTCAACATTTTTTTTTTTTTTTTTGGGGGGGGGGAGAGCAAAAGCTAGAGAGGGAGAGGGAGATGAAGATAGCTAAAATAGCCCATTTAGATAGCTTGTTAGAGTTGCCTTAGGAACTCAAATTTTCAATGTCATATATGCTTAAACATTTAACAGTTTAGCTTCATTTCTTGTTTTAGGATATTCATTAGTGTTTGTTAATTGCAACAGAACTTCCTTTTTTTGGCAGCAATGACACATGAATTGATGGTGCTTTAATGGATCTATTTTGTTTTGTCTTTGATACGTCTATACGTGGAAAAACATGGTTGGTTACATGAAAATGGTAATTCTATTGCTTGTGCAGGCCCAATTTTGTCCAGTGGTGATGGCATCTTCAGTTGCTCCTCGTATGCCAATGTACCCCCCTGGTGGTCCTGGTCTTGGACAACAGATATTTTACGGACAAGCGCCGCCTGCTATCATACCTCCCCGAGTAATCCTATTATTTATGATTGCTATTATATTGCATGTTTAGTCATATCATGTGAATATTCAGTACTTCTGTTAATTGAAGCTGGTGCAAACAGATACTACACATGCCTGCAGATATTAGAGCTTCAGTTAATCCTTTGTACAGTCTCCATGCTTGATGATTATGATGCATATTGAACTGACTCAGCAGTGTTAATGCACATGCAATGTTAGGGTGAATATTTGTTGAACTTGTGGACTATCCCATGTCTCTAGCTAGTGTTGCACTCTTATTCTCTTCACCCATTTGTCAGTTGCTTTATAAATTGGAGGCATTTGTAGTCAACCCGGTTTGAAAATTCTAATTTGAGAATTAATTTTCTCTTATTTTGCGCAGTGTAGAACCCCCAATTCACAAATACATTATGATATTGGTCATAACTAGCCAAACTCTTTTCACAGACCGGATGGTCGTAAAATATGGTTTCGGGGACAAACTTTGTAAGTTTGAGCAATGGGTGTTTGAAAATTATTCATTCTTCTCTACTTATCAATTTTTTTCTTAAAAAAAAATCCTCGCTCTTCCCAGAAAAGACATTCACTTCTACTTTGTAATTGCATTGAATGTAGCTACTGTGATGCTATGGTATACTCAACTACATTCAGTAGCGTTTCTTCAAGTCACCTGACAGGATAGTTTAAATAAGGGTGACTCAGCCATTTTTTTCCAATTTATGCGCCATTCATAAGATCACAATTTTGACGCCTTATCTGGAATTTTGCGATATGTTAATATTCTTCTTCATGAAGTTACAAGTTCAATCTTCTATGTTTTGT
The DNA here is from genome assembly GCA_036172215.1 of Camellia granthamiana. Lineage (NCBI taxonomy): Eukaryota > Viridiplantae > Streptophyta > Magnoliopsida > Ericales > Theaceae > Camellia > Camellia granthamiana. Next base: position 139,016,384 of record CM069908.1, read on the forward strand.
CCTTGAAATGACTGGGTGTGTATGATATGAGCAGTAGTTTATAGCCATAACATGTTGGTAATGTATTTTGTTTGCTGGTATTTAAACTTTGTCAGCCCGGTTTTGGGTATCAGCAGCAACTTGTACCAGGCATGAGGCCTGGTGGGGGCCCCATCCCGAATTTCTTTGTCCCAATGGTTCGGCAGGGTCAGCGTCCTGGTGGCAGACGTGCAGGAGGTGTTCCAGGGCAGCAGGGGCAACAGCCTGTTCCACTTATGCAGCAACAGGTATCACTTATTGATTTGCTCCCAATTGTTTGAGTTTCATATTCACGTTTATTGTACTTTGTTTGATGGCTTGTTTGAATGATAGATGCTTCCGGGGGGGCGGGTCTACCATTACCCCTCAGGACGTGGCATGCCTGGTGTTGCTGGAGGCATGCTTTCCATTCCTTATGATATGGGTGGCATGCCTTTGCGTGATGGGGGAATGTCTCAACCAATTCCAATTGGTGCTTTGGCTTCTGCCCTTGCCAATGCTTCTCCTGCTGACCAGAGGACGGTAGGCATTTCTTGTGTTACTTTTTTGATTTGCTTACAACTATATTCTTATATGAAGAGGCAACTTAAAGTTGTTTGGAGTTCTCTCACATATCAAATTCATCTGGCTTTAGTCAACAGAATAACATATTTTCTGATGGTATTATTACTTAAATTTTTTGGCAGTGTTTGAAACAGTAATGGCTCAAGGGGCAGGCAGCGTAGGTGCTTGCCTAGGGCCCCGAGTAGAAGGCCCCATTTATTATGCCATACATATAATGTGTATACACAAAAAAGTATCGGAAATTAAAAAAAAGCAAAAAAACAAAAAATGTTTGTAAAATAAATAAGAACCCTGCTAAATACACCCAGTGGGGGTCGCACCCCCAGTGAGGTGGCGCGCCCCCACTGGCTGACAGTCAAAAAAAAAAAAACTGTTTTTTTTCGCCCAATCCTGGGCCTCCACCTCACTGGGGCACCCCCAGCTGGGGGTATAATGCATTTTCGAATAAATAAATAGTGGTCAAATTTCAAAATATCAAAAAAAATACCAATTCATCAATATCATGATCTGTCCATCAAATCAGAAACAGAGAAACATCTTTCATTGGATACAAAATGGTCTTATCACTATATTATTCCTCTTTTATTTTCTTATCAAAATTGTAGTATAAAGGGCGCCACTAAAAATGATAAAAATTGTAGTAAAAAAATTATAAGAGGTCCCAATTAAAATTTTTGCCTTAGGTCTTAAATAAGCTTTAGCCAAAATGCTACCATTAGTAAGATAGACAGGTAACTCTGTTACATTTCGTTATCATCCTTATGGCAGAGGTTTTTCTGATGCCTTCTAATCCATGTACCATGGTGATGATTAGTGTTAGTACAACGACAATAGTGTTCTGGATGAATAACTGAAATGTGTGTTGGGTGAACGATTGCAGATGCTTGGTGAAAATCTGTATCCCCTTGTGGAACAGCTGGAGCCTGAGATGGCAGCGAAGGTTACTGGCATGCTTCTGGAGATGGATCAGACTGAGGTCTTGCATTTGCTGGAGTCGCCTGAAGCTCTGAAAGCTAAGGTTGCGGAGGCTATGGAAGTTCTGAAGAATGTTCAGCAGCAACAGGCTAGTAATCCTGCTGATCAATAGGCATCGTTGTCTTTAAATGATCGGCTTGTTTCCTAATTGTTGTTAGGACATCAAATTTGGAGTTTCTGGTTGATTTTGAAAACAGTTTTGTGTCTGAATTTTAGAATGGTTCAAGTGAGTTTCTCTTGTAGGGAATGCTTTTGTTTTTGCGTGCAATTTGTCACTATTTTGAGTGGTGTTTTGGACATTGCGACATTTATGCTTGCGTTTTGCCCTTTTTCTTGTGTGTTTGTGCATGGCTTTCGGCGGTTCTGCTTGACGGAACTGTGTAGAGACATATAGGGGCCCTGGCCCCCCCGCTTTGCTCAAAATATTCTGCTATTAGCTCAACAAACTAGCAACTTCTCTTATGTGACCCCCCTCCCATTTAATGCTCAAGTCTTTAACTTTTCTCTTTAATAGTTTTTTATTATAAAATAACAACAATATCTGTATAATATATTAGAGAATGCTGCATGTACACCCATATCATAAAAAATGTATGAATTTTTGTGATGAAAGTTAAAAATAGTTATAGCGTTATTTTTTGATAAATTTATTTATAATGAATTTATGGTGTGCACCTCTAAAGTGAATATGAAAATTACGAGTCATTGTAATTATGTTATGAATTACTTGCGATGTAACATGTTACGAACTATTTTGGTAAAAAAAAAAAAATTATGGTTATATCATGTATATTGTGATAACGTGCATATGGGGTGCACACCATAACAACTCTGTAAGATATTATATTCTAAAATATTTTTATAAAGAGTGGAATACTTGAGTGGAATAGTGACACAATTTTTATGTGGTGTCTCAGCCAATAAAAAATTATAAATGAAATTAGATTGACAATCATTGTCTTACACTAACTCAGTTATTATTTCCAACTATAGCAATGTAAAAGTTCTCAAGGATAAATGATACTACCACATATTATTACTGTTATATAAAATATTTAACAAAAATAAGATTTTATCTACTTCCAATTAATAGCATGAAAAATAACAAGGGTTCACTTGTCTTCATGTTAAAATCTGTCTTTATATTTTTTTTGGCCCCCCGATAATCGAATCCTAGGTCCGTCCCTGGTGATGAGGTTTGGACTCCATGTCCTTTGCTGTTTTTATGGGGAAGAAACAAATCCAGTGGTAGGGTTCTTTTTACACCTATAGTTGCAAACTTTCCCATGTGAATCACAGATTGTATGTGAATCACAAGATGGGAATGCCACTATGATGGAGGTGGTAGGATAAGTTATTCTGTGGTCTTGAGGCTTGGGGCAAGATCATGTGGTGTTCCATATTCATTTTCATATTGGTTAGAACAGTGGGCTCCACTGGTTTTATCTTGGATTTAAGTGATAATGTGTCAATTTTTCATATTGGTTAGAACAGTGGGCTCCACTGGTTATATCTTGGATTTAAGAGATAAAATAGGGGTATGTGTCAATTTTGAAATGGTGTGAAATAATGGTTTTGGACTATGTAATAATTTTTCTTTAAATAGATATGCAGATCAGAGTTTTTTCAGTTATATTTGGATGCTGAATTTGAATATGAATCTAGTTTTTAAATAATATTTGTTTATTTTTTTCAATAAATGTTATAAACTAATGTGGTTTTAGTAATTGGATCAATTTTATTTTTTTTATGAATAATTTGTGGTATAATATAGAAAATGTGATTATTAACTAATTGAAATCACAGAATGGAAAAGTGGAGTACCACAAATTGATTTGTTGTTTTAAGAAATGATTTTGATTTGGTCCCTCTTGGTGTAAATAGCTCTTGTTAATCATTCTCCAGGACACAACGGTGAGACTAGATGGTGCACGCTCTTGAACTGGAAATTATCACCCAAGCAAAAGGAAGAAACAAGAGAGGAAGAGTGTAGGAAAACAAGGGAGAACATTTTCTATTTTTTAAAATTTAAATAATAATAAATAATTTTAATTTGATATATGGTTGAATTTGAAAGAGGGAGGGGGGGGGGGGGTAGAAGATTAATTGATGTAGGGTTTTTTTTATTGTTGAATACATATATTAAAACTTTAAACGAACAAGGAATTTATTATATCATAAATTAAAAAAGAAAAGGTAAATTATAAATACACTTCTAAGATTTTCTTAAAGTACAGATTGTTTCATGTGGTTTGAAAAATTACAAATGCCTACTTGTTAGTATTTTTTATTTAACAGAATTAATTAAAAAAATAGAATTCATAATTACTCTCCTATACAATAATAAAATTACCTAAATTATTAATTGAAATATATTTTTAACATTATTAAAAACTGTTAATTGACTTGATGATTTATTAATAAAAGGGGCGATTTGTTATGAAATTATAAATCTCAGTGAGTGGAATGTAATTTCTAAAATCACAGGAACGATTTTTATTTTAATCAAACCTGAGGCGTGTATTTGTAATTTACCCTTAAAAAAATAAATAGGCAATTTTAATACTTGTGATGTGATATATTAAAAATATAATGTTATATACAGTACACCATATAGTAATCACATTTAGGCTAAGTTTGGGATACCCCAAATAATTCAAAAAGTCAAAAAGTTACTCAAAAAGTTAAAAAGTTAACACTATTCACCAAAAGTCAACAATTACGGCTGCACAACTCCCAATTCAAATTTTACTCTACAAACCAATTTTTACAATTTTTTATTACACATTTTTCCATAAAAAATCAAAAAGTTAACCCAAACATCCATATTTTCAACCTCAATTTTTTAGTTCAAAAAGACAAAAAGTACACTTATTTAGTCTTCCCAAACTTAGCCTTAAAAAATATAATTTTATATAGAGTGCCACGTGTCATTTTAGTCTTGTTTGTTAAAAGTCAATATCTTGTGCTTTATTACTTTGATCTTCATGTCTATCTATTCATCTATACAAAGGTAAAAATGAAAAGAAAAAAAATCTTTTAAAATAATAATTTGTACTTATTATTAATATATTTCATTAATCATATTCTTATAACCAAAATAAATTAGTCATTAAATCTAATGCTAATACACTCATAAAAATAGATTTATCATCAATTTTTCTTACCCACCAAGTTAATGAATATTTTTAAGAATATTAGAATAAATTCTTACATGTCCAAAAAAAAAAATCAAATAAAGCCTTGATAGAATAATGATATTCATACATAAAAATCATACAAAAATACATATAGAATGATATGACAATTTTAAACTAATGATTGAAAATTAAAAAAAGCCCTTGAAAATACATATAATTGTTTGGTTTTAGTTTTCTGAGTTTAGTTTTTTAAAAATTGAGTTTTTTTATTTTTCGTGTTTTTTTGTTTTTAGTGAATATTTTTAAAATTTTAAGTAATTTTTTTTACTTTTTTAGATGCACCTTACTTAGATATATCTAAATAGTAAAATATTTGTGAAATTTTTTTTAAAAATTAATAAATACACAAAAAATACGAAAATATACTGAAATTTTGTATTTTTTTTTTATATTTTTGGTATTTAGTAAATTTTTAAAATATTTTTTTTACAAATATTATATTTTTTAAGTGTATTTATATTAGGTTTATGTCTAAAAATTAAAAAAAAATTACTTAAAATATTAAAAAATGCAGTAAAAAAATACAAAAAATGAAAAAGTAAATTTTTAAAAAATACAAAAAATGAAAAAGTAAATTTTTAAAAAAAATATTTTTTAAAAACCAAAACCAAGCAAAGTGATATTGCCACTTCCTTCTTATGCACAAGAATTCTTGGTAACCAGTGGTGACTCTAGAATTTTTTAGAGATAGGTCACCCCACATGCTCAAGTTTCACAAATTCTAAAAAATAAATTAATAAATTAAAATGAACAACATTTAGGCCGTATTTGGAAAAAGACTAAAAGCTGCTAAAAGAGCAAGTCATATATATTAGTCAACTAAAAAAATCATTATCAAATACATTGACTTTTTCCACCTTATAAAACATTTAGAAAATCAAAAAATTATTTAAAAAGCCAAATCACAAAAAAGGCCTTAAACTTCTCAAATTTTAAGTCGAATAAATTATAAAAATATTATGATATTGTTTTAACAAAAGAGAATATAAACTTTTACAATTACATTCAATAATATTTTATTTTTTAGAATTGTTGCATTATAATAACTTCATAGTTAGTAATGTCAAACACATTTTCTTGTATATATGTAAGGATAATGCTACAATATACAATTCAAAGAGGATGTAGTATTTTCAAAGTGTCATAACTTATTTTTTGTCATAACTTAATAAATAACCAAACATCACTTAAAGTATAACTAAAGATTTCTTAGGTCATAACAAAAATAACAACTATAATAAATTATAATTAATATGACAATGAGTCATAATTAAATCGTAACTAATATCATAATATATCATAACTAAACACTATAAAAATCATAACTGAGATATATTATACATACATTTTTCAAAATGTGTATTATAAAATATTTCTATATATAATTAAGAAATTATTCATTCATTACAGTCAAATTATAGTGATTCCTTAATTTTTTAACGAAGTTAAATTATAATAATAATAATACATTAGCAATATAAATAAATAAAAAATTTAAAGAGTTTTTCATTAGTTGATGGTGGACATGGGGAAAATTATTTGGTGTTCTTGAAGTGTTACTGTTGGCTTTTTAATTTTTGAAAGTTAATAATGTAATTTTAAGCTTGCCAGCAATAATCAATTAGTCCTTACAGAATATTAATTGCCAACCAATTATCAGACGATTGTGTTTTAGTTCTCTCAGTCTCAATGAAGAAGACTTTTACTGGTGGCTTATTTAGGAGAATTTAGTAAATAACAACAAGTGAAGGATAATTTCGGAATCTAAATTTCATTAAGTAAATGAAAACTTATAATGATCTAACCCAGCCTTGTAGAGGTTTACAATAACAAGCAATTTGAAACTAGTCTTAGGAAATGAAGTGCCGTACAGGAATTGAAATGCAGAAATATAAAGAACTATAAAAACTGGAAGGAAAAACGAAATAAATAAACTGGTTTTTTGATCTGAGTCTGGTCCTTCATTCTGGGGCCTTCTTTGCTACTTATATTTTTCAATGATAACCGTCGAAGTGGGCTTCTAATCGTCGAAATGTCCTCCCATGATTGCTGAACATCCCATTACGTCACTATTACAGTTAGGCTTCCCTCCTGATTTTGAATTTAAACTTTGTAAGTAACCGTTAGGCCATATCACCTTGTATCTCTCGATTGTTCCAGTGTTACGCAGATCCATTATTACCAATACGAACTGCCACGTGTCTAACTTTGGTTGGCAACTTATATTAATTTCTCAAATTGCCCTCTTCGTGCCACGTGTTAAATTGTGATTGACTTTTACAAATTATGCAGCCAACATTACCCCCCACACTAATATACCCAATAACTTGGTGATATTAGTGAACTAGTGCAATACACCCACATTCTAAGACGTGCATAGACTCTGTGTATTCTGGTAGTATAACCCTTTTTTGAATAATGAAGTAGTAGACTTCATTAAATCCTTGTATCTTGCACTTCCATTATTTGAGTATGCGAAAAAACTGGTACATCCCTAATGGCCAATCACACATTCTCTTATATTGATCGAGCATACGAGGAGTCTATGGAAGATGATTGCAGGCCTCGAAAGAATCTCAATGCATTTATTGGTTACACCTATCCGCCTTCATTTATACAAGTCATGGAAGCTTTTGCAAATTACCAACCTTTAGACCAAGAATCTACTAACTACAAACCCTTGGACCAAACATTCGAAAAAATGGATCTTGGAAGCTCCTCTTCTACCCCACCACTCTCTGCATGGGAAACAACTGCTTCTTCTTCCTCCAGGTCTACTGGCCAAGGAAACTGGTCAAAACCTGATGAACCCAAATTAAAGGAGCGAATTCACCATCGATTTGTTGATTCGATGATCCCCTTTCTATTCCCCCTTTTGCTCGGAGCTCAGTGGTTTACCCCTATGTACCCATTGATTACCGACGCAGTCTGGTGGACAACTTGCTTGTGGCATGGTACACGTCCTCCATGCCAACGAAGATAGTGCGAAGAACTCATCATCCTAATGAAACACAGGGATACAATCCGTCATTCTTGGCTAAGAGGGCCAAACTTTGCTCCTTTGACTGGCTCGAATGCGTAAATAACCCCCAGCTCCCCTCTTCTTTCGAGATGGATCCCTCTGCACCTCCTCTTTCTCAAAATCCTCATTAGATGGAGGAATTAAAACTTACTCTTTTTGAGAACCAGTTTTTTCCTTCCTACCAACCTCCAGCTCTTCCAACTACCTTTGAGAGATATCAAGCTCAACTTCTGCTAGCTGCCTTCTCTAACCTACCCTTCAATGTTCTTGGAGATGAAATTCCTCTCAAGAACTTCCAATGGGTCTGCGATGTTATGACTCGGGGTCATGTTCTTAACCCCATCGCCCAGGCAGAACTTCAAACTTTTTTGGACCGACTCTCACTCCTTCTTTACCGGTACAAAATTTCTTTGGCTACCAGTAATTCTTTGGACAAAATAACAACCAACCGAATTCAAACACAGTACGAAGCAAAGAACCTCATTAAAGAATATAATGACTTCAAAAATAAGGACTCAGCGTACTGGGATGATCTCAATATGGACGAAATGGAACGAGGCCTGAAAGAGGTAGAATTCGAGGTGAAAACTGAACAGCTTTTTCACCAAATAAGATCATACTAGCTGCAACAACCCAACTTTGATAAGCTAGAAAGTAGAATAAAGAAAGAACATAAGTTTATTGAACATTGTTGGGTCAAATTTAATGAACTTGTTACTCTTTCTATTCTTTATTTTTATGAGATTGAATTTGTAGCCAAGTAGGCTTTCCTAATGTAATTACTTACATATCAATAAAACTACTAGGGTTTTTCTCTCCCTATTTGGCATGATCTAGTTTTATGTTCCAATTGCATATTTGTGATCATTTTATTCGCACAATTCAAATAAACTTAGAGCTTCGAATGTACCAAATTTTTTTTCGAAGCCTGATTTGAACATTTCCAATGGAATACTTGAAACCTGATTTGAATATCTCCAAAATATGGAGTACAATTGACAATCTTTGCCTTAAGTTTTTTTCATTCCAATCGCATGGTCAACATAATTTTAACAGCTTTGAATTGACCAACCTTTGTATCAAAGTTACCTTTAAGTACTTCGAAGTACTTAGTAACAATGCTACTTTCCAAAAAGGTTTGCTTTGACCGAGAATCCCAAAAGGAATTTTCCATGTTCAGGCAGGTCCTTTTGGATCTTGATCTCTTTCTTGACGTCGTACTAGATCTGCAACTTTGAAGTCCAAAACATCAAATAAGAAAGCTATAACATACTTCAAAGTTCACTTCAAAGGATTTCATTTTTCACAAGAAATCTAAGAGCAAGTCTCCAATCCCTTTGAAGCAGACCAAACCTACATATTCCTACATTCTTAGGAATAAAATGCGCTTCGAAATCAACTTCCTGCTCTCGAAGCCTTAATTGGTTGTTTAACATCTGGCTTTGGAGCCAAATCTTGACTTCGAAACCAAATATCTGTTTTCGAAGCCAATCTAATTGTTTGAGATACGTTTCCTGCCTAAACAATCACCCTTGAGAGAAACTTTTCATGTTGTACTTTCAGGACTCCTATGAATTTTAAGACAAAGTCTTAGACTCCTACGGGCTCCAAAATCAGCCAAACAATTTATCTCGAGTCTTTTTACCCATTTAGAAAAATAGGGCATCTTTTGTACAAAAAGGTTTAAAAACCCTTTCCCTTCGCGCTTTTAACTTACTTGTTCACCCAAAACACAAACCCTTCATTTATATTGCTCTCTCCTCCTCCTTACTCTTTTCTCAGCTTCATCCTCCGAAAACTCTTGTTAATGGCTTCTTCCTCCTTGAAAGTACCGGTTGTGGAACGTGTGAGCCCATCCGTGGCTTTAAAGAGGTGTATTGACGAAGAGATATCCAAGCTCAGAGCTAGTGAACCAAGTACCATAGATAGTCGCCTCTTTATTACTCACCATAATGAACAACAGGAATACGTCTTAGGACCTATCTTCAGAGAAGCCCAGCTCAACTTCCTGCTTTATATCCTTGTCTAAAGGATCATTGTCTCCTCTACGAAGGGGGTTTTGATTGGGGAAGTTGGAGGGTAAACCACCCCCACTGCTGCTGGCCTACATTGAGGGTTAAATAGGAGAAATGGTATGGCAGGGTTGTGCCTGCCAGAGAATGGGATCTACAAGAGCTTTGTATCCTTGATGCTCTTCGCCTTTCTAGATTCATTATCCCTGAGGACCCTTTCTTGATTCCTGCAGCCCTTTGTTTCTGGAATTCGGCTTTTAATTTTTTCCAGCTTCGGTGTGGTATGATGGCCTCCACGATTCTTGATATTTGTCATCTCTTTGGGCTCTCACCACTTGGTGCTCTATTTACGCCTGGTTACCTAAACCTTTCGGTCAACTTCACCATTCCACCCTTGAACTCTTCCTTTAGTGATTTCGTAAAATTTGAGAATAAGAAGGTAGGTTCTGTAGGTAGGTCTGCAAACGAACCGAACCGAGCCAAGCTTTGCTGAGCTTGAGCTCGGCTCGTTTACTTATCGAGCTCGTTTATTGAGCTCGAGCTTGACTCAGCTCGACTCGATAATTTTTTTTTTATATTATTTAAATATAAATATTTAAATAAAAAATATTATTTATATTATTTAATATATAAATATATATATTTATTATATAATTTTAATAAAGATAAATGAGCCGAGCTCATGCGAGCTCGAGCTCGGCTCGTTTAGTAAACAAGCCGAGCCGAGCCAAGCTTGTTCATGAACAGTTTTGTTCGTTTGCAGCCCTATCTGTAGGTGACCAAGAGTTTTTTTCCTTTATTCTGTATTGGTTATGCAAATTTCTCTTTTGTACTTCATCTCAGTGGATTATGCTTGAGTTTGCCCCACTTGTCAAGGCTCTTGCCTCGAAGAAAGGGATAGCCTTGGCTCCTTATGTTTTATGCCATGTTTATAGGGTCTGTTCTCAGTTTTGCAAGAAACCTCTGGATGTTAACCAAAGAGGCTTCCTTTGGATATTACAACTCTGGCTATTCGCATATTTCATTAGTCTACGCTCTAAGTGCTTGAGATTTTTGGTGCAAGAACCCATTACTTACAGAGAGAAATTTGCCAGGATTTCCTTATACCCCTCCAGCTTTGCCTATTATTTTATTTTCTTTCATCAACTCCCAATTTCTCCACTTCTTTTTTTTTTTCGTCCCTTCGAAACCAATACAGGACCAGCTTGGCTCAGGGAATTTTTGGTTGATAGGGAATGCTCCAATTCGTTACACAAGGATATGTGGGCCTCTATCTTGTTGCCAAGGGAGGCTCTTTATCGGTACTTTGAATCTCCGAGCCTACAAATGTATATTTGAGATTTACTGTCCTTCCTAATTTGCCAGGCAATTTGGGCTTACTCAAGGAATTCCTATCCCTCTCCATAGCCTCTCCAATACCAATCTCACAATTAGAGACCTGAAGGTACCCAAAACCAAATTGGAGGAAGCAACATTTAAGTTGCTACAAAAGTTGAGTGAGTTTCAATTCATCCCCTTTATCGCATATGGCATAGCTTTGAAAAGATTTCAAAGTTGGTGGACAGCCAATATGGAGGTGCTCCTAGCAATACCTCCCAAAGATCTGCTAATAGGACCAGATATGCCCTCTCAAGCCAAACCCAAAAAGACTGGGACCACTATTACCGTCTCTATTACCCCTACTATATATCCCAACTTCTACTCCTGCTATCACAGAGACTACTTCTACTGCCATAAAGATTGCTTCCAATGCCTTTCCTCCTCCTCCTAGAGTCACCAGGGCTACTTCGAAGAGAGGCATGCATTTCCATTTTCTCTATTCTCTTCTCTCTATGATGCTTATAATGCCTTGGTCATCTACTTATGCCTTTCTTTTTTATGCAGGAGCTTCACAGGTAGACTCCCCTCAAAGGGCTCAAGCCTTAGGCATTCTTAAAGACAAGCAACAACAGCAAAAGAAGAGAAAACTTGTGCTTAGTCCTAGAGAGAAGAAAGTACCCGAAGAAACACCACTTAAGAGGAAGAAGAAAATAATAGTCTTCCCCTCTGATTTCAATGATGACCCTACTCATCAAGCAACCGCCAAGGCAGTAGAGAGGGAACAATCCAAGGAATTGGAGGTTTTCCAGAGATATGAGAAAATGAGGCAGCAACAAATATTAAGGAATAAAGCTGCTACTACTGATACATTTCAAAGGGAAGCTGTAAGGAGGCAACAAACTACCGATCATTATGCCCTTCACAGTTCTCCAACCATTACTACCACCACTTTCGAGGCTCGTAATTCCCTTTAGTTTCTGTAGTAATTTCCTTTCCCAAGTTTTTAGGAATGAAACTTAACATTGCTTCATAATTCCTATCTTGCAGCAACAATTATCCTACCTCCTCCTTTGATAATGACTTCTTTAGTCTTATCTGAAGTTGAAAGACCATTAGAGGTAGCCTAAAAAAGAGGAAGAAAATCAACACCAAAGCGCCCTTAAATATAGAGCCCACCCAAACAATACTTCCACTTCTTGGCTCTACACTTTCCATACCCCTTTTAAGGCAAGGCATTCCTATTTCTTTATGCTTGTCTTAAATCTATATCTAACTTATCTAACGTTCACCTCAGCCCAATTTACTCTCCCTGCAGTCCTAGTTGCTCCTCCATCACCTAAGAAGGCCCTAGTTGTCACCTTATCAGTGATGGCTAATGCTCTTAGAGAAAATGTTGGTAGTTTACTAATTTCTTGTCTACCAACACTATCCAGCTCCAGTCCCTCTTCCCTTGATCTGTTAGTGGCCAAGACTATAGACACTGCCAAGGATACTTCAACCTCTTCTCTTATCCCTATGAAAATACCTTTTCCAGACCATTCTACACCTTCAATGTCAGTAGAAAAGATGGATATTTTTGAGGCTCGGCTAGCTAGCCTTTTTGACACACCTTCAACCAATCTAGCATCCAACAGTGAAGTTGAGCCATTGGTCATTGCTGACTCCCTCTTAGAAATTTTTTAGAGTTCTTCAATTAATAGTAAAGCTTCTTTGCCTCTCTTGGATTTAGATACCTGTTTGGAATTGCTAACATCTTTTTCAAGGATCTCATTCGAAGCCCTACAAAGACCCATAATTAAAAATGGTTTCCTCCAATACTGTAAAGTCATTACGTAATCCAATATGGTCATTTCAAGCCACTAATCCCAGACGGTAACTGCTATAGATTTCTATTTCAACATCTGCCACATTGCTAAAACTACAAAAGAGAAGCTATTAAAAGATAAGGAATTTGTTTCCCATATACATACTGAAGCATCTGAATTGAAGGGACAACATGCTTCTGCTTCTTAGTTTCACATCCAACTCTTGGAGAAAAAGGCCCAATTAGAAGAGGAGTTAGCAGCAGTTAACTTAGCTTTGGATCGAATTGCTACAAAGCTGCAAATTACCAATCATGGGCTAGCTGACCATAAGCAAGACATGACTACAGTTATTCAGTTGTTCCCTTCCCTTAGGAGTAGAGAATCAATTATCAAGGAACAACTGAAGCATTGTACTGATTTTGCACCAATCTATGGCTCCATGTACTTAACTCTTTATGAAATGAAATCCTTATTTATTGTTTGAGTGTTTTTATACTTCTCTTGGTTAGCATTTTCTACACTCCTTGTGTTTCCCACACAGTTGGCTAATAAGGTTTCAAATACCTGCCATTAATTTACATAGGATGCACATATTCTTTCAGATTTCTCAAATAGTATGCTCCCCCAGGCAAGGCTCTATGAGTTTGATATGGTCCTTCCCAATTAAGTGACCATTTGCCAAACTTATGGCTTTTAATTTCCATTGGAAGTATTGTCTTACATAACAAATCACCTTTATCAAAGCTAATGTGTCTGACTTTCTTATTATAGTTTTTGGCTGCCTTCTTCTTTTGGAAAAGAATACTATTTAATGCCAAAATTCTAATTTCATCCACATTTTCGAATTCTAAGAACATGCTCTGATGGTACTGCTTAGAAGCTAACTGGTCCTGCATTTCACCCTCAAGGACCTAATGTTAATCTCCATAGGCAACACTGCATCATGCCCATATACTAAGGCATAAGGAGTAACTCCTATACTTGATCTTGGAGAAGTCCTATAAGCCCACAATACATCCAACAACAAGTTATGCCAATCCCTATGATTGTCTTCCACAACTCTCTGTATTCGTTTTTCAAGGACTTGTTAGATGATTCTGCTTGATCATTTACTTGTGCATAATAAGGGGTGAAATAAACAAGCCTAATTCCAAATTCTGCTGCGAAAGATTTTACCATCTTTCCATCAAATACAGTCCCATTATCTACAATTATGGTCTGTGGAATGCCAAACCTGTTAATCAAATCTTTAATAAATCCAATAACTTTAGTTTGATCCACAACTTTATATGGTTTAGCTTCAACCCACTTAGTGAAGTAATATGTGGCCACTAGGATGAAACATTGATGTTTCGAAGAGGGTGGATGTATTTTCCCTATCATATCCATAGCCCAACCTGTAAATGGCCAAGGTTTCACAACTACATGCAAATCAGTTATTGGTATATGTCTTATCATGCCGTGCTTTTGGCATGCTTGGCAACCTCTAGCATACTCTAAACAATCTTTAAGAATGGTTAGCTAATAGTAAGAATGCCTTCGAAGCAACTACCTCATCTTCACTCCAGGCTAATGGGCACCACAAATGCCTTCATGGACTTTAGCCATGGCTGTCAATGCCTCCTTCGGCCCTAGACATTCCAGTAACAATCCATCTGCTCCCCTTTTGTAAAGAGCATTACCATACACTATGTATTGTATAGACTGTAATTTGATCTTTCTGCTGGCTTTCGAAGATGGGCCAGTTAGGTACTGCATGATCAGATGCCTCTAATCTTGATCCTGTAAGTCATTATGATTAACTTCTAACACCATATTTCTTTTAGCTAAATGTGGTATTAATTTTTAATATGTTGCTTGACTTATGTTCAATTGAGTGTTATCCCTCATTCTGAAATTCGAAACCTTCTGAGCTACATCATTGGCTTTGTTATTCATGAACCTTGGGATATAAGTCACATTTGCTATCTGAAATTGAGAAAGCAAATGTAATGCAACAACATAATATGGTAACATGCTCGCACTTTGACATTTGAAAATTCATTTCACTTGGTTGACTACCAATTGAGAATCTTCAAATATATCAATTGCATGAGTTTGTAATCCAATAAGCATTTCCAGTCCCCATTATTAAAGTTTGATATTCAGCTTGATTATTGGAACAAGTAGTTTCATTCACTTTGAAACCATATGTGGTTTCTACTCCCTGTGGTGATTTAATTATAACACGAATTCCAATCAAACCATTAACTTTTGATCCATCAAACCACATCTACCATGGCTCAACATTGATCATACCAAGATCCATTATCTCTTGGCTTTTCATTTAACATAGATGATCTGCTAAGAACTTAGCCAAAACTTGTCATTTTACTTCCTTTTGGAGGACATATTCTACACGAAACTCTGACGAAACTAATATCTATTTGCCAATTCTTCCTCTCAACATTGGTCTAGATAACATATACTTAACCAAGTCTATGGTTGCAATTACCAAGACAACAGTAGGCAAAAAATAATATCTTAATTTCATTGCTGCAAAATACAATGCAAGGAAGAGCTTTTCTACAGCTGAGTATTTACATTCACAAGAATTTAAAAACCTACTAAGGTAATAAACTGCTTACTCCTTGCCTTCTTCGTTGTCCTGGGCTAAAAAAGCTCCCAATGAATCTTCTGCTGTAGCAATGTATAACTTCAAAGGCTTGTCGCTCTTTGGTGGCATCAGCACTGGAGGCTTGGTCAAGTAGGCTTTAATTCCTTCGAAAACAGTTTAATGTTCTGTTATCCATACAAACTCATCTTCATCTTTCAACTTTAACAAAGAAGAAAATACTTTAGTTTTCCCTGCAGTGTTAGAAATAAATCTTCGAAGAAAATTAACCTGACCAAGGTACTTTTATACTTCTTCCCTACTTGATAGAGGCTTGGCCTCAATCATGGCTTTGGCTTTATTCTGATCAATATGTATTCCCTTCTTGTGCACTACATACCCCAAGAAGTTTCCAGCTAATACGCTAAAAGCACATTTGAGAGGATTAAGCTTTAACTTGAACTTTCTCATTCTTTCGAAAGTTGCTACCAAGTGAACCAAGTCTTCCTCCATGGACTGGGACTTTACAACAATATTATCAATGTAACACTCTAGGTATCCTCTAACAAGATCATGAAAGATAGTATTCATTGCCCTCTGATATGTTGCCCCAGCATTCTTTAGACCAAATGGCATTTTTACCCATTCAAATGTGCCAATATTCTCAGGACACCTGAATGCTGTCTTGTGGACATCCTCTTCTGCAATGTAGATCTGGTTGTAACCAGAATGTCCATCCATCATGGACAAAATCTTGTGTTCTGCTGAACTGCCTACTAATAGATCCACTATAGGCATGGGGTATTCATCTTTTAGAGTTTTCAAATTCAAATTTCTAAAATCGATGCATACCCTTATCTTGCCATTCTTTTTAACTACAGGCACAATATTTGACAACCATTCAACATACCTACCTGTTCTAATGAAACCTGCTTTAAGGAGTCTGAGAATTTCCTTCTTCACTTTCTGATCCACTTCAGGATTCATCCGTCTTGGTTTATGTTTGTGTGGTTTGAAGTTAGGCTTCATAGGGAGCTTATGTTCTACTAATGATCTATCCAATCCTAGTAGTTCATTATATGACCACGCAAAACAATACCAAGCACTGATATAACTAAGTTGCTATGCAGAACCTTCCCTTAAATTGACTTCTTCCAAGGAGTCTTGTACTTGAGCACTTACTAATGCTTCTCTTTTGACTTCTTCTGCCTTCAAAGCAACTTCTTTGCTTTGTTCTGCTCGAACTTTCTTTGGTTCAACATCTTTGCCTTCTTCCTCATAGACAAAATCTGTCCATAAGGCTTCCTCTTTCTATATTTCCTGGACTTTTATTTCGATGTCCAATGCACAGTATTTATCAAAGGTCAAAGGCCTGACCTGTTGTTGCTCTTGCTTACAACCAACTACCATGGCTTCCCTCTCTTGTTGTTGAACCTTCTGGACTATTGATTTTATGTCCAATACTGAAAAATAAAACTAAAGCCAAGGGTCTGGCCTTTTGGATCTCATCTTCTTGCTTATAACCAGGCATCATTGTCATGCTTGATGACGAATTTTTCATCAGCACTCTCCTGCACTAAGTGCTTCAGGTGTGCTACTTCATCATCAGCCGTCACTTCGGCTGATCCATCAGGTTTTCTTAATATACTGAGTTGTGTCACTCATTCAATATACAACTTGGCATCTACAAAGTTAGCACAAGTGATATAAGATTGAGCGTCTGTGTTGATTTCCTCTGTCTCTCCATTGCATAGAGCCATTATTATTTTCTGTTGTAGAGAGGAATGCACACATTTGTTGGTGTGGATCCAATCCCTGCCAAGTAAAACATTATACTTGGCATTTCTATCTATAACAAAGAATGCTGTCATGCAATCTCTGGTTTCCACACTCAAGCTGATGGGCAGGATGCCCTAAGCCATCTGTTTATCCCCAGCGAAGCCAGCAATGGTTATGCTAGTTGGGATTAATCCGGGGTTTCTTTTTCCCAGTTTCTTCAAAGAGGACTTCGGAAGCAGGTTTACTGCTACCCCATTATCCACTAATACCCTATTCATTTGTATCCCATCGAAAAAAGCCTTGATATACAAGGGCTTAACATGCTGAGTCATAGATGTCGTAGGATACTCGAAGGGATACGAGAGATTAATACTGTGACACCCAAATGTTTTTAAATTTAATACTGCAATAAATAGAATTCTAAAAAAAAATAAAAATAAATAATAATAATAATTGACATGGGCAGGCCCACAAAGGCCATGAACCACTATAAACAACCCAAGCCCATCAATTGGAGCCCAATACCCAGCCGATGAAGTCCAGAACAGCTGGATTCCAACATGGCATAAAAAGCTAATGGCATTCAGACACATGGCAAGTAAAGGACAAGCCACATCAGCAGACAAAGATCTGCAAAGTTATTGCCACTGCACATCACCATTAATGCAGCCCATCACAGCATTTATTACGATAACACCTCCCCGTCGGAACAGGACCCCCTTACCCTGAACAAGGTAAGTTACAGCATAGACTTTCGGCGAGAAGGGCAGGTCGGAAAAGACAGCGAAATGATTACCGAAGGATATAAGCAAACGTTGAAGACAAGAAGAAGGTTAAGTTTTCTATCTCCCATCTCTCTCTCTCTCTCTCTACATTCTACTCCTCTTTCTAACTTGCTCGTCGGAGGGTTCGTTGGGGGACTACCCCGTTCCTCATTGAACTTGTTTGCAAGTGACTCGGTGGGCTAGACCATTTCTACGTGGGCTTGAGGAGCTTGGACAAGTCTGATCCATCTACAGGAATAAACTGCATCATCAGTTGGCGCCGTCTGTGGGAAAACGTAGTCTATCCGTGCGCCAGTTGTGTTCATTGTCGCCGAAGACCCTGTCCCAGTAACCTTTTTCCCTCACCCATCAAAGTGTATGGTTACGACTAGATCTATGGCTTCTCACCATAACGCTGCCGATCATCAAACCGACCCTCCCTATCCCAACAACCCACCACAATATTTCATCAAACTTACCAACAGCATCAACCGCATGGCCAAGCAAAACTAGGCCCTGATCAATGCTTTACTTCAAAGAAATCTCCCTATGCCACCTCCAGATATTCCACCCAACCAAGAAAGAGCCCCGAGCCACACTGCTCCGCAACCCTATCCATCCAACCTAGAAGGTTTACAACCTCCTCCTCCTCCACATATAAATTTACCACCTCTACCCCCGCGCTCGTCAGTCGGGGTACCAGCTCCTGAAGGGGAAGCCAGCAGTGTCCAACCCCCACTGACTGACCATGGTGACAACATCCCCCTTTGGGACGCTGAACTCCGATCTAAGAAACTCCAACTCCAAGGGGTCATGCAGAACATTCAGTACAAGCCCTCTACCACCGCAAACTTGCCATTTGTTGCCTCCATCTGAGACAAACCTCTGCCCGCCAAGTTCAAGATGCCCACCATTGACTCTTTTGACGGTACGACGGACCCAGTCGACCATCTGGAGACCTACCGCACCCTCATGATCCTCCATGCCTTCCCTGACAAGATCATGTGTCGGGCTTTCCCCGTGACATTGAAGGGGTCAGCTTAACTGTGGTTCAATCAGTTACCAGCAGACTCTATTTCCACTTTCCAGCACCTCAGTAACTCTTTCCTGAGCCATTTTATTGGAGCCCAGCGCCAATGACGCCCGGCCACCTAACTCCTCAACATTCGTCAGACCGAGGGGGAATCGCTACGTAGCTTTGTTACCCGCTTCAACACTGAAGCCTTGCAAGTAGCGGAAAACGATGACAAGGTCATCCTCACGGCTTTCATGGCTGGTCTGCGGTCGTCCGATTTCCTTTTCTCCCTCTCTAAAAACCCCCCGACCTCCATAGCAGCCCTACTCTCCAAAGCCCAAAAATACATGAATGTTGAAGATTCACTGGCCGCTCGGCAGGACCCAATAACTAAAAACCCGAACCCCAGAGACAAGAGAAAAGACTCAGAACCCAGGAACGCCCAATATAATAGCCAAACACCCCACTATAACGACCGACCTCCCCGAGCTGACCGGTCGACACCCGCCCGACCGCCCGGACGGTTCGAGCAGTACACGCCCCTCAATTCCCCCATGGAACATGTCCTCAATCAGATCTAACAGGACTACCCCCTCAAATGGCCCCTGCCTTCACGAACCCCTTCCAATCGGAAAGATCAGTCCAAATATTGCCATTTCCACCAGGACCATGGCCATAACACTGACGAGTGCATTAACCTCAAAGATCAGATCGAGACCTTCATACGTCAAGGACGTCTTAGCCGGTTCACAGACACCCGCCCCCAGCAGGGGCAAAGAACCGAGCCCCTCAGAAACGATCGCCGGCGCGCCCCGCCCCGGCAGCCAGCCCCACCAAACCAGGGCCATGATTGCCCTCCGCAACAGCCTCGACCGCCAGTTTATCCCCCTCCACCAATCGGAGAGATCAGAGTTATTTCAGGCGGCCTTGCTTGTGGGGGACCATCCCGCTCAGCTCAGAAGGCAGAACTCAGAAAAATAAGGCAAGGCTTAGACAAGGTAGTGGCAATGGTGGACCGACCCTCAAAACAGCCAAAACAACTGACCGAACCTATCACTTTCACAGACGCCGACTGTACAGACATCCGTTACCCACATGATGACCCCCTTGTCATCTCTGCCATCCTTTCCAACTACAAGGTCAGACGAGTCCTTATCGACAACGGCAGCTCTTCAGACATCATCTTTCTCAATTGTTTCCACAAGCTCAAGATTGGGGAAAAAAGTTTGTCTCCCCTTCAAACCCCTCTGGTTGGTTTCACCGGCGATCGTGTGACCTCCATCGGTTCCATCGACCTCCCTATCACGATCGGCGAATATCCACGGCAGACCACGAAGTTGCTCACCTTCCTTGTGGTCGACTGCCCATCTGCCTACAACATCATCCTTGGCCGCACTGTCCTAAATGCCTTCCAAACCATCACATCAACCTATCATCTTGCCATCAAGTTTCCCACTGATCTCGGGGTTGGAACAGTCAGAGGAGAGCAGATCATGGCCAGGGAGTGTTATGTTGCCTCACTCAAAGAAGTCAAGCTGAAAGAGGCCATGATCATTGAAGGACTTGAAGTCCGAGATGAGGACGAGTTGGTCAGAGGAGAACCTGTGGAGGAACTCGTTGAGTTCCCATCGATCCTACCAACCCACTGAAAACTGCCAAGATTGGCAGCCAACTATCCCCCCAAGCAAAGGCCAACCTTACTGCCCTTCTGACCGAGCACAATGACGTATTTGCCTGGACCCATTCAGACATGCCGGGCATTGACCCCTCCTTCATAACTCACCGCCTCAGTATTAAACCCCATTTCCGACCTTACCGCCAGAAGCAACGCATCTTTCATCCGGAGCGCAATGCCCTTATAGCCGCAGAGGTTGACAAGCTCCTTGAGGCCCAATTCATAAAAAATGTAGACTATCCTAAATGGTTGTCAAATGTGGTCCTAGTCCGCAAAAACAATGGCAAATGGTGACTCTGCGTCGATTACTCTGACCTGAACCAGGCTTGCCCCAAAGATAGCTATCCTCTCCCCCGCATAGATCTGCTGGTCGATGCCACGACCGGTCATCAAATGCTCAGCTTCATGGATGCATTCTCCGGGTACAACCAAATCTTGATGCACCCGTCCGATCGAGAGCACACATCCTTCATCACCGACCGAGGTACCTACCACTATTGTGTGATGCCGTTCGGTCTGAAGAATGCTGGGGCCACCTACCAACGGTTGGTCAATGCCGTTTTCCATCATCAGATCGGTCGGAATATGGAAGTATATGTCGACGACATGCTGGTCAAGAGCAAACTCTCCACTGATCATCTGACCGACCTGCGAGAGACCTTCGCCACCCTTCGCAAGTACCAAATGAAGCTTAACCCAGAGAGGTGCGCCTTCGGCGTAGGATCTGGAAAGTCCTTGGGTTTTATGGTCAGCCAGCGCAGCATTGAAGCTAACCCTGAGAAGATCAAGGCCTTGATTGAGATGCAGTCACCCAGAATGGTCAAAGAAGTTCAAAGACTCACCGACCGAGTGGTGGCTCTCAACCGCTTCATTTCCCGCGCAACAGATAAGTGCCTACCATTATTCAAAGTTCTTCGGCAGACTTTTGAATAGACAACTGAATCCGAAGAGGCTTTTCAGCAGCTAAAGCAATGCATGCCCAATCCTCCCCTCCTTTCACAGGCAGTTACGGGCCAGCCTCTCTTCCTCTATTTAGCAATGTCAAGCATCGCAGTCAGTGCAGCTCTTATCAGGGAAGACGGCCCAATCCAACGGCCGGTCTACTACATCAGTCGAGCTCTCAGGGAAGCGGAGCAGAATTACCCGTTGCTAGAAAAATTATCCCTAGCCTTGGTCACCGCCTCCAGACGGTTCTGTCCTTACTTCTAAGCCCATTCCATAGTGGTCCTCACCGACCAACCGCTGAAGAAGGTTATGCAACAACCAGAACTTTCCGGCAGACTTATGCAGTGGTCAGTAGAACTCAGCCAGCTTGACATCTCCTATCGCCCTCGAACAGTAATCAAGGGACAAGCCATAGCTGACTTCATCCTGGAATTCACCAGCCCTACCCCAACCACTGCCTCTCCACCCCCACCAACTCCTGTCGAGCCAGAAGACCCCCATTCTTGGACTCTCAACGTCGACGGGTCATCCCGCAGGGAAGGTAGTGGAGCTGGCCTTATCCTCACCTCCCCTGAGGGTGGCTATTTCAAATGTGCTCTCCGTTTCTTGTTTGATGCCAGCAACAATGAGGCCGAATATGAGGCATTGATAGCAGGACTCCGCCTTGCCAAGGACATTGGTGTCAGCCACATTCGGGTATTCAGTGACTCCCAGCTCATCGTCGGCCAGATTACGGGGTAATTCGACGCCAAGGAGGACACAATGCGGGCTTACAGGGATATGACACTCCCCCTTGTTCGCCTCTTCAATACCTTCCACATCAAGCACATACCTCGGGCGAAAAACTCCAAGGCAGATGAGATCGCTCAGTTGGCCTCTGCAGACCAATCCGACCTCAGCCACGGAGTCCGCCTCGAATACCTAGCCCACCCGGCCATCTCACCCGACCTACAAGAAGTGCAGTTTCTCCAAAATGAACCCATCCCCTGGGCATCCGACATCTTCCTATTTTTGACAACAGGAGAACTCCCAGAGGACCAACAGCAAGCTGCCAAGGTCAGGGCTCGGTCGTTTAACTACGTTCTAGTCAGTGGCATCTTGTACAAACGTGGCTTTTCACGACCATATCTGCGATGCCTCAACTCGGCTCAAGCAACCTATGTAATGCAAGAAATCCACGAGGAAATTTGTGGCAATCATTCGGGCGGCAGGTCTTTAGCCCACAAAATACTCCGTACTGGTTATTTCTGGCCGACTCTCAATCAAGATGCCACTGATTTTGTGCTCAAATGCGATAAGTATCAGCGCTTTGCCAACATCCCCCATACTCCTCCTACTGAACTGATCACACTCTGCAGCCCCTACCCATTCGCCAAATAGGGGATCGACCTAGTTGGTCCACTTCCCACCGGTCGAGGCCAGACCAAGTTCGCGATTGTCACCATTAATTACTTCACAAAGTGGGTAGAGGCAGAACCCCTTGCGACCATCACCGAGCGGAACACAACCAAGTTCATCTGGCAGTCGATTGTTTGCAGATTCGGCATCCCTCAGGCCATTGTCTCCTACAACGGCAAACAATTCGACAATGCCAAGTACAAAAAGTTCTGTGCCGACCTCCAGATTCAACCATGTTTCTCTTCCTCCGGTCATCCCCAAGCCAATGGCCAAGTTGAGGTCACCAACCGTTCTCTCCTGAAGATCATCAAGACTAAGCTTGAAGCTGCTAAGGGACTTTGGGCTGAAGAACTACCGAATGTGCTATGGGCATACCGCACCACCACTCGGACTCCCACTAGGGAAACCCCTTTTCGTCTAACATATGGCGCTGAGGCGGTTATTCCGGTGGAAATTGGTCTGTCTACCCCCAGGGTTTTACATCCGGATCCAGCACTCACCGAAGAACTTCGTCGGGCAGACCTGGACCTAATTGAAGAACTCAGGGAGACCACTGCTGTTAGATTGGCCTCATACCAACAGAAAATGAGAATACACTACAACCGCAAAGTCCGACCAAGGGAATTCGCTGTTGGGGACCTTGTCTTGAGAGAAGCAACTCTTGCCACTAAAA
Organism: Camellia granthamiana; assembly: GCA_036172215.1. Lineage (NCBI taxonomy): Eukaryota > Viridiplantae > Streptophyta > Magnoliopsida > Ericales > Theaceae > Camellia > Camellia granthamiana. The sequence goes on from CM069908.1 coordinate 139,040,142, forward strand.
ATCCGACTGAGGGTAAATTGGTAGCCAAATGGGAGGGACCTTACATTGTGAAAGCCCGACCACGTCCAAGCACTTACCGACTTCAGGATTTGGAAGGTCGAGACCTCCCGCATCCTTGGAACGCCGAACACCTGAAACGTTACTTTCAATAAACCACTACTTTTGTATTACTCAGTTATTGTATTTTCTTTTCGGCAAATTCACACACTTGAACATTCTTGTTATCTTCTCATGCAATGTAACTTTTTAACGTTTATATACCTCAGTTATCTATATGGTGTCTCAATGACGTTTTGATTACAGCACTCACAGAAGCATTAGCCAGACTGAGCACCAAAAGCCTCAGCCAAGACTGAGCACTAAAAGCCTCAGCCAGACTGAACACTCAAAGCCTCAGCAGACTGAGCACTCAAAGCCTCAGCCAGACTGAGCACCAAAAGCCTTAGCCAAGACTGAGCACTAAAAGCCTCGTCCAGACCGAGCACTCAAAGCCTCAGCCAGACTGAGCACTCAAAGTCTCAGCCAGACTGAGCACCAAAAGCCTCAGCCAGACCGAGCATCAAAAAGCCTCAGCCAGACTGAGCACTCAAAGCCTTAGCTAGACTGAGCATCAACAAGCCTTAGCCCGACTGAGCATGAAAAGCCTCAGTCCGACTAAGCACTCAGAGCCTCGTCCAGACCGAGCATCCAAAAGCCCCAACCCGACTGAGCACTACACGCCTCATCCAGACTAAGCATCACCAGTCTCAACCAGACTGAGTACCGCCATTCCAGGCCTAAGACTGAGTCACTTGCAGCATCAGTGGAACTTCATAATTGTGGCATTAGTAGAACACTTAGTCGCAATTCCAGGTCGAAGTTTTTACCCCACTCTTTACTTAGTCAAATTCCAAAGACGTTCTTACATTTTTTCTCTACTAATCAGATTATTTCCTCCCCCATCAAGCATGACTCAAATAAACCACTCTCATCCATTTCAGCAATGTGGCAAGCACAGATACATAATTTTATCACATTTTAAATTCCACTCTTCATTGAGGAGTTCTTTACTTTGCTCTGCATTGAGTTTTTATTACAAGTCCAATTTCACTCTGCATTGAGGAGTTCTTTACTTTACTCTACATTGAGTTTTCATACAAGTTCAATTTCACTATGCATCAAGGAGTTCCTAAATTTAGTTCATACTGATTTTTACACAAGCAAAAGCAATCGACTGAAAACACAGCTGAAATTTTATTTATTCACAAATGTGTACACAAGTTCATTACACCAATACAAAAAAAAACAAAACAAAACAAAACAAAAAGGGGTCTATGTAAGCTCCTTTTTCTTCTTCTTCCCCAGTCACTCCTCTTCATTAGATACAAGATCTTCTTCTTCAATGCCCTCATCCAGGGGGGTTTGGGCCACATCGTCTTTGCCAATCGTTACACTACTAAGGTCTAAGTCTGGGAACAGCTCTTCAGCTCTACGTTTGAACATCTTCCAGCCATTGTCCCAGTACTCAGCCATTTCTTGCTTATAGAAGTCTGACTGCTGGAAGCTCTCAATAACTTCTACTTCAGTTCTGCCTCCAGCAGTCGTCCTCGATGGGCCCGCCCCCCCAGATTCTTGCCTAGCCAAGCTGCTGGCGACCGCGACATCAACTGCCATCTGAAATTCAGCAAACCCTTTGAATTGCTCCACTGCTGCGATGCACAAATCGGGATAAGCTGCCCTCTCAGAAGTTGCCTTTGCCCTCTCTTCGTCCAGCTCTTTCTGCAGGGTCGCCCTTTCAGACGCAGCCTTTGCCTTTTCCTCCTCCACTTCCTCTTTCAGGCTTTCCAACTCCGCCGTCGCCTTCGCTCTCCCTACTTCCAACTCCTTCTGAAGCCTCCCCCTCTCCTCCATTGCCTTGGCACGCTCGCCCTCCAACTCCTTCTGCAGATCGCCAATTTTGACATCTGCCTCATCTTTCTGCCTAACCAGCTCTTCATTGCTGCTCATGGCCTCTTCATGCCGCTCGACCGCGACGGCACAGGCTCTTTGGGCCTCCTCCAACTTCTTCTGCTCGCCAGTCAGCTGGAACTCGAGCGACACAACCTGGCGGCGTGTGTTCTCCAGCTCCAACTTAACTGCTTGCAGATTGGTGTGGGCACTCTCCCAACTTGCACTCTCCTCCTTCAACTTAGCAAGCTAAGCCTTGACCTCATCCGCCTTCAGCTTTGCAGCCCCCGCCTTTCTTAGTAGAACCCCTGCTAAGGTGGTTACCTCCATTTGGGTAGAGTATAACTCCCTCAGCAGGTCAGCCTCATTGAATCTGGCAGCTGCTGAGCGCACGGATGCTTCCTCCACGATCGCTACCAGGCGGTCTGCACCTGCCCTGGCTGGGCCCTCCTCTTCTTCCAGCCGCCCAGCCACTGCCCGAGCGTGGTAAACTACGGTAGTAAGACCGACACCCCCTTGGGGCGCAAGACCCTTTTGGGTCTTTTCCCTTTCACTTGGTTCAGCTCCAGTTGCCACACCCGCTGCCTGCACTTCGGGGGCAGCCCTCTCGACCCCGTAGACGATCTCCACCACTGCTGGGGTGACCTCCACAACCTCCATTGTTGGGGCGACCTCCACCACCTTCGCCTTCTTTGACCCAGGGGCATCTGCAGCCCCCTCAGGGGCACTTCACTTCTTGTTCTTCTTCTTTAGAACCTCCCCCTCCTTTCTCGCCTGTTCTTTCACGGGATCAATTGGGGGCAGTCGCGCACAAAACTGCTTAAGTCCTTCCCCCTAGCGGCTTGGGGCGCGGTCGGACCCTCTCTCGCGCGATCGGCTGGAGAGGTCGGTCTTCCTACGCCTCCTTAAATTTTGTGGCTTTGGCCAGTATGGCCCTATCCTCAGCTTCTTGCGCTCTCCTCTTTGCCTCCAATTCAGCTCGCCCCACATTCCCACCGCTCGGTTGAGGACCCAACCCCGCCACAAACAAGGCTGAGGGTTGAACGAGTTCGTCCTACCTGGCTCCCTTCTTCTCCCTCCAAGCCTTCACTTTCTTTATTCTCTCCTCTGTTGCTATCCCTAATTTTGGCTCCACAGATTTGGTGGGCACCCTCCACATCGTGCGCACCCCAGCCCCTCCATTGGTGGACACATAGAACCACCGTGGTCTCCAACCTTTGATTGACGTTGGCAACCCCGCCACCAAACCCTTCCGTGCCGCTGCCTGCAGGGTGACCCAAGTCTCCTGCTGCTCTGAGGCCTTATAGCATGCAAAGAATTCATTTACTGTCATGGCCTCCCCTCCATTCGCCTTCGGCCACGCACTCGCACAGGCCAGCAAGATCTTCTATGCATTGGGCATTAGTTAGCCCGGCGCTACCTCCAGACGGTTAAGCACATCCACCACCACTTGCGGCAGTGGCAACCTCAGTCCTCCCTTTAGAGCTTCCTCATAAAGGGAAAACTCCCCTGGCCTGGCGTTAGACGGCCTTTCCGTTGATGTCGGGAGTAGTAACTCTACTTCCACAGGGATCTGATATTTTTCGCGGATAGCCTCCAATTCCGCCGCAGTAATCGTGGATTTGTCAGCCTTCGTGTGCCAATGATCTGGCTCTGCCTAGCTGATTAGCTTTGGAGCTGCTATCATGGTGGAACCATGGGATCGTACCACCGATTCCCCCACCCTCTCTGTCCTATACTGCGCCGCTAGCTCCACTATATCATCATCACCAAGCGGGTCCACCCTCACATTCACAGCTTCTTCTTGGGCCATTTCTATGGTATGTTTGCGAATCACTTCTGACACAGGTGCAAGGAAATTAAAAAAGTATTGCAGCGGTGTATCGTGAGCAATGAAGGCGTTAACACTTGGGATGTTTTGTAAACAAGTAGGTGAACCGAATGATGCCAAAAGCCCACGGTTTGCCCGTATTCCAAGGATCCCAATTAATTTTCGCCAGTTTGAAAACTTTTCAAATCATCCGCCAAAACTGCCTTTTCAACACACATAATGACTTATCGTTTCATTTCTGCTCCAACGCCTAACCTCCTCCCCTAAGATATTGCCACGTGTACGACCACGATGCACTGTCTCCTACCCTTACCCTGTCTTTTCCACTTCAAACCATCACTTAACACGCCGCCTCTTGAGCCCCGCGCCCCTCCGCTCGGTCTTCGCGGTTGCCCCTTCACACGGTCGGCCTTGCCGCTCGGTCTTCGCGCGCGGTCGCCCCTCCTCGCGGTCGGCCCTTCCGCTCGGCCTTCGCGCGGTCAGTCCTCCTCACGGTCTTCCTTTCCGCTCGGCCTTCACGCGGTCGGCGTACCTCCTGGTCGCCCTCTCGCTCGGTCCACCAACTCGGCCGCCCATCCCGGTTGGACTCATCTTCCTCGTAAATATTTCCTTCGTCGGATTGAAGCTGCACTCGAGAATGGGGGACTACTGACATGGACATGCCCACAAAGGCCATGAACCATTATAAACAACCCAAGCCCATCAATTGGAGCCCAATACATAACCCAGCCGGTGAAGTCTAGAACAGTTGGATTCCAACATGGCATAAAAAGCCAATGGCATTCAGACACATGGCAGGTGAAGGACGAGCCATATCAGCAGACAAAGATCTGTAAAGTTATTGCCACTGCACATCACCATTAATGCAACCCATCACAGCATTTATTACGACAACACCTCCTCGTCGGAACAGGACCCCCTTACCCTGAACAAGGTAAGCTACAACATAGACTTTCGGCGAGGAGGGTAGGTCGGAAGAGACAACGAAATGATTATCGAAGGATATAAGCAAACGTTGAAGACAAGAAGAAGGTTAAGTTTTCTATCTCCCATCTCTCTCTCTCTACATTCTACTCCTCTTTCCAACTTGCTCGTCGGAGGGTTCGCTGGGGGACTACCCCGTTCCCTATTGAACTTGTTTGCAGGTGACTCGATGGGCTAGACCATTTCTACGTGGGCTTGAGGAGCTTGGACAAGTCCGATCCATCTACAGGAACAAACTGCATCATTAATAATAAATAATAAATTATTTAAAATAAAATAGTTGATTCTATAATTTTACGTACCAAATGAATTCTAAATTAAAAGTATGGTTACTACCAAAACATAACAAGATAGTAAATATATTGTTAGGAGCTAATTCCAAGCAACTATAAAAATATATGTGCAAAAATGCCCAAAGGATAGCACCAAAATTATGGACTTACAGGTGACACAAGGGTATATTAACCCACGTGTTAGGAAGAGGGGATTTAAGGCATTTGAGATCGCCACCTGTGAGCATTGGTGGAGAATTTCGGGTGATGACACCTATATAACAATTAAGAGATTTTGCTTGTAGGAAAAGCAGTGAAGCTAGTATAAAAGGGGAAGGGAGAGGTGAAAACCATAGGAGTAGAAACAAAACAAAAACAAAAAAAAAAAAGGAAAGAAAGTAAAAGTTTAGGGTGAAACTCGGAGGAATCAGGAAAAAGAAGCTAGTAAGGGTTAAAATTAAGGTGCGTTATATTATACCTTGAGTCATCATAATATATTTTACGTATGTTTTGGATTACCATAAATTATTTTATGCAATCTATGTTTTATAAATTATATTAATATTTTGATTATGTTAATTATTTTCTGAATTCTATTTGCTTAAATTAAAACCCATGGATATAATCGTTTATTAAATATGTTTTGAGTAAGGTAACGTTTACGTTTTCAGTTTATATTTCTAAAATTTTATAAACTAGTTTTTTTTATTTTTAGAAAAACATAAACTACAAATGCGTTTGGTTTAGATAAAATGTTTAAAAAAATTAAAATATAAAAAAGAGTGAGAAATGGCAAGTGGTGGCGGGTGGCGGGTGGTGACGAGTGGTGGCGGCGGAAGACAGTGGTGGAAAATGATGGCGGGTGGTAGTGGCAGAAAACGGTGGTGGAAAATAGTGGCAGGTGGTAGGTGATGGTGGCAGAAGACAGTGGTGGAAAGTGGTGGCAAGTAGCGGGTGGGTGGGTGGTAGTGGCGGAAGACAGTGGTAGAGAGTGGTGGCAAATGGCGGGTGGTAGCGGCGGAAGACGGTGGTGAAAAGCGGTGACGAATGGGTGGATGGTAGTGGCAGGTGGGTGGTAGGTGGTGGGTGATGGTGGTGGTGGTGGTGATGGATGGTGGGTGGTGGTGGCGAGTGGGGGGCAGGTGGTGGGTGGTAGTGGCGGGTGGTGGATGATGGTGGCAAGTGGGTGGTGACAGGTAGGTGGCAGATGGTGGTGGCGGGCAGATGGATGGTAGTGGCGGGTGGGTGGTGTTGGTAGGTGGTGGTGGCGGGTGGCTGGTAGGTGGGTGGTGGCTGGTGGTGGATGGTGGTGGCTGGTGGATGGTGAGTGGTGGTGGCGGGTAAGTAGCGGGTAGTGGTGGCGGGCAAATGGATGGTAGTGGCGGGTGGTGGGTAGTGGCAGGTGGGTGGCGGGTGTTGGGTGGTGACAGGTGGGTGGTGGGTGGTGGTGGTGGTGGTGGCGAAAGACGGTGGTAGAAAATGGTGGCGGGTGGTGGCTAGTGTTGGGTGGTAAAAAAAAACTCAAAACAGAAACACATTTTTTGAGTTTACATTTTTGGCCAAATTTATAAACTAAGACCACTGATTTATAAATCAAAAATTTACCAAACAAGTTTTTATTTGAGTTTTTTAAATTTTTGTAAATATAAACTGAAAACGTAAGTGTTACCAAACGACACCATACAAGTCCCATTTTGTGAACTTATAATCCATTAAGTCCTAGATAAAATTATTTGCTCTTTCAAGTCCCATTAATTTTTAATAGATTAATTTACCCTTTCAAGACCTCCTACATAGCTGCCAAACATCCATTGTTGTACTTCATTCCCTCTCTCTTACTCTTTCTCTCTCTCTCTCTCTTAGTCGAGAACACGTCAGTTCTACGAACTATATTGCCTGAACAACTCGGCTAGTCCGTCAGAAATCTGCAGGAGCACCACCACTAACAGACAACACAACAAGTTAGTGTTGGACCAACATGGCTTAACAGCGCAATTCTCCGGCAGCAGAACCAGTACAGGGACGGTAATTTCCTCAATTTACACACCAACTTCGATTCGACGACCACGTTGCAGCAGCAGCAGCAAAGGTCGAATCAATGGCTCTTGAGATCAATTCTTCAGTGCAACGAAGTACAGGTCTCGAACGATTCGATGATGGCTGCGTCCTCTGCTGCTTACGCATAAGGTTGAGGTTGTTGTTGATCTACCTCTGAACAGATCTACCTCTCTCCATCGCCACTGATCTATCTCATCACCATCGTCGAGTTAGTCGTGTTCAATGGCCATTAGTGATAGACGAAGCTGCTGTGAAGCTTGACATCTCGAACCAGATCTAGAACTAGATTAGGAGATTTCCAGATCTGGAAAGTGTAAAAGGAAGAGGAGAACGTAAATGTAAGAGAGAGAGAGTAGATTGATAATATTCTTAATTTTAATCATGAAAGAAATTGAGAAATTTCTCAAAACTGATAATATTCTCAATTAATACTAGAAGCAACGCACCAAAAGCACCAAAAAAATTGAGAGATTTCTCAAAACTGATAATATTCTCAGTTCATACTAGGAAAAAATTGAGAAATTTCTTAGTTTTGATAATTATATACTAAAATCATTCTCTGTTTTGAAAATTGAGAACATTCTTAGTTTTGGGATTAAAGGACAAAACGTCTTTTTACCTATAAATGGGACTTATTGGTTCAAAAACTTTTTGAGAGGATCTAAGCTACCACCAAGTATGTAGACAGGACTTTTTAGTAATTAATCCATTATTTTATAAGTACCACCTTGGAGGTCTCATGCCTTGGGGGACTTAAATAACCATTGACCCCTGTTTGGCCACTTTATGGTCCTCTGTTTGTCATGGATTCATTGACCCCCGTTCTGATTGTCACTCTAGTGACTCCTATTCTGTTCTGTTTTGTACCGTAGTTATAATTATTTACATAACTTATTTCAGTTTCTGCCACTTAATTAATTTGTTTATTCAACTTAAATTATGTTAATGGTTTAACCTAAATAACTATCCATGGCTATTTTTGTACCCCTACACTCACAGTATAATATTTCTCATTCTGCTATGTGCTTATAGCTGTTACCCCTTACCCCTTTCAAGTGACAGGATTTAACGAGATCAAGATGGGAGATAAATCACAGTGTTTTCTTCTTCTTTTTTTCTTTTTTTTTTTTCATACTATATGTATTTTGATTGGACTCTTGTAATAAAATACAATCCAAATGACTTTTTTGTTTTTTTTAATTAGCTTTTGGTACCCAATTATTTTATTTTAATTTATTTAATTTATCCGTTGCGCAACCACTATAAAAATTTTAGAATTATTTTATTTTATCTTGTCGCAACGCCGAATCTATCACGACCCAAACCCGCCCCTATGGGTTTAGTACCGTAACCGGCCAGTAATCCGAGATTACCGAAGGCCTGCTTAACAGTAAGATAGTAATACAGAGTACAGGGGCATGGCGGAAGCCAAAACAGTAAATAAACAATGTCCAATGAGTTGTGACAGTCTGTATGCAAAAAGATTTTTCATACATATATGCAGTTGGTGACAAAACAATATGCACAGTATTTACAATCGTCCAGAACAGGGACCTAATCCCTATTAACAGTACAGTACAGTGCTATCAGTCTATACAGTTATACAAAACGGACACAGAGTCAGATAGGGGAGATAAAAACACCCCTAAGCCATAGCTTGGCAGGCTCGGAACCTCGCGGTGAGGCACAGTAGTTGGCTTGACAAAAAGGGGAGTCTAACCCACGCTCCTAGCTTCGGTCTGGTGCCTGAACACCTACATATATATATAAACAGTGAGCTAAAGCCCAGTGAATAACATAATGCGTAAAGGGGTTAGAATGAATGTCCTTACAGTAATGAAAACAGTTCATTGATTCAGTATGTCAATCATTCAGTCATTCAGTCATATGTGGTACATCCATTAGCATAGCAGTACAGCAAACAGTAGGTCTTAAAAGACGGAACAGTAAATGATGGCCATCAATCAGTAAACAGTAGTGGTCCCAACGAGGGAACCGACAGAGATCTCTGTAACAGTGAACAGTAGACAGTAGTTATTAAAGATGCCACAATACAGTTCAGAATATAGGACATACATTCATTCAATTAACAGTATCAGTTCAGAAAGCAGTACAGTTCAATTGTTCAGAAGATAATCATTTTGAACATATCTTTACACAATTGTTACTCACAGAGTTCTGGGCTACAGTTAGGCTAGAGCGCGTCTCCTGATGCCAACCCTACACAGTTTACAAAACGAACACACACTAAGCTACACAGTTAGGAAAGATAATAACTTAATCCCTAATTGCCTCAGTGTGTTCTACATCTATACCCTCATTAAGATGCCTTAAACTAGGCCTAAGAATGCCTAGGATGAAATGAGGATGCAAAGATGCATTCAGAAAACATTTTCAGAATTTTCAGTGAAATAGAGTCCCACTCGAGCACAGCTTACCCCGCTCGAGCTTATAGGCAAACAAAGGTCTCCGCTCGAGCGCACTAAAATACGCTCGAGCGGACTGTAAGCTACAGTGAAAGTACTGGATAGGTGAAATTCACGCTCGACGCCCGCTCGAGCGTGTCACCCACTCCCTCGCTCGAGCGTGCATTTCTCCGCTCGAGCGGACTGTAAAACAGTGCAAAGTACTGGATGCTCGAATTCCCCGCTCAAGCGCCACTTCCCCCGCTCGAGCGGAAGACCAAAATCTGGAAAATCCAGATTTGAGCTCCAAGTTCAAAATCAAGTTTTGATGCAAAATTTTCGATCCTCTTGGGCCAATTTTCTGGAAAACCCTTGTAAACTCATGAAATGACTTGATACAAAGCCCAATTTGAGAAAACAAAGCCCAGAGGTGGTTTAATTAAACTCACCTTCAAACCAAATTTCATGAACAATATTCAAATATGACATGCAAGACTTTAAATCAATTCACAGCTTCAACACATGCTCTAATGAGCTCATTCTTTTCAAAATAAGATGAAATCATGGACTTAAGCATAAGTATGAGCATGCATGTAACCTTTTGCCATGAAAAACAACTCAAACTCTACAATACAAACATGCATGTATGGAATGAGCTTCAATTCAACATGCTAGAACTAAATCATGCCTTAGCTCTACAATTTGACATGAATCATGCAAGAATCAACTTAAAGACAACAATGAGGGATTGAATTCCTTACCTAGGTCCTCAAATACAAGTCTAGAGGCTCAAGAAGGCAAATCTCCTACAATTTCTTCCAATTTCCAAGCAAATCAACAAGTTGAACTCAATCTCTCACTTTCTCTCTCTCTTGGTCGGTTGAGCTCTTAAATATGGCTGAGGAAATGTTTTGTGCAATGCAAGATTGAGTCTCTCAATGTTTGGTATAGTAGTCCACTAAGGGGTAGTTTGGTAAATAAGTCCAAATCTTGCCAATTAACTTAATTTAATCTAACTTAAACATACCAAATCACTTTTTAACTGAATATGCTATAAAATCACATAAATTATGATGGTCCTAAAACATCAATCAATTTCTGGTTCGGCCGCCGATAAGGCCTTCAATTAGCAGTTTAAACACAAAGACATGAACAAATAATTTAACAAGTAACAGATAGAAAATGCATTTAAACAGATACAGTCAATCAATCAATTTCAGACTTCAGTCAGTCAATTCAGTACTTCAATCAATTCAGTTATCAATCATAATCGGTCTCAATTTAACAGTAATCAGTAGTTTATCGGTAAACAGTGGTGAGGGTTGTTACATAATCTTTGGGTACCGAGTTTGGGTCGCGACAAATACTCACTTCCTCACTCTCATCTTCAGTTTCCATTGGTGTGGCCATTTCAGACTCATCTTGAATCATGCTAACCTGGGAATCTTCACCAGAAACTGGAATAGGATCAATTTCCTGACCTTCATGGTTTCCATCTTTAACCTAGAACTCCTGTGACAATATATATACCATATTTACTAACATTGGAAGCAATGAGCCAAATTGAACTACTAGCTTGTAGACACTCCATTTTTGACCGACCTTAAGACTCAGACGTCACCGATTGAGCGCTTGGTGATGTTGCATATCGTGCTCGTCCAGAGGTCTCAGAGTCTCGGCTGCGAGCCTTGCCTTCGGACTTCCGGGCTCTTTCTATACTTGGCCTCGGTTTGCGAACCAGACTCGATTTTCTCTGTTTCTTTTCCCAGAGGGAGGGAGAGGTCTAATAGATCATCTCTCAATGGCCATAGGCTACATCTCGTGGTCGTAGGCCATTTTGCCCATTTCGGAGCCCGGTTCCCGATTTTCGGAGCCGTCAGGCCGTGTGCCTCGGTTCGGGACCGTCTAACCACCTCCGTTTGCCCCGGTTCTTGGCATACATCTTATTTACTCCCTTTTAAGGGACACTGAGGTCCGAGAGACCAACTTCGTGGTCGAATACCACTCCCGGTGCCTAACAGTCGGTTTTCGGGGCCTCGGACTGTGCGTTTCGGCCCCCGAACCTTCATTTTGCATCGGTTTTCGTTCATTTTTGGCAGGGACCTCTGTTTCATCACCAAGAAGGTCGTAGAAGGGTGGGAGGCCAGTAATTCTTCCATCAACCAGCTATATTCCATCATCGCCCTCCAACACCCGTTTTTCTCACTTCAAAGCCAATGTTGACCACCCTAGGGCCACTTTCCTCAACCCTAACCCCCATATTTGTGATGTACACATCTGGGAGGCCATCAATATCTGGTGGCCGGCCAGTAATTCCAGTTGACCCTTTTGAATCCCTTTGAAAAGTGAGTTGTTCTCTCTCTTGGTTCACAGTTGCCAATTTTCAACCACAGGGTTGTGTTGAGGACACATGGGAGGCCACTAATATGGCATGGCCGGCCACTAATTTTACCTGACCCTTTTGACCCTTGGCCGGCCGGCCATGGGGAGGGCCGGCCGGCTACCTGCAACCTCAATAATCAGCCGGCCAGTTTCCTTACACCTGGCACATCACAGAAATGCATTCTGTTTCCCCCCATATTCTGTATCCGGGGGGGCAATTTTTGGAGGGAAACTTGGAGTGATTTCCCTCCATTTTTTCCCCCTCTTTCTCCCCCTTTTTTCCTACATATACAGCAGCTCCAGCCCCTTGCAAAGGGTTGGAAAAATTTGCTTCAAGCTTGCATTACACCCTCCCCCCTATCTCTCTCATTTCAACCCTCCAAACCTCCTAAATCCTACCTCATTTCTACACCATCACCTAGCATCACACCACCACTCCATTCCTGCAGCTAGGAGGGTCTTCTCAGAGGCTAGGAGGCAGCATTTCTTGGTCCAAGAGGCAGCAAAGGATTGGTCTTCAAGGGTGAGCACCATTTCCCTCTTTTTTGCTCATTTTTGGCATGCTTTCTTAGCCCTTCTTGCTTGTACTTTTGAGCTCCGACCATAACTAAAAGTGGCATTTTTTGAGCTCTACTTCATCTTTCATTAAGGGCCTCTCACTGTTTGAGATCCCCATTTGGTACTTACTTCATTATCCCTCTTATATGCCACTTTCTTGCATGTTATTTTAGGCCTGTATATAATTTGTTTTGGAGCATATGGTAAACTGTAAATAGGCTTATTTTGAGCCCTTCTTCAACATTGTAGAAGGGCTCATTACTGTTTGACTCCTCCATGAATCACTTGCTTTGATATCCATCTTTTGGCCCCATTTTTGCATGATTTAGTAGCCTATTTTGCTTCTGTTTTTGGACCTTGGTCCGAACTGAAAATGGCCTTTTTTTGACCCCCTCTCCATGTTTCATTAAGAGTCTATTGCTATTTGGAGCATCACTTGTATACTTTGTGTTGTAGCCTCCCTTTTAGGCCATATCTTGCATTGCATTTTGAGTATAGTTGTACACTGTTTTGGGCTCGGCCATTAACTGTAAAAAGCCATATTTTGGGCCCCTCTTTAACATTGTTGAAGGGCCCTTATCTGTTTGAGACCATCATGTATCAGTTGCTTCTTTACCTCCATTTTGGCCCTTATTTTGCATAGCATTTTGAGCATACTTGTATCTGTTTTTGGGGTTTGTCATAAACTGTAAAACATCATATTTTTGGCCCCTCTTCAATATTACAGAAGTCCCCTTACCTGTTCGGGGCCAGCATCTGTGAGTTGCTTCAATATCTTGCCTCCGGGGCCATTTTTGCATGCTAATTTAGCCCCATTTGTGCCCACTGTTTGGCCTTGATTTAAACTGTAAAAATTCTTGTTTTGGGGCTGCCTTGCTTCTTTCTTTACATTTCATGTTCAAATATTGCATGCATTGCATAGCTATAGGCCATTTCATGCGCCAAAATTCATGTTCCGGGACTCGTTCCATGCATCGGGTACTATTTCACCGTGTTTCGGGGCTGTTTTGCATCATTCATTGCCTCTGAAAATTGCATGCTAGTATGTCATACTTCATGTTTTGCCATGTCTTGTTAGAGTGACATTCCCGTGCCGTAGGTTCGGTCCTCGGTTTGCGTGCACGCGTGCACGTATCTCGAGTTGTCTCATTTCCATCTAATGGCCTCTTATGTGAGTGTGGCTGAGGTCCACTTGTGTTAGTGTAAGTCCATATTGCATTGTGTATGCCATTTCATTCCATAGCATTGTGTATGCTAGGTTGTATGTTAGTGCATTGTGTATGCCATGTTGCATCATGCACCGTGTGTGCCATTTCATAACATTGTGCATGTTAGGTGGTATTCATGCGTGTCATGCATATTGCATTGTGCTTGGGATAGGAGTTAGCCCGAGCACGGGAAACGAGGTACGTTCCGTACTCTGAGTGACGGAGCATGTCTCAACTCCCTAGTCACCGACACTCCGGATCATCCATGATGGAGTTAGGTTTTGTTGTGTTTTTCATGTGCATTCATTCCATATTGAATTGTGCAAATCGACTCCTCGGCCATCATGCATCGAGATGCGTGATTGGTGGCACGAGGATCGAGGCATGCATACATTTGTGAAAATACATTACTATGCCCCTTTCCTGCTCTCTATTGCAGCAAAATCAAGAATCAGCAGTCTTCCGAGGCTTGGCACGCTTTCCAAGAACAATTGCAAAACAGAGGCTAATTAGGGCATCCCAGTGAATTTTCGCGCAAGGCAGCCTAAACATACATCATTCATCAGAATCAAGGCAGTCCCTGGCTCGCATGCCAGTTTATTATTTTCTTAGTTAATTTGTAAATTAATTAGGAATTTGTACATATTTGGACTGTATTATTTAGACTGTACTATTCTTTTATTCGGGACTGTATATTTATTCGGACCTTCTGCGTGAGGGCATAATTGTAATAAGTGTGCGTGAGTGTGATGTATGTCTTCCAACCCCACGTCTTTCTTCCCTTTTATTTACCTGCTTACGATGGTTAGATTAGGGCATGTTTCAATTAGCATACAGTATGATAGCATGTTTGCATTCATTCATCTGTTTTGCATGCACCGGGCTCGGCGCATCATACTAACTGCATTTGTATTTCAATTCCAAGTTGAATACATGTTAGCTGTAGCATTCCATATGCCATGTTTAGAATAGCCGAGCCTGCTATAGTTTGCATTTTTGCACGTGTTGCATTAGGCATTTCTGTATACTTAGGATCATGCATGATTTCTAATGTAGTTTCTGTTTTGGCTTGGAGTACTCGGTGAGTTTTTATGCTTTAGCATCCTTGCATGCGTGTGAGTGACTGCCATGAATAGCATGCTTACCATGAGGCTAACTCCTTATGTGATATAACTGCTTGGATGCCTGTGGGTGAAGGTTAGGTTATTTGGATTGGGACAATTCATCAAATGTTTGTTTTAAGCCCACTAGATAGTGGCAAAATCATTGTTTTCTAAGCCCACCAGAGGGTGGCAAATTCACGTCTTAGCCTACCTGCGGGTAGCACCATCAAATCATTTTCAAACAAACAAACATGAAATGTTTTGTTCCAATTCAGACGACTCAGTCTATACTTGTATGCTGTGCGCATCACATAGTAACCTAGGCTAATAACCGGAATAAGAACACACAATGTTTTCAAAATCAGATATCATGGTTAGTAGAGGCCGGTCTTTGACCGGGCGAGCGGGGGTGCTCACGAAGTGACCTTCCCCAATCGTACCTAAGTTCCCGAGCCGAGGCAACTTTGGTGATGACGGACACGTGGCCTTTGGCACCGAGTCAGGGTTTCCTAGATTTCCCAAAAAATAAAATATTTAGGTGGCGACTCTGTATCTGACAAAGCAATCCATGTTTGGCACTTCTTTCAAAAAATCTGTTTTCTCAAAACGATTTGCCGGATTTGGACTCTTTGGCTCAGATTATGAACCGTGACAAAAAATTCGAGTCCGAGCTGTAGCGAGGTCCCCCGCGGGCTTGTTACAGTTTCTGGCGACTCTGCTGGGGATTTAGAGAACTTGACTCGAACTCATGATATCTGGTTTTGACTGCACTTGTGTGTTTTTTTGCATTACATTTGCATTGGTGCGCCTAGGACACCGTGTTTGCCATCTGCCATTCCCGAACGATTTGCCGGAGGCTTGTCTTGTCGAGGCATGACCATAAGGTTGATCGGCTGTGGGCTCTGACAGCATGGGAACACAAACCCCGGTTTTACCAGGGCACCCTTTTTGACCATTCGACCTAGTGCATATTCGGAATCCATAGTGACCATTCCAAACTAGGACAGGTTGCTTACCCGTTTATAGGTTGTTTGAAACCGCTGCGTGCGTAGTGAAACCCTAGCTCCTGACAAAATAGGACAGGGAAACCCTACCCCAACATAGGGGTGTTTTGGCTCTCACTTATCTGTTATGTGCTTGTTAGAGTGCGTCTCTACAGGGAATGCATGTATCAGTTTATGAGTTTGGGCATCCGGCCTGCGGGCATCAGTTAGTCTCTGAGAATCAGTTATCCGCGGGTATCAGATTCAGTCTTTGGGGAACAGTGATTCAGGGACAATGATCAGTGATTGAGGACAGTGTGTATTCAGCTTACCAACCGTGTGTTGTATGCCCGACTGTGTGTTGTGTATTTATTTTAAGCTGTTATGCTGCCCGTTTATCTGGTTATTTATTTCTTTTTCGCTTTATTTATCTTTTTGCTAAGGCAGTTTTGGCACAATTGCTTCCGAACCTTTAGATATTCCCCAAGCACTTTGGACGAGAGGTCGCCGACTCAATCGATCTGAGGATCTGGTTGACGGACATCCAATGTTCCACTCCCTACCCCCAATTGTTAGAAGAAGGCCAAGAAAGCGCAGTGTGTCAGAGTAGGGATTATCGGTGCAGTGGGCTACTTTAGCAGCAAACAGTCAGGTTGGTGTTTCTGTTTCCGCCATAGAAATACACTTACCAGTCAGTCAGCTGGACCAACAAAATATGGCCGGGATAGAGGAAATGATGCGTCAAATGCAAGAGAGCATGAGACAGATGCAGGAGGATACCATCCGCCAGGCGGAATTTTCTAAACAGCAGGCCACAATCATGGCCCAGCAGGCTGAACTAATCACTAGGCTGCAACAGCAAAATGCGGCATCTGCTTCACATCAAGCTCCTCCTCCGCCAGGGGCTCCATTACCCGAGCAGGCACCTACTGTTCAGAATACCCTCCCAAACACCCAAAACACCTTACCCAATGTCCAAAACATTCAAGAGGACACAGGCCTTCCAATGGGGCCAGCTCCGCCCCCCGCTTCTGCCTCAACTGTCCAAAACCCATACACCCGCCAACCACCCGGACTCTCCCTTCGAGTTCGAGATAGACCATACAGCTCTGAAACTGAGCAAGCTCGAGAAGCTTTTCAAGAAATCACAAGGGGTAAAGGCTATTCCGGACATCGAGGACGGATACACCGATGTGGCCGTGACATTGCCCGATAGGTTCAAGATGCTGCAAATTGACCGCTTTGACGGGTCCAGAGACCCCATGGTCCATCTTCGGCTATTCTCAGACATCCTGCGGCCAATGGGCCTGACCAGACCATAAAAACTTTCATTATTCGGCAGAACCTTGTCAGGTGTAGCCGCCATTTGGTACGTGAAATTGGAATATGAGGTCAAAAGAAGTTGGGATGAAATGGCTGAGGCCTTTGTTGCACAGTACTCGTACAATACCCAGATCGAGATTACAACTCGTGATCTTGAGACGACGAGGCAGGAGCCCAAGGAGACTTTCTCCGATTTTGTGACTCAATGGAGGGCGAAGGTATCGATGATGACTTTGAGGCCCACTGATAAAGACCAAATCAGGATGATTGTGCGCAATCTCCAACCAAAATTGATGCAGAAGATGATTGTACTCCCCTTTCCCACCTTCTCAAACTTACATGAGATGGGGGTGCAAATCGAGGATGCAATGAAACAAGGTCTGATTGACCAGGACTGGGAGCAACCCCGAAGGACGTTTAACCGCAACAACAACGCAGGCCCGAGTGGCGCTGCAAATACAAGAGCTCCGGAGGTCAGTATGGTCACCACCATTCCCCCTCCCCATCCAAGGCCCGCGGCGGCCACACCCTTCTCCAGTGCATCCGGAAGTAATACCCAAACCACAAAATATCAGCCCAGAGGCCAAAGAACCTTCACATCCCTATATATGCCCCTGTCCAAGGCTCTGGGGGTATTAATCAGGAAGAAGCATTTGACGCCCCTGGAGCCGAGGCCACTACCGAATCCACTCCCTCCCTCTCATGACCCAGCAAGATACTGCGCGTATCACCAACAGCATGATCATGACATCGACCGTTGTTTTAGATTACGTCATGAGATCCAGGATCTTATTGACAAGCAGGTGATCGCGCCCCCCGAAAAACCCAACATCACAACAAATCCTTTCCCACCACATAACCAAGCTCCTCCTCCCAACAGAATCAACTTCATCCAAACTGGGGTCGTGTCTTACGATCCTAGTATCTATATCACCCCATCCTACCTACCTAAGTCGGAGGTGATCCTTCCTGTCTGCTCTGACTTGTGCATGATGGACATCTCCACAACCCCATCTGAGCCGATGGTGGTGACCACTGAAGAAGGGACAGGGCAGATTTCGGAGGAAAGTAGGGTTGTTGAGTCTGAGATTGAACAGTCTGGGAATCTTGCTGAAGGAGCCTATGATCCAAGTGAATACATTCAGTCAGTGGGCCAGTCTGAGCCGAGTATGGGACTGCCAGAAAAAGATGAACTGTGTGTGATTCAGGGGGACAGACTTGAACAGGGGCGGATGATCTGACAACAGTGGAAGAGGGCTTTGCCAACCCCCAGTTCTTCAACGACCAAGAATCAGGGAATGCAACGATCAACTGGTTTGAATATGAGGAGTCGGCGGAAGTTACCGGATGGTTAGACGATCAACCAGACATCGTAGAATATCAACCAAAACAAGGCCCGGCAGGGGCGAGAGAATCAGTGGTGGCCGGAAGGGCCAAGAGATAGAATACACCGCCGGAGAGCGCCCGGCACTAAGAATTTCGCTCAAAATTTGGGGATTGTAAATGCAAGGAATATTGACCAACCAGCTGTACTGACACAGTTGGAACAACAAAGATTTGAGGATTCCGAGAAAATCAGAAAAGCTAAGGCCCATGTGGGGGTCGAGAGTGCTGTGTGCACGGGAACAGAAAATGCTGCGGGCATGAGGACTCAAGGTGCTGCGAGCATGATCATACCGGAGCCGAACTCGGTATCTATCGGCTGCCGACGGAATGTGGTGGGGAAGACGAGGGTAACCAACCAGATGATACTTGGTATATTGATGAGGTCGCTCATATGACAAGAAGTGGGCGGTATTTCAAGCCTCCGCACTTAGACCAACCTGAGGCATCCGGGAAAGACAAAGAAGCTGAGAAACAAAGAGAGAAACAGATTGAAGAAGAAGCTATGCTCAAGCAATTGAAGAAGATACAAGCAGACATCTCCATCTGGGGACTGCTTATGGCATCAAGAGTACACAGACAGGCTGTCCTATCTGCTATGGACAAGGCCAAACTCTCTATAGACACTACACCAGAGCAGCTGGTTGGGCTAGTTTTTCCGGGAGGAGGTTCCCCAGCGTTAACCTTCTCAGACAAAGAACTACCGCCTGAGGGCACAAACCATAACAAACCCCTCTACGTTTCCGTGGAATGTAGAGACAAGTGGATACCGGTGGTACTTGTTGATACCGGGTCTACCATCAATGTCTGCCCAGCCAGAACAGCGTATGCAATCGGGTTGAAGCCCGCGGACTTTATCTCGACAACTCAGGTGATCAGAGCGTATGATAATACTAGCAGAGAAGTGATGGGGGACTGTCAAGATTCAGACCCAGGTTGGTCCAGGACAACATAACATCGAATTTCATGTCTTGGACGTTCCCGCAACCTTCAACCTACTCTTGGGGCGGCCGTGGTTGCACCAAGTAAAGGCAGTCTCTTCCACTTTACATCAAATGCTGAAGTACCCTCACGGGAAGGGGGGTGGCTATTGTCTTTGGAAATTCATCCATCCATCCACCGCCGGAAGTGTCTACACCAGTCTTGGAGATCGAACACGGCACGGAGGATGTGTTCTTGTCAGGATTCACTTTGGCTGAGGCCCGGGTAGTGCAGAATATTATGGCTGTGAATGAAGGTGTGTACGTCAGTGCTCAATCCGTCTACTTCATGAACAAGCTACAACACATCCCCGAGATGGGATTAGGAAGGAGCGGCAGGAAAGGCGTCACAGCATTGGCCGAAGTGCCACACAACCCGCATACCTTTGGTTTGGGTTATCTGCCCACCAAAGAGGACTGGGTGAGGAAGGGAAAAGAAATGGTCGGCAGAGCCAGAGCAAAGCAGGCTGGGAAGCCTTTTGAATTAATGCATAGGCCCATCCAGGGTACCCTGAATGGACGCTTCGTCCGAGAGGGGGAGGACTTTCCATTTTGCGGCTTCCTAGAGCCGTGGATAAACGCGGAGAAGAAGCGCGTGCCCGGTTTCGAGATCTTCTTCGACCTGCAACTATCCGGGGATGACGTTGCCACAGAGTAGACAGACCCATTAGCTGAGGTTGAGCATTGTAAAGCAGTGGATCCTGAGGACACTGAATCTGAAATGGGGTAACGCTGGCATGTCTACTCTCTGATCCTCCGATCGACCATAAGTGCTTGGGGGATAACTTTGCGGTTTCCATGATTGGGGGATGAAACGGCTGTGGGTTCTACCAGCAACTATCTTGGATGCATCTACCGCACCCTCTCTCACTTGGCAATACGAGGAGGGATTTTTGTCCAGCAGCACCGGGTCAGGTAATGAGCCGGAATCTGATTCCACCGAGTCTTGTGAGTCGGAATTAGGTTCCAGCTCGACTGAGTCTGAGTCTGGTACTCCTGGGGATGTTAACCCGGATGCCACAGTCCTGTCTAGGTCGTCTTTTTCCTTTTCATTTGAGTCTGTTGTAAATGAATTGGACGATTTGGATGTGCCTAATGAGAATCAAATATCTGCGGTTTCTGAGTACTTTTCTGTGCCCTTGATTTATTGCATTAATTCAGACTTTCAAAACTTTGATGAAAACGACGAGGACGAAATTTCTCCGGTTTTACAACGATTAATTGAGCAAGAGCAGGAGAGATTTGTTAAACCATTAGTGGATGAAATCATTACCGTGAACATTGGTACTGAGGAGGACCCGCGGCTGGTCCAGATCGGGTCCACGTTGTCTTCGAAGGAACGCGAGCGCTTAGTCGCTTTATTAAAAGATTTCAAAGATGTTTTCGCGTGGTCCTACGAAGACATGCCTGGAATCGATCCTGAGATTGTACAACATCGGATCCCCCTTGACCCCGAGGCCCGGCCTGTCAAGCAGAAACTCAGAAGGATTCGCCCGGACTGGGCTCTCAAGATTAAGGAAGAGGTCACCAAGCAAATCGACGCAGGCTTCCTGCTAGTATCCGAATATCCGACTTGGTTGGCCAACATTGTTCCGGTGCCGAAGAAGGATGGCAGAATTCGGGTATGTGTAGACTTCAGGGATTTGAACAGAGCTAGTCCAAATGACGACTTTCCCTTACCGCATATTGATGAGTTGGTGGATTTCACAGCAGGGCATGCTTTACTCTCATTCATGGATGGTTTCTCAGGATACAATCAAATAGTGATGACACCCGAAGACCGGGAAAAGACTGCATTCACCACCCTGTGGGGGACATACTGCTATAGAGTCATGCCATTTGGGTTGAAAAACGCTGGAGCTACTTATCAACGGGCCGCGACCACAATATTACACGATATGATCCACAAAGAGGTTGAGGTGTACGTGGACGACATGATTGTCAAGTCCAAAGAAAGAGAGGGCCACTACACCACCTTGCATAAGTTTTTTCAAAGGATCAGGGAATTCCGGTTGCGGCTGAACCCTCAAAAGTGTACATTTGGTGTTACAGCGGGAAAAATGCTAGGGTTTCTGATTACACAAAGGGGCATCGAAGTCGACCTCTCCAAAATCAAGGCCATCTTAGAAATGCCACCACCAATGACTGAAAAGGAGGTGCGAGGCTTTCTGGGTAAAGTGCAATTCATAAGACGGTTTATCTCAAAATTAACCTTAACTTGTGAACCACTTTTTGGCCTCCTGAAGAAAGGAAAGAAGTTCCAATGGGACGGCCGATGTCAAGCTGCATTTGAACAGATTAAAGAATATTTACATAACCCGCCCGTGCTGTCACCGCCAGAACCGGGGAAACCGTTAATTTTGTATCTGTCAGTGATTGAGACCACAATGGGCTACATACTTGCGCAAGAATCAGAAGACAGGGTGGAGAAAGCCATCTACTATTTGAGCAAGAAGATGCTAGAGTATGAGACCCGATATACACCGCTGGAGAAGGCTTGCTTAGCTTTGGTATGGGCTACCAGGAAGCTACGGCACTACCTGTTAGCTCACTCCGTAATGTTGGTTTCACGACTCGATCCCATCAAATATCTTTTCGAAAAACCAGCACTTACGGGTAGGCTAGCTCGTTGGCTGCTGTTGCTCTCCGAATTTGATCTCAAGTATGTGACACGCAAGTCAGTGAAGGGAAGAGCAGTGGTAGAGTTCCTTGCCGACCACCCGGTTGAGGGGGATGAAGCAGTTGAGTACCTGTTCCCAGATGAAGCGATTCTGCATATCGACGATGAAACTTGGACGATGTACTTTGACGGAGCATCAAATCAACACGGGTATGGGATAGGAGTGTTGCTGATAGCACTCGACAATTCCCGTATCCCTCTAGCCTTCAAACTCTGATTCAAAGTCTCGAACAATGAAGCAGAATATGAGGCATGCATTGCCGGTCTAGAAGCGGCCCTGGAACTAGGGGCAAGACGGTTGGACGTCATCGGGGACTCGAACCTTGTTGTGTCTCAAGCAAAAGGAGACTGGAAAGTAAAAGAAGAAAAGATGATGATGTATCACCAGACCTTGGACTTGCTGATTCCTCGGTTTGAAAAGCTAAGTTTTACTCATCTACTGAGAGAGAACAACAGGTTCGCAGATTCTTTAGCAACTCTATCTTCTATGATAGACATCCCGTGTGGAGTCCGGATGCGTCCAGTCATCATTGACCAGAAATTTGCATCTGCCTATGAGTCGATTGCTGTTATAGATGAAGTTCAGGACGAAAACCCTTGGTATTACGACATCTGGAATTTCTTGGAGAAGGAAGCATACCCGCCAAGGGTAAATGCCAGAGACAAAAGGGCAATCAGAAGAATGGCCGTTCAGTTCATCATCTGTGGGGGTAAACTGTATAAAAGGGGTCATCTGGGAATGCATAAACTGTGTGTTGATGCCGAAGAGTCAAAACATCTGATGGAAGCCATCCACGGGGGAGAATGTGGTGCGCACATGAATGGGGTAATGTTGGCACGGAAGATCCTCAAACAGGGTTACTACTGGTCCACCATGGAGGAGGATTGTATTGGTTTTGTCCGGCGATGCCACAAGTGTCAGATTCATGCGAATCGCATGAACATTCCGCCGTCTAAGCTGTACAACACGACTTCGCCATGGCCATTTTCAGTATGGGGAATTGATGTGATCGGGGCTGTCACGCCAAAGGGGTCGAATGGGCATGAGTTCATCTTGGTAGCGATAGATTACTTCACAAAGTGGGTCGAGACCCAATCTTATGCGGTGTTGAAGGCTTCGCACGTCACAAAATTTATCAGAAATAACATCATCTGTCGCTACGAAGTCCCGAACGAGATTATTTCGGACAATGGTTCCCACTTCAAGAAGGAAGTGATTGATTTGTTGGAGAAATACAACATAACTTTTCATAAGTCATCTACCTATCAGCCGCAAACCAATGGAGCGGTTGAGGCCGCCAACAAGAATATCAGGCACATACTATAGAAGATGGTGGAAACCTACCGGGACTGGCCAGATAAGCTGCCGTTTGCTCTGTGGGGCTACAGGACTTCAATCAGAACTTCGACTGGGGCGACTCTGTATTCATTGGTTTATGGGATGGAGGCTGTTCTACCTATCGAGATTGAGGTTCCGTCTTTATGAGTATTAGCTGAGTGTCAGATAACCGAGGCAGATTGGCAGTTAGAGCAGATTTGAGGAACTCATGCTCTTTGATGAAAAGAAGGCTGAAAGCATTGTACCATGTTCAGGGTTATCAACGCAGAATTGCCTGGGCTTTTAACAAGAAGGTTAAGTCCAGGAATTTAAAAGAAGGAGATTTGGTGCTCAAAGACAACCGAGCTCCCATTCACGACCCAAGGGGCAAGTTCAGACCTAATTGGACTGGTCCCTACATCATCAAGTCAATCTGGTCAGGTGGAGCTATGGTTCTGATGGATCTAGATGGCTTGGAGTTTTCACAACCGATCAATATGGACAAGTTGAAGAAATATTACCCCTGAGAGGCTCGCTAGGCCGAAAACCCGAAAGGGCGACCTAGGCAAAACTCAGAGCACAAAAAATTTGAAATTATAAAAACTGAGCTCGCAAAGAGCGGCCTTGGCAAAAGTTCGAGCGCAAAAGGAGAGTGAAAATACCCGAGCGAACCTAAGCCTGAACTACGTAAGGCTTGATTCCCATCTTTGGGATACGTAGGCAGCTTCACCCTGAAGTTCAGCCACAATCTTTTTCCCAATCAACTTCGTCCGTTTGATTATCTCAGTCATCTCTATGCATCAGCATTTATCGCGATCTCCGGTACAGTGCTATTCAGACTAGGGGCAACTTTCCATTGCCATGAAGTGCCACGGTACCATTCAGACTAGGGGCAACTTTCCAGTTGCTAGGATCCGGGGTTGTGCATCTCAGTGACAGATCTCAGGCGTGTCCAGTTCTGATCCATATCGAAAATAGTTTTGAAAAGTTTTAATAAAAGTTGACTTTGTTCAAATTAATCTTTTTGCAACTAAGACCATTTTTTGACCAAAACGGAGAATTTTCAGTACCACAACCTTCAATTTCATTGATTTCAATACAGAGTTCTCTGGCTCTTGCATACAATTGAAGTTGCTTTTTTATTACACTCATAACGAAAACTTGAAAGTACTAAATAAAGCAATAAGTCCGGGGCATAGTCAAGTCAAGTGTCCCTACGCCCCCTTCCAGAGCTGGTTGAAGCCTCTGATGCCAAGCTAGGCCCAATCTGCGCTTCTTCGTTAAGCCAATCCCAGCACTCATCAGATAAAATGCAATTGAAAGTGGGAGCGGGAGCCAGAAGCTCTCTAATTCTCCACGCTGCGGCCTGCCGAGCCAGCTGTGCGCCTCGAACCGGAAATGTAGCCGAATACTCTATCCCTTCTGGCGGGCAAGTTTGATCATGACCGAACTGGCGCAGGATACGGAAGGGGAAATAGAACACGCAGTGAGTCAAGCCGATCAATCGAATCCCGATCTACTGGGACATACTGTAGCTCATTGCCGGGAGATTGAGCTAAGGACAGCGCCAAGCAATGCGATCTGCCGACAAATTGCACATCCAGTCGAACCAACATCCCTCATCAAGGGCATCAACCAGGCGTTGTCTAAAGAAGTAGCCGCGGGCTGAGTAGGCAGGGCAAGAGTCCACAACCTGCAATTTATCCATCAACCATACCTGGGGAGGGATGAAAAATGAGAGAATAAAGAATAGAGAGATGTACGATGAGAGAAAAAGTAAGAAAAGGGTTTTGTGAGAAAAACAGAGCTTGAGGGCTGAGTGATGTGAGCAAATATATATGTAAGATTGGGTGGGAAATATTACCTGCAACAGTAGTGGACTCCCCGCGAATCTGTTCGTCTCCCGACGGTGGAAAGCATCCAAGCCCATCAGTGTCTCGGCCAATGTCATGGCAATGCAGTTCTTTCCTTCCTTCAAGCCTTGAGCAACTTTAATCAGACGAACGCTAGATCCTCCAAGGCCTGAGGCAAATAGAAAATGTGATAACATGTACAAACAGAGGGCATGTCGCCGGAAGCCTTGCCAATGATGGTCGCTGCGATCACCAGCATTGGAGAACCGATAAATCAGGCTCGAGATATCCAACATTCCGTCACAAATCAGGGACCGGGCATCATGCGCGGTGAGTCCACACATTCGCCCTAAGGTTTGGGCATGACCGAAATTAAGTTGAGGCAAGATCTCTTCCGTGCGTTCAGAATCCATCAAAACTTGAAAATCTTCAAAAGTGGGACATACCTCTTGCCCGCCGACATGCGTTACTGGGTTCCAAAACCTCGCCGCGGCATGGAGGAAAGAAATGTGCAGCGGAGTCCGGCTCAACGTGAATAGTGCATTCAAGCCGAAACCCCGGAAGTTTAACTTTTCCGAGCCATCTAAAGAAGAGATCCCGGATGTGAGATTTTCTACGAGAAATGCCTCCATTTTTGTGCAAAGCAGTGATGAAATGAATGAGTCCCGAAGTTGGAGCTTTTATAGAGGATGGGACACTATTCGGGGGGACACATGTCAAAAATTTGACGGCTGCTGAGATAAGTGGCCGGCCGGCCACCTTTTCTAGTTGGCCGGCCACATTTCTCCCCTCAGACACAAAAAACTGGCCGGCCGGCTCCTAAAAGTGGCCGGCCATGCTCTGGTGTGTTCTTCGGTCTTGTTTTACCCCTCTAGAGGAAGTTCCAAGTATTTCCGTGCATCGGGTGGGTCGAAGGCCTCCATTTCCCTCTGTTTTGGATACATTCCATTGCCCAGATCGTCCGAGGTACACTTCGTTTTGTTAAGTTTTGGCTATCAAGTTGCAATTTTGGTTATCGAGTTGTTGTTTTGCTTATCGAGTTGTAAGTTTTGTCGAGCTGTCGTGTTTTGTGTTTTGAATTGTTACTCTTCATTCGAACAATTTTGTCGAGTCTTGTTTATCAAGTTATGTTTTGCTTATCGAGTTGTAAACTTGTTAAGATCTTGTCTTATCTTAGTAAGTTAAGTTGTTTAGTTTGTTGCGTCAGTTCGCTACCTGACTCGGTGAATGCACAATGTACATTTTCACTCAATTCCATTTTTGTGCAAAATGATGCGATACGATACAACACTTTTTCAAAAGCTATTTCATTCCATCATGATCAACATTTCACAAATAAGGCACAAATTTCACAGAAAAAATAAAACTGCCTGATAATGCGCAATGTGCTATAACTACTAGCAAAAAGGTAAATAAAACAGGGAACAACCGCATCTGTGCTCTCAAGAGCGGGAATAAGAGGCCTTCTTCGTCCTCTTCTGTGGAATAGACTCTACGCCACTGTCGCCATCATCATCATCTGAACCAGAGTCGTCATCCTCGGGGTCCCCCTCGGCCTCACCTCCACTCCCGGAACCAAGATCGGAGTCCCCCTCCTCAGCAGATGTCTCCGACTGACGGTCTGCAACCTCCTCCTCCTCCCCATCCTCATCAGGCTCCACCTCTATAATGTGTGACCTGCGTCTGCAAGACGACCCCCCTTTTTTAGCGCCTCGAAAAGGTCTGGATGGCCCGGCTCCCCAAAAAGGCCCGGATGGCCTAGCGCCTTGAAAAGGCCCAGATGGCCCGGCTCCCCGAAAAGGTCCAGATGATCCACCTCTCTGAGAAGGCCCGGGTGCCCAGCCCGCGGCTGAGCATATACCGGAGGCATCTGAAAGTAAAGAGTTCAATACATCAGTTCAAATTTGAAAATCAGATGTAAATACAGTATGTAAGTGGGGTGTGTGTCGAATGTGTTCTACGCAAGTAGCCTATCAATGCAGCGGGATGCTCAAAATCAGCATGATATCGGAAATGCAATGAATATAAGAAAACTGGACAATACCTGGACACCCATAATGGATAACTGTGCCTCCCTCCGCAGGACCATCCCCTCAAGAGAGGCTACCATCTCGAGCACCTGATCCATGTACTCAACGGGGGGCTGCAAATGCAAATGGCAAGGGTATCAGTAAAGGAATGAACGTTCAAATATCTGAGTGATGAATCAAAGCTGTAAAACATACCGGTGGTGAGTCGGGGTCTCTGACGTAGCAGTGGCCAGGCACTGGAGGCTCTATCGGGATGGGAATCAGAGAGGTAGTCCCATATTGCCACCCCATCAGCTCAGTCGGCATATCCGGCCATCCAGGATGATGATAAGTCGGGGGAATCGGGGGAATAAATCCGCGCCTACCTCCGAATGTACCAGCCCTGCTGGTGGAAGGAGCGTCTGTAGCCCGAGCCGGGGCCTGGCTCGAAGATGGCGCACTAACAAGCCTCAGTGACGGAGTACGAACTCCCGTCAATGGGGGCATCAGATATATGTGACGATAAGTGGCATATTCCCCCTCCTCAAGATGTAGCAAAGCATCAGTGCCCAGCATAGCACCAGTAACATCCCGAGCAGAGAGCCTATCAGCAATCCGCATACTGACTGGGGGTGCTGAGGGAGGATCCTGAGAAGTATAGCCCCATACCTGACGCAAGAAGCGTTCCCCTAGAAACCATGCTCTACCAACTGGTCCCTCAAATAGGATCCTGTACTGGGAAGAGCCCGACCCTCCGGCAAACTGAAATCGGAGACCTTCACCTAAGGGCGCCCAGGGCTGCCAGGTAATCTGCAGATAACCGGTGTATAAACCAATCAGAAATTGGGAATGTACAAGACGGATCAAAGATGAAAACAGAAAGGACTGAGAGTTCTGAAATACCTCTGTCGACCGTACAGTGTCGAAATACTGTCGTATGTAAAGAAGAGACTCTCGAGGTCTTGGCCGGTGCTGGCCCTCGAATACCAGTGAGTACGGAGTCATAAGGGGCTCCTCCACCACCATCTCTGGGGCTAATGTCGGGAAATACACATAGACCCATAACTGCGGAAAACAGTGCAGAATGTAAATGCAAAGTGCTGAGGGCAAAATACAGAGCATAGAGTACGCCGTGTGTGCAATGTACAAGTAATGAAGAACAGAAATGTAAATCAAGAGGGCAAGAAGTACCTTCCAGGCCCTCTAGTAGCCGCCAAGTAAATCCCCTCGTCCGCGGGAAGTCGCGCTCATATAGCAGTAAAGGGTAGCCAGGTCGGCGCCACCCCAATCATATCGTCTGACCTGTGATAGGTCCACCAAGGCGCTCAATAAATACAGCCCAACAGTGTTCCCTCTGTCGGCAAACAAAGTAGTCCCGAAGAGAAACATCAGAAAACCACGGGCATACTGTGCTGCCTCATTAGGAGTCCCGGGCTCCATTTCCGCCCTCCAAAAATGGGAAGAGAACCAGGTGTATCGGACTCTCCCTGAAGCTCTATCAACAGGCGGGCGAGCCCCTAGCAAATATACCCAAGTGGCCTCCCACTGGCCCATGTCCTCATCATAAGGAATCGGCCAACCTCCCACGTCAAGACTAGTCAGCATAGCAAAGTCAAGTGGGGTCATAGTCAAATCCCCTGTGGCGGAAAAATGAAAGGAATTAGTGGTATCCCACCATCTCTCCACCAGAGCTGCCATCAGCGTCCTCCTGGCAGGACAACGCGATAACCCAATGCAGAAGGGCCTAAACCCCGCCAAATCAACCAAATCCCGGACAGCCTCCGGGAGCTCGGCGTACCAATCTCTGGCTACGGTGGAGCCGTATCCCCGCACTGTACGAGAAGTCACTTGCATTCAGAATGAATACATGTTTCAGTACGAAATGAATGAGCCGTGTGCAAACGAAATGAATGAGTTGTGTGCAAACGAAATGAATAAGCTGCGTGCGAAGTAAAGTGAGTGGACTGTGTGTTCATCATCAGTGTGTGCCGTGTGTTCACTGTCAATTTGGGCTGCGTGTTCAGATCTCAATCAGTGTGTGCCGTGTGTTCACCGTCAATTTGGGCTGTGTGTTCAGAAAATCAGTGTTTGGGCTGCGTGTTCAAATCTCAATCAGTGTGTGCCGTGTGTTCACTTTCAATTTGGGTTGTGTGTTCAGAAAATCAGTGTTTGGGCTGCGTGTTCAAATCTCAATCAGTGTGTGCCGTGTGTTCACCTTCAATTCGGGCTGTGTGTTCAGAAAATCAGTGGTTGGGTTGCGTGTTCAAATCTCAATCAGTGTGTGCCGTGTGTTCACCGTCAATTTGGGCTGTGTGTTCAGAAAATCAGTGTTTGGGCTGCGTGTTCAAATCTCAATCAGTGTGTGCCGTGTGTTCACCGTTAATTTGGGCTGTGTGTTTAGAAAATCAGTGTTTGGGCTGCGTGTTCAAGTCTCAATCAGTGTGTGCCGTGTGTTCACCTTCAATTCGGACTGTGTGTTCAGAAAATTAGTGTTTGGGCTGCATGTTCAAGTCTCAATCAGTGTGTGCCGTGTGTTCACCGTCAATTCGGACTGTGTGTTCAGAAAATCAGTGTTTGGGCTGCGTGTTCAAATCTCAATCAGTGTGTGCCGTGTGTTCACCTTCAATTCGGACTGCGTGCTCAGAAAATCAGTACTTGGGCCGTGTGTTCAATTCTTAACCAATGTGTGCCGTGTGTTCACAATCAATTTATGGACTGAGTGTTCAGAAATTCAGATAATTAAACCGTATGTTCAGAATGTAAACAGAATGTACGAAAAATGCAGGTTACGTTGCAGAAAAGATAAAAATGAAGTAAATACCTCTCGTGCCTCATGAGAGAGGTGATACTCCAGCTCCCGTAGAAGCAGATCCCCAGGTGCCCGCTCATCAAAGTCAGTGAAGTGATAAAAAAACAGCTCGCGGAAGCCTATGTGCTGGTGGGGCGTACCTCTCAGGAATGAAGGGTCGAACCCTCGGAGGCAGAGCCATAGTATCGGGATCACCTCCAGCATCCGCAGGACCTCCACCGTGAGGAAAATGACTGGCCATTTCAAAAAATCTGCAAAAGGGACAAAAATGAGCGAAAATGAGCAAAAATTGGAAAAAGTCAACAAAAGTCAACTCCCGAGAAAATCTCCCAAATGTTGAGACAAACTTACCTTAAGTGGTGAAAATGAGAAAAGAAGCACCGAAATCAAAATTTAATCGGTTCAAAGTGCTTAAAACTGAAAGTTTTCGCGAAAACAACTTGCGTGGGGCGTTGGAAAACGCGAATAGAGCACAGATCTGAGGGAGAAAATGGTTTGGGAAGCTAGAGGACAAGATTTCAGAGCTGGTGTTATGAGCTCAAAGTGTTTGGGTGAATGTATTTAAAGAAAAAGAGGTGAAAAGACAAAAATGCCCACTGTTTTGGACAAGTGGCCGGCCGGTCACTTTTTTAGGCTGGCCGGCCATCCTCTTTTTGAAAACTGGCCGGTGGCCTCCAATGGGGAATAAAACTGGCCGGTGATGATCCCTAGGTGGGTCCCAAGCTCTCTGCAAATTTTGGGGAAGATTGGAGTCCCCGAGACCTGAAAAAGTACAAAAAGAGTGCACTTTCTGTCGCGAAATCGCTCCGCCAGAACTTCAGCTTCAACTCCTGATGCGTACCTCATCATTACTCATCGGAAGTGAAATTTATCCTTCGTGAACATATTGTAACCTCTCCGGAAGGTGAACCAGAGGTCGTGATCGAGTCGCCCTCGCCGCAACGCGCATTTCCTTGCTCGCCGTTTTGTGACAAACACGCGTCCTGATTTGCGATTGTTCTGCATTATTGTGCATCTGCCTTGCATTCCCACGAACATACTTGCATTGTCATGCACGTCTCTTTGGTATTGCCATGTCTCTGAGTTTAAGCTCGCGTTGTCACGCACACTACTTTCCCGCATTGCGATGCACTCACCCCACCGACACCGCGCTTGTCGAACTTTCGATATCACGTTGAATATATGTTGTTAGTATGATTGTGCTTGTTGAGTTTCTCTATTTTGCAGGCACGATATTGTATGTACGGTTCATTTGAAGCTGGTGCGACCAGACGAATCGCGCAGGTATCGTATCTTCTCCGTGTGAGACGCGACGAGAATTGAATAATCCTCCGTATTCCTAACTGCATGAAATGTAGTTGTTGCTTTGTATCCTTGCTTAAAACTATTGCATCTGTTTGCGAATATTTGCTTCATTGCAGCTTGCTGCACTTACATGATCGTCAAGTTACATCCGGCTTTGTGCATGTCATTTTGCATTTTGCCCCACGCCTGCGGGCACGCCTGCGGGTATACCTTTGTTTATCTCGCGTGTTTGTCTAAGTCTTCGGCCTTGTCAAAAATGGGTCGTCTCTGGGCTTTGACATTCACTCCCGTCACTTATGACTTTCGAGTTCTGTCAAAGAGGGGCAACTGTAAACACCCCATTTTTTACCGACCTTAAGACTTAGACGTCACCGATTGAGCGCTTGGTGACGTTGCATATCGTGCTCGTCCAGAGGTCTTAGAGTCTCGGCTGCGAGCCTTGCCTCCGGACTTCCGGGCTCTTTCTATACTTGGCCTCGGTTTGCGAACCAGACTCGATTTTCTCTGTTTCTTTTCCCAGAGAGAGGGAGAGGTCTAGTAGATCATCTCTCAGTGGTCGTAGGCTACATCTCGTGGTCGTAGGCCATTTTGCCCATTTCGGAGCCCGGTTCCCGGTTTTCGGAGCCGTCAGGCCGTGTGCCTCGGTTCGGGACCGTCTAACCACCTCCGTTTGCCCCGGTTCTTGGCATACATCTTATTTACTCCCTTTTAAGGGATACTGAGGTCTGAGAGACCAACTTCGTGGTCGAACACCACTCCCGGTGCCTAACAGTCGGTTTTTGGGGCCTCGGACTGTGCGTTTCGGCCCCCGAACCTTCATTTTGCATCGGTTTTCGTTCATTTTTGGCAGGGACCTCTGTTTCATCACCAGGAAGGTCGTAGAAGCATGGGAGGCCAGTAATTGTTCCAGCAACCAGCTATATTCCATCATCGCCCTCCGACACCCGTTTTTCTCACTTCAAAGCCAATGTTGACCACCCTAGGGCCACTTTCCTCAACCCTAACCCCCATATTTGTGATGTACACATCTGGGAGGCCACCAATATCTGGTGGCCGGCCAGTAATTCCAGTTGACCCTTTTGAACCCCTTTGAAAAGTGGGTTGTTCTCTCTCCTGGTTCACAGTTGCCAATTTTCAACCACAGGGTTGTGTTGAGGACACATGGGAGGCCACTAATATGGCATGGCCGGCCACTAATTTTACCTGACCCTTTTGACCCTTGGCCGGCCGGCCATGGGGAGGGCCGGCCGGCTACCTGCAACCTCAATAATCAGCCGGCCAGTTTCCTTACACCTGGCACATCACAGAAATGCATTCTGTTTCGCCCCAGATTCTGTATCCGGGGCAATTTTTGGAGGAAAACTTGGAGTGATTTCCCTCCATTTTTTCCCCCTCTTTCTCCCCCTTTTTGCCTACATATACAGCAGCTCCAGCCCCTTGCAAAGGGTCGGAAAAATTTGCTTCAAGCTTGCATTACACCCTCCCCCCTATCTCTCTCATTTCAACCCTCTAAACCTCCTAAATCCTACCTCATTTCTACACCATCACCTAGCATCACACCACCACTCCATTCCAGCAGCTAGGAGGGTCTTCTCAGAGGCTAGGAGGCAGCAAAGGATTGGTCTTCAAGGGTGAGCACCATTTCCCTCTTTTTAGCTCATTTTTGGCATGCTTTCTTAGCCCTTCTTGCTTGTACTTTTGAGCTCTGGACATAACTGAAAGTGGTATTTTTTTGAGCTCTACTTCATCTTTCATTAAGGGCCTCTCACTGTTTGAGGTCCCCATTTGGTACTTACTTCATTATCCCTCTTATATGCCACTTTCTTGCATGTTATTTTAAGCCTGTGTATAATTTGTTTTGGAGCATGTGGTAAACTGTAAATAGGCTTATTTTGAGCCCTTCTTCAACATTTTAGAAGGGATCATTACTGTTTGACTCCTCCATGAATCACTTGCTTTGATATCCATCTTTTGGCCCCATTTTTGCATGATTTAGTAGCCTATTTTGCTTCTGTTTTTGGACCTTGGTCCGAACTGAAAATGGCCTTGTTTTGACCCCCTCTCCATATTTCATTAAGGATCTATTGCTTTTTTGAGCATCATTTGTATACTTTGTGTTGTAGCCTCCCTTTTAGGCCATATCTTGCATTGCATTTTGAGTATAGTTGTACACTGTTTTGGGCTCAGCCATTAACTGTAAAAAGCCATATTTTGGGCCCCTCTTCAACATTGTTGAAAGGCCCTTACCTGTTTGAGACCAGCATGTATCAGTTGCTTCTTTACCTCCATTTTGGCCCTTATTTTGCATAGCATTTTGAGCATACTTGTATCTGTTTTTGGGGTTTGTCATAAACTGTAAAACATCATATTTTTGGCCCTTATTCAATATTTCAGAAGTCCCCTTACCTGTTCGGGGCCAGCATCTGTGAGTTGCTTCAATATCTTGCTTCCGGGGCCATTTTTGCATGCTAATTTAGCCCCATTTGCGCCCACTGTTTGGCCTTGATTTAAACTGTAAAAATGCTTGTTTTGGGGCTTCCTTGATTCTGTCTTTACATTTCATGTTCAAATATTTCATGCATTGCATAGCTATAGGCCATTTCATGCGCCAAAATTCATGTTCCGGGACTCGTTCCATGCATCGGGTACTATTTCACCGTGTTTCGGGGCTGTTTTGCATCATTCATTGCCTCTGAAATTGCATGCTAGTATGTCATACTTCATGTTTTGCCATGTCTTGTTAGAGTGGCATTCCGTGTCGTAGGTTCGGTCCTCGGTTTGCGTGCACGCGTGCACGTATCTCGAGTTGTCTCATTTCCATCTAATGGCCTCTTATGTGAGTGTGGCTGAGGTCCACTTGTGTTAGTGTAAGTCCATATTGCATTGTGTATGCCATTTCATTCCATAGCATTGTGTATGCTAGGTTGTATGTTAGTGCATTGTGTATGCCATGTTGCATCGTGCACCGTGTGTGCCATTTCATAACATTGTGCATGTTAGGTGGTATTCATGCATGTCATGCATATTGCATTGTGCTTGGGATAGAAGTTAGCCCGAGCATGGGAAACGAGGTACGTTCCGTACTCCGAGTGACGGAGCGTGTCTCAACTCCCTAGTCACCGACACTCCAGATCATCCATGATGGAGTTAGGTTTTGTTGTGTTTTTCATGTGCATTCATTCCATATTGAATTGTGCAAATCGACTCCTCGGTCATCATGCATCGAGATGCGTGATTGGTGGCACGAGGATCGAGGCATGCATACATTTGTGAAAATACATTGCTATGCCCCTTTCTTGCTCTCTATTGCAGCAAAATCAAAAATCAGCAGTCTTCCGAGGCTTGGCGCGCTTTCCAAGAACAATTGCAAAACAGAGGCTAATTGGGACATCCTAGTGGATTTTCGCGCAAGGCAGCCTAAACATACATCATTCATCAGAATCAAGGCAGTCCCTAGCTCGCATGCCAGTTTATTATTTTCTTAGTTAATTTGTAAATTAATTAGAAATTTGTACATATTTGGACTGTATTATTTGGACTGTACTATTCTTTTATTCAGGACTGTATATTTATTCGGACCCTCTGCGCGAGGGCATAATTGTAATAAGTGTGCGTGAGTGTGATGTATGTCTTCCAACCCCACGTCTTTCTTCCCTTTTATTTACCTGCTTACGATGGTTAGATTAGGGCATATTTCAATTAGCATACAGTATGATAGCATGTTTGCATTCATTCATCTGTTTTGCATGCACCGAGCTCGGCGCATCATACTAACTGCATTTGTATTTCAATTCCAAGTTGAATACATGTTAGCTGTAGCATTCCATATGCCATGTTTAGAATAGCCGAGCCTGCTATAGTTTGCATTTTTGCATGTGTTGCATTAGGCATTTCTGTATACTTAGGATCATGCATGATTTCTAATGTAGTTTCTGTTTTGGCTTGGAGTACTCGATGAGTTTTTATGCTTTAGCATCCTTGCATGCGTGTGAGTGACTGCCATGAATAGCATGCTTACCATGAGGCTAACTCCTTATGTGATATAACTGCTTGGATGCCTGTGGGTGAAGGTTGGGTTATTTGGATTGGGACAATTCATCAAATGTTTGTTTTAAACCCACTAGATAGTGGCAAAATC
This sequence comes from Camellia granthamiana, assembly GCA_036172215.1. Lineage (NCBI taxonomy): Eukaryota > Viridiplantae > Streptophyta > Magnoliopsida > Ericales > Theaceae > Camellia > Camellia granthamiana. Next base: position 139,075,650 of record CM069908.1, read on the forward strand.
ATTGTTTTCTAAGCCCACCCGAGGGTGGCAAATTCACGTCTTAGCCTACCTGCAGGTAGCACCATCAAATCATTTTCAAACAAACAAACATGAAATGTTTTGTTCCAATTCAGGCGACTCAGTCTATACTTGTATGCTGTGCACATCACATAGTAACCTAGGCTAATGACCGGAATAAGAACACACAATGTTTTCAAAATCAGATATCATGGTTAGTAGAGGCCGGTCTTTGACCGGGCGAGTGGGGGTGCTCACGAAGTGACCTTTCCTAATCGTACCCAAGTTCCCGAGCCGAGGCAACTTTGGTGATGACGGACACGTGGCCTTTGGCACCAAGTCAGGGTTTCCTAGATTTCCCAAAAAATAAAATATTTAGGTGGCGACTCTGTATCTGACAAAGCAGTCCATGTTTGGCACTTCTTTCAAAAAATCTGTTTTCTCAAAACGATTTGCCGGATTTGGACTCTTTGGTTCAGATTATGAACCGTGACAAAAAATTCGAGTCTGAGCTGTAGCGAGGTCCCCCGCGGGCTTGTTACATAGCTGTATTTGTTTCTTTTCCAAACTAACTTGTTCAGTTATTTCAGAAGCATCTTCTATGTTGCACTCTGGTATTTCAGTACTAGTGACTTCTTTCGAATCAACTCGTTTATGGTATGCTCCTGTTGGCTTTTCGACCAAAAAGGTTTGTTCAGCTATGAAAGCTTCAAACATCTCATCTTCAGCCATTTCTTTCCTTTGGCCTAATTCAACTTCTCCTTCTATTTCATTGTCGCTTTTCATCAAGGCCTTTTCAAGACCTGCTAAACTAGATCTTTCCTTGGTTTTCAGTTCACTGTGAACTTTAGCCAACTGTTCTTTGCTGACACTTCTTTTGTTCTGAGGAGCCAATTTTGGACTCTCTTTTTCTCTGTCTGGCCTTTTGACTAGGCCAATGAAGAACTCTCTCCACTTTCCTTTAGATCCTTTTGGTACTGAGTGTACCTTCGTTGGATCTATCTCCTTTAAGACCTAGAGATTACAGGAACCATATTTGGTTCCTTTGTTTTTGGGTGCTTGAGTAATACCCAATTATTTGGAGCCACCAAGGGAGGTTTAATCATTCTACCCTTGTCTCCAATGACACTTCTCTGTGCAGGTATCTCCTTAGGCTTGTTCTGCATGACAAACCAGTCTGGCACCCCAGGTACCCATGAACTCATTGGTTCAATTGTTAAACTTGCTTTCCCAGTCCTTGAAACCACCTTCGAAGCTAACTTTTGAGGCCATTCACTGGCTCTGGCACCCTGTCTTGAGCCTAATTCAGGCCTTTTTCCAGGGTAATTGCCTTGCATCTTACTTGAAGTTGACTTTGGAGGACAATTACGGGCTCTGATTCCTTGACTTGGATCCAATTCGGGCCTTCTCTCAAGATAATTGCCTTCTATTCTGTAGTAATTGAGTGATCTAAACTCATGCAGAGGTCTCTTACCCTTGAAATGCATTCTGGTGGCTGGTGGTCCAGCCAAGACTCGCTGCTGTCTGGGACCAATTGGGTATGGCCTCTTGTTGTAGGTATTAGGTGGCTTAGGACGTCTTTGTACATCCTTGTAATACTGTTTCCCATCAATTGGGAGTCTTTTCAACAATTTGTAACTTAACTTGCACCTGGGACACATCCTTTGCATGACAGCCGTCTCTAGAGAGTCATCATCCAGTACCTCCTCACTAGAGTCATCCTTCTGGTCTGCAAAGCTCTGTCCATTTGCTGGTGAACTTCTGGTATTTTTCTTGAAAGCAATCTAGCTGGCAACATGCATCTGCACATTAACCTCCTTCAATTCCTTCAAGGATAGGTTTTGGAAATCTGGCACGCCAACATTGGTTGTAACCTTCCCAATTTCTGGGAATGGATTAGTGTCAATCCCCATAACTTTCTCTACTTTGGCTAGAAACTTTAAACTTCCATTTCGAATCTGTTCTTGGATCCTGTTCGGAAAGATAATACAGTTTTTAGTTGAATGAGACCAAGAATTATGTCATTTACAGTACATTTTCCCTTTAAGTTCTTCTAGGGTAGAGATCTTAACTCCCTTTGGTAATTTTAGGAAATTTGCTGGAAGCAAATGATCAAAAATGTATCTTCTTTTGTTAAATCAAAAAAATACTTCCTGTGAAGGTCTTTCTTTTTAAATTGCTAACCTATTGTAGTGTCCTTATGAATTAACATCTCACAGGTCATAGGCACTTTCCCTACGATCTTTGTTGTATCAATTTCATAATTAGGGTCCCTATAATAAGTCTTATATGATGCATTACTTCAATCCTGTTCTTCCTCAAGTAAAGATTTATATCTAGACACTTTATAGGTTAATTCCACTAAATCTCGAAACTCAATTGAATCGAACTTCTTTCGAAACCTAAACTCTAAACCATTTTGAGCCAATCTTATAAATTTAGGCTCTGGTAGAATGACCATACACTTGTTTCGTGTCCTTTTGAATTTGGCAATAAATTGAGCAGCCTTCTCATTAAGCCTTTGGCGTAACCCTGCCAAATTTGCCATGGAAACGTCAGGATCTGTTTAGAAGAATTGGGCATGAAATGCCTCCTCCATTTGCTGCCAAGTTTGGATAGAACCAAGTCTAAGGTTAATATACCATACAAAGGCTGCCCTAGTTAAAGAATTTGGAAATAGTCTTAACGTCATATAATCATTATTGGTAAATTCACCACATTGGGCTGCGAATCTAGCAATATGTTCTATTGTTAATTGGTTTTCATTTCCATAAAAGAGAGCAAAGTCTAGTATTCTAAACCCCTTTGGGTATTCATGTACCATATCCACCAATTCTAGGTATGACTTCCTATACACAGGAGTCTGAAACCCCCAAGCCATAGGTCCACACATTTCTCTGACAATATCAGCAATTTGGTCTCTAGAAACCATATTCTGTGCTTGTTGGACTACTACGGGAGAAACAAACACAGGGTTTAATGGAAAACCATGTGCTTGAGGTCCTCTTGGTCCATAAGGAGGTATATTTAGGATTGACTGTCCCTGTGGTGTTGGCTGCTATTAAGGGTATGGTTGACCTCATTGAGCATGTCCTGCGAAAAGTGTTGAAATATGAGGAACAAGTGTTGTTTCTCTTCCAGCCGCAGGAAACCCTTCCAATCCCCCCGGTGTGAATTCGAACAAAGGATTAGTGAACTCCCTTGTGTCAGGCATGGCTTCGAACATTGGATTTGGAAACATTCTCATGCCATTTTCTTGTGTTGGCCTAGATCTACTAATTTGTATGGCTTCGCTGTTAGGTAATGAGATACTTTGATTTACCACAGGCCTCAAAAGAGGCTCATACCATGACTGAGATATAGGTGATGGCCTTTCATAATTTTGATTACTAGTTTGACCATTAGTATGTCCACTACTTTTGCATAGGCTATTTATCTCTAGCCAATCTTTGCTGAAAAACATTTGAATTTTCCTCCATATGCCTTGTGCTAGTTGGTTGATGGGAATTCATTCGATCCATGAAGGATGTTGTTCATCTTTCCATTGTATACATTAACTGCTATCTTATGGCATCTACTAAGCCTTCCCGCAGATTCATTGGCTGGATAGACGGAACAGTGGATGGTCCGATTCTATGGTCTCGTCCAATATTTTGAATATGTGGTGCATGTTTCGAGTTACTAGTTTGTTCGACCATAGGTTTTGATGAGATAGGTGCTTCCATAGGATGTGTTATCACATTATTCTCTAGATCAGGTACTTCTACCTCTCCCTCCACACTTTCTTCCAGGCGTTCATTTTCTCATTGTCTTCTACATCTAGCCATTTTAGTGTCCCACTGGGCGTGCCAAAAATATATGTTGACTTTTTGGCTTTCGAAAGTTAATAATATAATTTTAAACGTGCCAGTAAGGATCAATTAGTCCTTACAAAATATTAATTGCCAACTAAATATCAGACGATTGTATTTTATTTCTCTCAGCCTTAATGAAGAGGATTTTTACTGGTAGCTTATTTAGGAGAATTTAGTAAATAACAACAAGTGGAGGACAATTTCGGAATCTGAATTTCATTAAGTAAATGAAAACTTACAATGATCTGACCCAACCTCGTAGAGGTTTACAGTAACAAGCTATTTGAAACTACTCATAGGAAATGAAGTGCAGTACAGAAATTGAAGTGTAGAAATATAAAGAACTGTAAAAACTGGAAGGAAAAACGAAATAAATAAACTGGTTTTTTGATCTGAGTCTGGTCCTTCATTTTGGGGCGTTCTTTGCTATTTATATTTTTCAATGATAACCGTCTAAGTGTGCTTCTAACCGTCGAAATATTCTCCCACGATTGCTGAATATGCTCTCTCACAGTCAGTCCCACTACGCCATTCTTGCAATTAGGCTTCCCTCCTGATTTTAAATTTAAACTTTATAAGTAACCGTTAGGCCACATCACCTTGTATCTCTTGATTGTTCCGGTGTTACGTAGATCTATTATTACCAATTCGAACTGCCACGTGTCTGACTTTAGTTGGCAACTTGTGTTAATTCTCCAAATTGTCCTATTTATGCCACGTGTTAAATTAAGGTTGACTTTTACAAATTATACAATCAACAATTAGGTAGAAGTATCTCTCATCAATTATAATTTATTATTATTATTTTTTAATCACTTACCATAACATTATAAATCTTACATATTTTATCAATAACAACATCCTTGAAGCACTACCAAATTGGCATGCTCCAGGACCAACCATTACCTTCTTGAGATGGAGTGGCCCCGCTGGTGAGATCTTACTTTTCTATTCGATGATGCCATCTTTTGTTATCGTTCTCCAAAAAAATAAAAAACTCCCACACACACACACCACCAACCCAAGAAATTATTTAATGATGCTCCACCAACTCCTACTTAACATACATTAGGATTGTTCAAGTCAATTTAGACACTGGTTTGGTGGTGGCTTTTTTGTTAGAATAATTAAAAAGTTAAAATCAAAAAATTCTTATCATTTTTTCTACTTTTTACATGTTTTTTTATAATAAAAAAAAATCTAAAAATTATTCTCAAAACTTTTATTTTTTTACCTCATATTTTAATTAAAATTTTTTAAAAATTTAAACAAATTCTTAACTGTTTGGTCCAGTTGAATTTTCAACTGGAGACAAGTCATTTATTTTTTTTTACATGCAAACAAATCATATTTTAGATTTTAAGTTTGGTACCGTGGTTTTGGGTGTGGTGATGAAAAAATCATGAATTTGAGTTGCTGGAAGGATCTTCTTAATTGTAAAACTTTACTAACAAACTAATGCCCTATAATTTTTATTAAAAAAGAAAAAACCAAACAAACAAACAAACAAATCACATTTTATCTTTACTTCCAGTTTTGGAGAATGTTTTCCAATCAGCTTATTTAATTATTGATATAGTTGTCCCCAAAAAAAAAAAAAATCATTTTGATATTTCTCACACATCATCATAATTTTTTTTTATTTTAAAAAAGGTCAATTTAAGATAATAAGTCTAAAATTAAAAGTCAAAATTAACTGCTCATTTTTCAATCTATATGTATTGACCCTTTTTCAACTATAAAAATTATACTAACGCCCCATTCGAAAGGTAATTTTTGATTTTGAAAGTATTCTTCTGACATTTTTATATTTGAAGAAGTTAAAATATACATGTTCATTTATGTAGGAAATAAATCAATATTCACCAATAATTAAGAAAATTTTGATATAATTAACCCAATAGTCCAAATTTTGATAGAATTATTTATTTAGACTTAATAATTATATGAAAGACAAAAACTAAAAATATAAAATTTTAAAATTTACAACATAAAAAAGTGAAACTTAGCAAGTCATAAACATATATATTTTTTTTTCATGGGTAAATAAATTAAAGAAGAAAATATACACATTTACAAAGAGCATCCTCGAGGTGAAACAACAAATCTCATACCCCAAAGGAGGGAAACTAATACAAAATAACTATTTAAAATACCCACGCATCAGCAGGGTATCCAACAAAAGAAGACATGGATAAAATTCAAGGTTGTGAGTGGTTTGCTTTGGAATTATGATTCTAAAAGTAAATTTTTTAAATCACTTTTTAAAATTCATAATTAAACACATAGTTAAAAATTACTCAAAGGTCAACTCAAAAATTAATTTCAAAACTCATAACCAAACACACAATTCAAAATTTCTTTTAAAACTCAAAACCAAACTTTTTTCAAAACTCTATTTTAAAAGAAAAAAATCAAAAAATATTTTTTTATTTTGTTTTTTAAAATTATTTTTAGAATCATGATTTAAGTGTAGAGTCGTGTTTTGAGTTATGAGTTTTGAATTGAGAAAAATTGTTTGGTTATGAGTTTTGAGTTGTATTTTGAAATTTTTTAGATTTATTTTTTAAAAATATTAAAAAAAATTTCTTAATCTTATTTTTTTAGGGTAAATATTTCATATTTTAAATATTTCTTTTAATGTGCACTATGTTTCATACATTATGTGTTGTATTTTTTTAATATTAAAAAAAGTAAAAATTATTTTTTACTTTAAATATTTTTTTATTTTTTATTTAAAATATTTTATTTAATTTATAAATATATTTTTAAATATTTTAATTTTTTTTTATGTGTTGATTATGATTTGTGTGTAGAATTTTGAAAATAATGTGGAGTTTCGAGTTATGTGTTTAGTTATGAGTTTTTGAAAATAATTTTTGAATTCAGTTTTGAGTTACGTGTTTAGTTACGATTTGAGTGTGAAATTGTGTTTTGAATTTGAAATATTAAAATTAAATATTTACAAAATAAAATAAAATGTTTAAAATGAAAAAAAATTAAAATATTTAAATAAAAATTATATATTTAAAATAAAAATAATAAATTTTTCCTAAACATTTTTCAATATTTAAACAAATAAATCCAAAAAATTCAAAATACAAATCAAAATTCAAAAACTCAAAATAGAACTCCAAACTCTTAAACCAACAAATTTTCTTTTTTCAAAATTCAAAAATTATTTTCAAAACTCCTTTTAAACACTTTTCAAAACTCAGAACCAAATAAATATTCTCTTTTCAAAACTCAATTCACAATTCCACACTTAAATCATAACTTCAAAAAGAGAATCACAATTCCAAAAACGTAACCCAAAATTGTCCATATACCATTTTTTATCCCCAAGTACCCTCTACAATCAAGGATAATATATGGATACCTAGGGAAGTTATATATAAATATATATATCTTTATATATTATAAGAATGTAGTAGAACATGAGAATCCTCCAAACTTTTAATACTAAATTCTTATGCACTCTTTTTTCTAGATGGCATCCTCGGGAGTCTCTTTTACTCATTTTCTTAATTTCTAATTTTATTTAAAATAAACATAACAAAAAATATAAAAAATCAAATTTGCAAATAGATAAAATTAATAAATTTGATCTCTATCTATTCAGTTAAAATCTTTATTTTGCCTCTCAATATCTAATTTTGAATTTTAAAAATATTTAAAGTCTATCTAAATAAATCTAATTTGAAATTTGATTTTTTTTTCTTTTTTTCTATTTGAACTTGATTGTTGTAGAAGGACCCAGCTCTTCTCCAATAACTAGAGGGTACTGTTCGACATTGGTGGCCTCGATCTGAGCCCATGACAATGATTCAAATCGTTTAATGTGTAGAACATGTTAAGTACATCATTCCTTCAAAAAATCATATTAATCAGATATTGATAATCACTTAATCAGATCACATCATTAGGTCACATTTCAATACAATTTTCAAATGGAAATTTCAAAATAAATTGTGATAAAATATGATCTAATTAAGTAGTTGTCGATATCCGATCAATGTGAGTTTTTGCAAGGACGTATTTTACACATTGAACGATTTAGATTATCACCATAGACCCGGATCAAGGTCCAACAATGCCAAACAACACCCTCCAATTACTGAAGAGGAGTTGTATCCATTGTAGAATATCCATGTATTTCAACTTAATCTTTTCAAAGTTTATCTTCAAATTAAACTTAATATTTTATTTTTTAAAATCATCAACTAATTATCTACATAAATTTCATATAGAATAGAATTGTAAGTATATAATATTTTCAATATAAAAACAAGTGTTTGGAAAAGGAGCCACGGACAAGAGATTGAAAGGAAAAAGAAAAAAAAATCACAGTTAAAACTGAGCAATTTTCAACTCCCTTTCACGATACCTAAAAAAATCTTGCATTAAAATCAAGTCAAAAGTACTTTTTTTTCCCTTCAATTGTATCTACTTATTATTTGAAATATGTATTTACATGAGCTTTTGTATGTGTGGGAAAGAAAATTTATATAAATGGATATTATTATTATTATTTTTAAATTCTGCTTTTGTTTTTGTTTCTTTTTCTTTTTTCCTATAATCTGTATTTTTGTATTTCTTTCTTTTTTTTACTAATAATGTGTCATTTAATTGAGATTTCATTCTTTTTTAAAGTGCTACTATTATTAATTTGTGAGTCTTACTTATTAACTATTTGTGTTTAATTTTCAAAGTGTCATAATTAAATTATTTTTTGTCATAACTTAATAAATAACCAAATATCACTTGAAGTATAACTAAAGACTTCTTAGGTCATAACCAAAATAACAATTGCAATAGGTTATAATTAAAAGAATAACGAGTCATAATTAAATCATAATTAATATCATATATACATAACTAAACACCATAAAAATCATTACTGAGATATATGATACATACATTTTTCAAAATGTGTATTATAAAATATTTCTATATATAATTAAAAAATTATTCATTCCTTAAGGTCAAATTATATGGTAGGATTCCTTAATTTTTTAATGAAGTTAAATTATAATAATACATTAATAATATAAATAAATAAAAAATTTAAAGAGTTTTTCATTAGTTGATGGTGGACATGGAAAAAATTATTTGGTATTCCTGAAGTGTTACATAGAGGTATCTCTCATCAATTATAATTTATTATTATTATAAATCTTACTTCTTTTATCAATAACAACATCCTTGAAGCACTACCTAATTGGCATGCTCCGGCACCAACCATTACCTTCTGCAGATGGAGTTGGCCAGCTGGTGACATCTCACTTTTCACAACGATGATGCTATTTTGTTATTGTTCTCCAAAAAAAATAAAAAATAAAAAACTCCCGCACACACCACCAACCCAAGCAATTAATTATTTAATGCTCCTCCACCAACTCCTACTTAACATATATTAGGGGTTGTTCAAGTTAATGTAAACGCTGTTTGGGTGGTGGCTTTTTTGTTAGAATAATTAAAAAGTTAAAATAAAAAAAAATTTATCATTTTCTCTACTTTTATATGTTTTTTCATAATAAAAAAATCTAAAAATTATTCTCAAAACTTTTATTTTTTTATCTCATATTTCAATTAAATTTTTTTTTAAATTACTAAAAAATTTAAACAAATTCTTAACTATTTGGTCCAGTTGAATTTTCAACTAGAGACAAGTCATTTACTTTTCTTTACATGCAAACAAATTATATTTTAGATTTTAAGTTTGGTCCAGTGGTTTTGGGTGTGCTAAGGGGAAAATCATGGGTTTGAGTTGATAGAAAGATCTTCTTAATTGTAAAACTTTACTAACAAACTAATATCCTATAATTTTCATTTAAAAAAAAAAAAAACCAAACAAACAAATAAACAAATCTCATTTTATCTTTACTTGCAGTTTTGAATAATGTTTACCAATCAGCTTATTTAATTATTGACATAGTTGTCCCAAAAAAAAAAAAAAAAATCATTTTGATATTTCTCACACATCATCATAATTTTTTTATTTTTTTATTTTCAAAAAGGTCAATTTAAGATAATAAATCTAAAATCAAAAGGTCAAAATTAGCTCCTCATTTTTCAACCTATATGTATTGACCCTTTTTCAACTATAAAAATTATACTAACGCCCCATTCGAAAGGTAATTTTTTATTGTGAAAGTATTTTTCTTACATTTTTATATTTGAAGAAGTTAAAATATACATGTTCATTTATGTAGGGAATAAGTCAATATTCACCAACAATTAAGAAAATTTTGATATAATTAACCCAAGAGTTCGAATTTTGATAGAATTATTTATTTAGACTTAATAATTATATACAGTTGAAAGACAAAAACTAAAAAAATAAAATTTTAAAATTTACAACATAAAAAGGTGAAACTTAGCAAGTCATATATATATATATCTTGATGGATAAGTCATAAATTAAAAAAAAAAATATACATTTATAAGGGCATACCCCAGTTAAAACAACAAATCTCATACCCCAGAGGGGGAAACTAATACAAAATAACTAATTAAAATACCTCCGCATCAGCAGGGTACCCAACAAAAGAAGACATAAATAAAATTCAAGATTGTGAGTGGTTTGCCTTTGGAATTATGATTCTAATAGCAAAATTTTCAAGCCACTTTTTAAAATTTATAACCAAATACATAACTAAAATTTACTCAAAACTCGACTTAAAAATTAATTTCAAAACTCATAACTAAACACACAATTTAAAACTTTTTTCAAAATTCAAAACAAAACTTTTTTCAAAACTCTATTTTAAAAGAAAAAATTCAAAAAATATTTTTTTATTTTGTTTTTTTAAATTATTTTTAGAATCATAATTTAAGTGTGGAATCGTGTTTTGAGTTATGAATTTTGAATTGAATTTTGAGAAGAAAAAATTGTTTGGTTATAAAGTTTTGAAAAGAATTTTGAGTTGTATTTTGAAATTTTTTGGATTTATTTTTTTAAATATTTTAAAATTTTCTTAATTTTATTTTTTTAGGGTAAATATTTTATATTTTAAATATTTCTTTTAATGTGCATCATATTTCATAAATTATGTGCTGTATTTTTTTTAATATTAAAAAAATTTTAAAATTATTTTTTATTTTAAATATTTTTTATTTTAAATATTTTATTTTAGTTTATAAATATATTTTTAAATATTTTATTTTTTTACTTCCATTTTGTTATGTATAAAAAATAAGCAGTTTGCCTCCAGTTCGATATCGGACTAGACGGTATTGTTTGGCCTATGAGGGCCCATCATAGATCCCATTTTGATAATCCGAAACCGTTCAATATGTAGAACTCATCGAGTACTATATCTTTGTAAAAAATCACGGTGATCGGATATCGATAGCTATCTCATCGGATCAATTTTTTGTCAACTGTTAATTTATTCATAGTCCTTTTTTTTTTTACAAAATTGATTCGATGAGATAGCTATCACATAGTACTTGACGAGTTCTACACATTGAAACAGTTCAGATTATCAAAATGAGACTTGTGATGGATCCCTATAAATCAAATAGTACCGTTTAATCCGATCTCGGACGGGAGGCAAGCTGCTCCATTTACATATACCACTAATCTCGAAATCTGAAAAAATAATTGCACTCAACTTATAGAACCCATTAAACAAGGTAAGACTCATTAGAGCATTGAAAGCAGAAAAACATGGAAAGCGAAAGCAAAAGCAAAAGCAAAAGCAAAGCAGTCTTGAATGCGTTAGGATCCTCCAGAGTTTTTATTCTAGAGTGATCTCCTACAGTGGTCCAATCCAACGGCTGAGATGTGAACTAACCAAAACGACGTCGTTTTGGTTAGCAATTTGAAAAAAAAAAATCAAATTTCAAACAGTCACACTCTTGTGCTGTTCCTGAAGCATTAGAGAGAGAGAGAGAGAGCGAGAGAGAGAGAGAGAGAAAAGGGAGAGACCGTACTGCCTCCCGACGCCTCGTCGTTGCCACCATCTTGCCTCCGCCGCCGCCTTGCCACCGTCGATCCCCTGCTCCAGCCGATTGAAGAAAATTACAGGTATTTATCGGAGAGTCGTGAACTGATTGTCGATATTTTTATCTATAATGATATCCTTGATCCCTAAGGCCTCGTTTGGGGACTGACTATTTTAGCCAAAAAGTCAAAAAGCCAACCTAAACTAGTCACATCACCTCTCTACTTTTCTACACATCTTTTCGTAAAAAGCCAAAAAGTTACTAAAATAGCCTGTTCCCAAACGAGGCCTTAATTTGAGAATTACACACACAAACATATATATGGATATATAAAGTGTACAACCCAGGAAATGAGGACATGCAAATCAAAAAGTAATATAAACTATGAGGACATGCTTGGTTTGCCCCATCGGGAGATGCCATAACCAACTTGTTCTCATCAGCCTGATGCAATTAGTACAAGAAGTGGCAATTTCATGTTGCTGAAATGTTGGTAGAAATGCATGGGGTCAATATTTTGTCATACCACTGCATATATGGAAAATCAATTTCATGTTCTCAAGTCAATCATGTGATTCACCCATTTCTTTTTATTTATGATTGAACATCTATACCTTTGAATATGAAGCAAATGATGCAGCACTGAGCCGCTAGACAACCTGGACCAAAAATAAATTCATCAAATGAGAATAGTCTCACTTAAGGCTCCTTTCTTGATTTCAATTCATTCTTCAAGTGAATGATAATTTTTATTTATTGTTAGACATAGGTCATTCAAATTGGAGTGTGGCGGGAAGGCAGCGGTGCAGTAGGGGTGGGAAGGCGCAGCGCTGGGCCTCGATCTCTTCATCTTCTCTCATTCTTCTTCTTCTTCTCTCTTTAATGCTTCAGGAACAGCACCAGACTGTGACGGTTTGAAATTTGATTTTTTTTTTTTCAAAACGTCATTTTGGTTAGTTCACATCTCAGCCGTTGGATTGGAAGACTGTAGGAGATCACTCTAGGATAAAAACTCTAGAGGATCCTGATGCGTCTTGAATATACATTGGGGAACTATTTTTATTACCACTCTCAAGATCTTATGGAAAAATAGAAATAACATGATATTTCAGCAGGAGGATTGTACGTCTCGGGATGTTATTAGAAGCATATATCAGGCCTCAGAAATCCATGAAGCTTTTCAAACCGACCATGTTACATGACATGGAATATTTCAAGTAACGACCACGATTGGTAGCTCGAGCTTTTTGGCTCGAAAGTGGCTCGAAACACAGACCAAAGGGGTAAGAGTGTTTGGGCTGGAGGAGGGGCGGAGGAGGAGGAGGGACTGGAGGGGGCCAACACATCGGGGCGGAGGCGGAGGTGGGAGGCGGGGGCGGAGGCGGAGGAGGGGTGGGGGCCGAGGATGCGAAGATCGGCCAGAGGCGACGGCGGATGAGGGGCTGCGCCGGACGACGGACGACCTGCCTCCTCTCTCTCTCTCTCCCTCTCCCTCTCCCTCCTCTGTTTCAGACCAGACCAGATGACGAAGAAGAAGAAAAAAAAAAAAAAAAATACAGCCCAAAACGACGTCGTTTTGGGCTGTCGAGCCGTTCGAGCCAAACAATTTCGAGCTACCAATCTTTTTCCTTCAAGTAATTAATTGGTATTTTCCATTTGCAGGTAAAGTCAAGCTTCATACATTCTTTAAAAACTTAACAATTCTCTTGTATTCACTTTATTTTGTAAGTATTACAATTTATCACTTTAACCCTTTAAATTAGTGAATTTGACAGTTGATACTCGATCACAAGTAAATATTGAATATAATGGTAATATACGTGACGGTATTACTATTCAATGAACAATCTTAATTTACGATAAGAACTACAACAATGTTAAGTTAGTAGGAGGTAAAACTTGTTAATTTAGTCTTTTATGACTTTTTATTAGCAGGTGTTACGCTTAATATTTTTTCCTCGATCACATTAACGACGATGACGACAACCATAATAAAAAATCGTAACTCTGTGTTTGGTTGAGGGATGTGGAAAGGAATTTAAAAAGGAAAAAAGAAAATGTAAATGAAATGTATATTTCATTTTTTTCAAATCTTTTTTCAAATTTTCCAACCAAACAAAGTATAAAAGTTTTGGGGGTCAAATTGAGAAACTCTAAAGCGTAAGGACCAAAATAAAATTATTTAATACTTCAGAGGTCCAAATTGTAGGGTTGACTAGGGTTGACTCCAGCTATAAAACAGACACAGCTGCAGATCATTTTCACATTGGCCCTGTTTGGTAGGGTGTGTGAAACTGCTTATAGCTTATACCCAAACTGTTTATATCTTATAACTTTCAGCTTAAGCTGATTTCCAGCTTATTCTCAAAGCATATCTAGCCCAGTTCACAAAATAAGTTGATTTCTGACTTTCACAAAGCTATAAGCATAAGCTAAACCAAACATATCAAAAACAACTTAAATTAAGCTGAAAGCTGAAAAAAACTCTAACAAACAGGGCTATTCTTCCTCTCCGTTGCGCCGAAGGCTCCTCGTCGGATTTCCGACAATCTACCCATATCTACTCTTCCCTCTCCTCCCCCTATAAAAAAAAAAACAAAAAAAAAACAAAAAATGTTAATGTCGTGCTGGGTGTGTGTGTTTGATTTTGCTTTCTAATATGGTTTGTGTTCTATAAATTAAAAAGAGGAGAGGGAAGAAAAAAATACAAAAAAAAAAAAAAAAAAAATTGAAAAAATTTGAAAAACAAAAAATAGTTGTTTTGGTAGATATGAAGCTGTTTGTCGGTGATCTCGACACGAGTGTGACGGAATCGCAGCTGTATGATCTGTTTAACAAGCAGGGTGAATTGCTCTCTGTTCGAATAGCAAGGGACTTCGATACTCGACGATCATTGGGTTACGGCTTTATTACGTATGCAAACGGAGAAAATGGTTAGTGTTCTTTGCTTCACTATTCAATTCCTTCGCTTAAATCGAAACTAGGTAAATTTCTCTGTATAAGACTATCTCCATTCTGGAGAGTTCTGTTATTCACATTCAGTACCATATTAGTTACGCTATTTTTTTTTAGTTGTAATTAATTTTCTTTTTTAATTATGAAGTTATTTTGATATTTTTAGTTATGATTTTTTTATAAAAAAAAAAAATTACGAATCAGAAAGTATAAAATAGTTATAAGGTGTATGTACCATATTCTTTTCCAATCCAATCCTTGGTTAATTTTTTCATCTATTTAATTCTAAATTTGAGTAAAAGATTTGATTTGATATTAGCTACTCCAATTCTTTTATTAAGTTTTTATTAAATCGTTTTTAAAAAAATTTCTGTAATCCAAAATTTTCATTTTTATCAAATTTGATGAAAAAAATTATGTCCAAGATTTAATGAATTCTCATTTTGATGAAAAAAAAATACTCTCCCTTGATTTGATAAACATTTGATGAAAGGGTTGGAGATGATTTGAGTATTTTTATTTTTATTTTTTTATCAAATTTAAATTTGATTAAAGAGAAGATGAAGGATTTGAGATGCTCTCCAACCCTTTTACCAATATTTTCATTAATTTTTCTTTTAAATTCCTCTCTTATATCAAATTTCCATTTTCATTAAATTTGATAATCATCTCTAATATTTCATCTTTTTAAACTTTTATCAAATTCAAATTTGATGAAAGATTTGACGAGTTTTCAATTTGATTGAACAAATGATTCTCTCTTGATTTGATGAAATGATTAAAGATGGTGTTTGCATTTTTTTTATTAAATTTAAATTTTTATTAAAAAAAAAATGTGAAGCATTGAAGACACTTCGTTTTATATATGCATTTAGATGTTGTTTGAGTGTTTGATTTTTTTGGCCAAGTGGGTGTTTGGTGTTAGAATTTTTTATTGGTTTTCTTTTATTTTAAAAGAATCTTTAAAAAAAAATAAATTAAATTAACAATTTTAACTACCTACTCAACTAGACACCAAAATTCTTTTAATTTTTTTCTTTTTAAAAAAAAAAGAGTTAAAACTAGTTGACTTTTTGTTTTTATTTATTTATTTTAAAAAATTACTTTTAAATTTATTGGACTTAAAAAGTTAAAAAATATATAAAAAAAAATTACTAAAAACAAAGAATGCAACAAAAATTTGTGATTTTTTTTAGTTGTATGCCAAAAAGTTATAAAATGCTACTAAAAATGTCAAAAAAAAATAAAAACTTCAAGGATTAATTACCAAGAAACCCTAAGGTTTCACGCATTTTTCATTTTATACTCCACTGTTTCAATTTTGACAAATTAAACCTTATTGTTCCATCCGTGTTTCAATTTTCCCCTCCGTCTATCTCTGTCTGTTTGAGGTAACGGAGGGGGTTTAAAGTGAAAAATACATGAAACTTTGGAATTATTTTGTAATTAACCCTTTTTAAAACAATGAGTCTACTTGAAATTAAGATAATAGTTGTAATAAACAAGCTTTTTAAAAGAAGCGCATAAGTTGTGCGCCTTGAGCCTAAGCCCAAAGCGTAAGTTTCATGTGCCTTTATGGGGCTTGTTTTACATCGCCGGGCTTGAGATGCTTTGAAGCGCATTGATTGCGCCTTGGGCCTAGGTGCACCTTTAATAACATTGCTCAAGCTTCTTTTTAGGGTAAATTACAAATACACTTTCTGAGGTTTAATTAAAATACGAATCGCCTCCTATAATTTTGGAAATTACATTCTATCCCCTGAGATTTTTAATTTCATAACAAATTGCCCCTTTTATTAATAAATCATCAAGTCAATTAACAGTTTTTAATGATGTTAGAAATATATTTCAATTAATAATTTAGGTAATTTTATTATTGTATAGGAGCAAAATTATGAATTCCATTTTTTTAGTTATTACTGTTAAATAAAAAATTCTAACAAGGGGGTATTTATAATTTTCCAAACCACAGAGGCAATCTGTATTTTAAGCAAATCTAAGGGGGTGTATTTGTAATTTACCTTATTTCTAAATATAATTTGGCATCACATTGATTTTTAATCCTACCACCAAATGAAAATTGGATTGTGATTCTTGCTAAAATTTCAACTAATATTGCATGTTTAAGCCAAAATCATGACTCCACTAGGTTCAATTACTGGTGTTTGTTGAAGTTTACTTTGTATTGTTGTACAAGTAACTATAAAGCGACTTATCAGTTGTAGGAAGAAAGACATTTGTTTGATGTAATGGAAATTTTGTAATGTAGGAGATTGAGGTGGCCATTTTAGTAAAGTAACTGTTGGATGATCTCTTAAAAATGTTCTCCTGTTGTTTACTGCTTTACCTGATTACGAAAAGTTGGGTTTCTCTAAAATTTAAATCTGAACTTGAGGGGCTCATGGAGCTAACAATAGATCCCATTTTGATGATTTGAACGGTTTATTTTGTAGGCCCCTCAATTTATATCATCCCATGGAAAAAAAGTAAGGAAGCCTGACATGGAAGCCTACTATGTAGATACTACCATGTTTTTTATTTCCATCCATAAATCTTGGGGTGTCTGTGACCATAAGAAATAGTAGCCTGAAATTAAAGTAGTACTGAACGTTAGGGAAGACAAGTAATACCACCTGAGCAAACCAACCCGAGGGACTTGACTCATCAAAACAAAGCTTGTAACATTCATCCAACACTCTCAAAGGTCAAGGTTGTCCGAAATATTAAAATCTTATTAGAACTTCCAATATGTTTTGACAAGAAAATGCTCCAATACTGTGCAATAGCAGCAGATTTTCAAGATATTACTTAAGCCATTTGGCCCATCTAATCAATATTGTGGACTATATTGTTCTTAATTGTGAAACGAACTAATTCTAGTACACTTTAAGAGCAACAAATTAACTTACAAGCCAAACAACAATGAAGATGGACTACTAATGGTGCTTCTCTTTCCCTATACAGTAGTTATCCGGGATCATACAACACATTGTCAAGATGAGATATTTCTTTGTTTTTCTTCTTAAAAGCTATTGTGCTCCATGTGAGCTTTTGCACATGGGGACCATGTTTCTTTTCATTATTGAACTGGAAATGGTAATATTTTTTCACTGAACTGACATTTGGCCTGAACTTCTGTCTATGTTGGTGACAGCTAGGAGGGCAGTTGAACTACTGAACCTTCATGTTCTGAATGGAAAGCCCATTAGGGTAGATTATTTTCATGATTGGGCTAGAAGCATTTTTATTAAGGTATTGCGGTTTTTCTTTTTCTTCTTTTTTTTCTTTCCTTCTTTGGTTGTTATCTGATTTGAGAACTCTGTTTTGGGATTTTAGTTTGTTTTGTTTGCTGAGCAAGTTTTTATATTTTTTCTTGGCAGAATTTGGACAAGGCTATTGGCCACAATGAACTAAATCCTGTGTTTTCTGAAGTTGGAGATATTCTCTCTTGTAAGATAGCAACAGATGACTCTGGTCAGTCAAAAGGCTACGGGTTTGTGCTATATGATAGTGAGGAAGGTCGCCGAAGCGCTATTGAGAAGCTTAATGGTAGTGTGTTGAATGGTAAGCCAGTATATGTGGAACCCGTCTGTCATAAGAACGAAAGAGAAATGCTTTTGGAGAAGGCAAAAGGCACCAATCTCTATGTGAGAAATTTATCAACATCAATAACTGAAGAAGATCTGAAGAAAATATTTGGTGAATTTGGAACAATCTCTAGTGCTGCAGTGATGAAGGATGCTGATGGAAATTCTAAGTGCTTCGGTTTTGTCAACTTTGAGAGTGCAGATGATGTTGCTCGAGCTGTTGAGTCTCTTAATGGACAAAACATTGATAATAATAATGAGTGGTATGTTGCGATAGCCCAAAAAAAATCTGACAGGGAACTTGAATTGAAACTTCAATTTGAGAACAAGCTATACATTAAAAATTTAGATGATTGCGTTGGTGATGATAAGCTTAAGGAATTGTTCTCTCAATTTGGTATCATAACTTCATGCAAGGTTTGTACCGTCTATATATTACATTGGTAAGCACCTATGTGGTTGGCTCTGTTAATTTATTGGTTGGGAGTTTACCAAAAATTTATTGTTTTGATATATGAACAGGTTATGCGAGCCTCTAATGGAATAAGTAGGGGATCAGCATTTGTTGCATTTTCTACTTCCGAAGAGGCATCTAGAGCAGTAAGTTGATGTCTTCTGGCACTACAAAAGCTTCATCATAAAATAACTACTACTACTTGTTCTTTTTTTAATCTTTGTTTTTTTTTTGTTTTTTTGTTTTATATTATTTTTTGGGGGGAGTAGCTATTGGAGGTGAATGACAAGATTGTTTTCGGGAAACCTCTTTATGTTGCTCATGCACAACGAAAAGAAGATAGAAGAGCAAGATGGAAGGTACATTTAACCCCTACCAAAATAATAATAATAATAATAATAAGAAGAAGAAGAAGAAGAAGAGAGAGAGAGAGAGAGAGAGAGAATGATTGCAGGTACATTTAGGAGGTGTTGTTTTTAGCTTCCAACGAACTGTAGAGGAACTCTGAAGTGACATAAATACCCCAAATTATGGATGTCAACACATAGGGTGTGCTTGAAACTTGAGGAAAGAAAGAGAAAGGAAAGGAAAATTATTAACAGAAATTATATTGTAGACAACATGCCCCAACTATATAACACAGCTCCAAATCATATTTTCAGTGTGGAGTTCAAAGCTGCCCTCCTAACTCACATTTGTTGTCTCTCTCCACCTCTATCTACTGTTCTCTTGCCTCTCACTGTCAATCCCATCCATGAAAAAGGGAAAAAAAAAAATTCAATTTCTGGAGTGTTTTTTTTTTTTTTTTTTTTTTTTTCTGATTTCGTGTTGCTGTGTCCTTTTATGTTTTCTAGGGTTTGGTTCCTATAAATAACAAGAGAGGGGAAAAAATACAAAATATGAAAATTTTTGAAAAAGAATTTTTTTAAGGGTTTTGGTTAATATTGCATAGGTTCAAGTCCACCTAGGGGTGCAACTCGGGCGGGTTCGGTCGGGTTGGGGGTCTGCCCAAGCCCGACCCGAATTGCCCAGAGTAATGCCCAAGCCCGCCCAAGCCCGAACATGAACCCGAGCTTTGCTGCCCAAGCCCGGCCCAAGCTTTGTATTTTGAACTCGGGTTAGCCTGAATTGCCCGAATTGCCCAGAAACTTGTAGGTAGATTTGTTTTGAAACCTGTAGGTAGAATTGATAATTAACAAAGAATTGAGAATTATTCAAAGTTATTTTCTGGTCACCAAAAAATAAAAATTAAAAATTAAGACTAACCCTTTTACTTAATTTATATATATTATATAATTTATTAAATTATATATATATTATATATTATATATTATATATTATATTAAATTCAATTCGGGTTCGGGTTGCTCGGGTTGGCCATTGGTTCTGCCCAAGCCCGGTCCGAATTACAATTCGGGCATCAAAAATCTGCCCAAGCCCATCCAGATTACAAGATATACCCAAGCCCTAAAAAAACTCGGGCTAGGCTCGGGTTGCTCGGGTTGAGCCCGCCCGAGTTGCACCCCTAACTCTGAGGCTGTGAATGTTGGTGGAAACCAGTCTATGAGGACATCGCTGTATGTCAGTGACCTTGAGCTGAATGTGACCGCTTTGCAGCTATTTGATCTGTTTAACCAGCTGGGTCAGGTGGTGTCTGTTCAAGTATGTGGGGATTTCACTACTCAGCGATCGCACGGTTACAGTTATGTTAATTATTCAAACCCTGAAGATGGTTCGTTCTTTGCTTGAATATTCAATTCATTTGCTTGATATTTGGTGTTTCTTCAAATACATTAGTATAATCTAAATGTTTGTTTTATATATGCATTTAATGTGTAGCTTTATAAAGCATGGTACTTTTTGGTGAATTGCTGGTGTTTGTTGTGGGAGATTTGTATTGTTGTACAAGTAACCGTAACTGACTAACCGGTTGTAGGAAGAAATACATTTATTTGATGTAATGCAAAATCCATAATGTAGGAGATAGAGGTGACCATTTTACTAAACTAAATATTGAATGATCTATTAAAAGTGGTCAGGTGTCATTTCCTGCTTTACATTAAGAAAATTTCAACTACTAGCCTAATAACATGCTTCTTGCTTTTTCAACAGACTTTGGCCATTTGAATATTGTCTTCTTTTTTTTTTCTTTTTTTTTTTTTTCTATAAGCTGCCTGAATAGGTACTGTGGAAAACGTAAGTAACTAAATGCCGATGACAAGACTGCAGTATGAATTCAAAACAGTTAGAGAAAAATGTGGAATAGGTATAGCCCTCTTTTGGTACCTTTTTAATCTATATTTACTTATCAGGGGAAAAAGGAAATGCATTTACTTATAAACAATTCAAGCACGAGGACCAGGAGAAGCTTTAATGAATTACTCTTATGTTTTGGACTTTTGATAATCTTCTCATGCGAACTCCTGATCTTTTTTACCTCTTGATACTTGCCCTTAAAAGCAAGGAAATAAAGTGCATGTAGTAAATGGTACTTTTGTAGCATCGTCTAGAAAAGATTGTTAGGTTATATTAATGTAGGATCTTTACTTTCAGAACCAGTAGAATGTCTAGACAGTTTAAAGGATGATAGTGTGCGGTTGAAGAATATAGGGAAGAAGAATGGGAGAGGGAAGCCTAGGCAATCACACCTGGTTTCTAAGGTACTCACACTTAAAGGAAGATGCATCGTACACAAAAAAAAGGGCTTTATGATACAAGATCTAGGATAAGCAGTGTTGGCAATTTCCATATGACGAAACTTGAGTAATGGAAATGTGTTGTAATGGGGCTTGGTAGACTAGATAGAGTGCTGAGAATGTTCAAGTTGAAGATGAGATTAAAAAATGCAGATATTGCTCCATTACCCTCACAAATATTTTTACATTTCACGTAGAATATGTTCTTAGGATAATTGTGTTTTCAAAGTGCACCAATTTTGGTATTTTTACATTAGATGAGTATTACATTGGTCTAAGGATTTTTTTCTAGCAAAATTGGTGATTATGCGCATCTCCAAAGTCAAGGGATTGTTATGCAATTGATCCCTAGAAAGAAATTGGTAAGTGATCGATCAACACGGTGCATGCAAGGTGCATGAGAGAATAATGTTGAATGAAACATGTACTAGCATGATAAATTTTCATTTGAATTGCTCGAAATTGCTTGTTTGGTTGTGGTAACATGAACAACGATTCCCTTCCTTCTTGTGAACCACATGAGCACTATGTAGATACTTTATATTTGATTCCATCCATAAATCTTGGGGTGTCAGAAGGTGAACTGTCAAAGGTGCTTCTCTTTCCCAATACAATATTCATCTGGGATCATACAACATATTGTCAGCATAATATATTTTTTTGTTTTTTCTTCTTAAATACTATTGTGCTGCATGTGAGCTTATGCACACTTTAATCTATGTTGGTGACAGCTGGGAGGGCATTGGAGGTGTTTAACTTGTATCCTCTGAATGGAAAACCAATTAGGATAAGATATTCTCATCGTGGGGCTGGAAACATTGTTGTTAAGGTATTGCTACTTTTTCTTTTTCCTTCTTTTGGTTATTATCTGATTTGAGTACTCTTTCGGGATTTAAATTTGTTTTGTGTGCTTGCTGAGCAAGTTTCATTTTTTTCTTGGCAGAATTTGGATGAGGCTATTGACCACGGAGCACTGCATGATGCGTTTTCTTCATTTGGAAATATTCTCTCTTGTAAGGTAGCAACAGACGACTCTGGTCAGTCAAAAGGCTACGGGTTCGTGCTGTATGATAGCGAGGAAGCTGCCCAAAAAGCTGTTGAGAAGTTTAACGGTATGGTGTTGAATGATAAGAAAATATCTGTGGGACCCTTTCGTAAGAAGCATGAAAGGGAAATGGCCTTGGAGAAGGAAAAACTGACCAATGTGGTGGAGGCAGTAGACAAATCTCAATGGCTAAACCTGTACATTAAACATTTAGATGATAGCATTGGCGATGATAAGCTTAAGGAATTGTTCTTCCCATTTGGTACCATTACTTCCTACAAGGTTTGTACCGTCTGTAATATATATATATTGGTGTTTGAAAGTAACTATGTAGTTGTCTCTGTTAGTGTATTGGCTGAGAGTTTGCTGAAATTTTATTGTTTTGATATATGAACAGCTTTTGCGAGACGCTAATGGAATAAGTAGGAAATCAGGATTTGTTGCATTTTCTACTCCCGAAGAAGCGGCTAGAGCTGTGAGTTGATGTCTTCTGCAACTACAAAAATCATTTATCATAGAATAGCTACTAGTATTATTATTTTTTATTTTTTTCATTTATGAAAACTTCATCATATCATAGAAAATTACTTTTTTATTCTTTGTTTTTCTTTTGTTATGTTTTTTTTGGGTGAATAATCTGTTGTTATGTTTATTTTTATTCTGAGGACTACTGCTATTGTTTTGCATTTTCAACAATATATATTTATATACCATGGTATAATTGTTACTTTTTTTTATTATTTATATTATATTTTTATTTTGAGGGGGATAGCTGGTGGAGATGAATGGCAAGATGGTTGTCAGCAAACCTCTTTATGTTGCTTATGCAGAACGAAAGGAAGATAGAAGAGTGAGATTGCAGGTACATTTAACCCCTATCAAATCATGCTAAGCTTTGTCTCCCACTCAAGTGAAGTTGACTACACAAATATTTATTTTATTTTTTGCTATTTGGTTTTATCAAGGGCTATTTGCTCACTTAAATTAAACAAATGCCTATCTTTTTTTAACTGCCGCATCTCATACTAGTTTAGGTCTTCTCCTCCACCTAACATTTCCATGTATAGTGATCGTATCACTCTTTCTTAGTGTTGCATTTATAGGTCTTCATTATACATGATCAAATGATCTTGGAAATACTATTATTATTTTCATGTGCATGTTTATTTGACAATAGAATTTTGTAAGAAAAATATAATTTTAACTGTTTATTTGCCAAGGAAAATAATTGTGAGATAGTTTTTAATTTGGATATATATTTTACCAATTTTATGTGAAGTAAAGAATGTCCCCCCCGCCCTCCCCTCCTTCCCTTTTGTACAGGGCCCATGTATATAGCAGTCCCAATATACTATTCAAATATTTATATATTCAAGCGCGCACACACACACACATATATATATATTATATACAATAGATATATGTATACGTATATTTATTGCAATGCATAAGAACTTTCTTCATCTACAAATCAATATTTACATAAGAAAAAAAAATGATGAGAGAAAACTTAGTGCTGCATTTGTCTAGAGTAGGATCTGCTTTGGATATATAGAAGAAGGAGAGGTGGGATGAAACTATGGGAGGGAAGGAATAAAGCTTCCTTGATGAAATGGCCGAAATATTTCCTTTTCCTAAGAGACCGAAATGTAACTCTAGTAGAATAACGAAATTCCAATGTTTACGCTGAAAGAAAGCAACACTCATTGAAACAGAACAAATCATAGCCAAGCAATAAGGCTGTGTTTTTTTGTAATTCAAACCATGATTCCACACTAATAATCAACCCTCTGTTTGCTTACAGTTTTCAAATCATGATTCCAAACCAATTTCAAAACACATTTTGAAAACATGTTTGGTAAACCAGAGAGTTTTTTAATTTTTGGTCTGTCTGGTCGTCCGCTCGAATATTTGCCTAGACATTTTTTGAATTTTTACCCGGTCGTCCCCTCGTACATCCTCCCGGAAGTCCGGAATAGTTTTTTTATTTTATTTTATTTTTTTTAGCAATTGGCACCTGTTATTTGGGGGAAAAAAATTATATTTGGTTTTGATATTTTTTAAATATAGAAAATATTTTTTTTGAGACCAAAATGACAAATTATTTGGACATTTATTTAAAATTAACAAAAAAAAAAATTTGAAATAAAAATTAATTTGTCACAGTAATTTTTAAAAAATAAAAAAAATTATAATATATTTTTTAATATTTTAAATAAAAATATATTCTCGGAATTTTTTTAATTTTTTAAATAAAAAAATTTTTTTGTCAATAATTATTTTTTTGAATTGAATTTTTAAAAGAATTTGGTTATGAGTTTCGAATGAAATTTTCAATAGAATTTTAAGTTGTGTGTTTGGTTATGAGTTATAAGTTTTTGAATTAAGTTTTGAAAACTCTTTTCAAAACTCATAATCAAATAACTTTTCACAAACTCAACACTCATTTCAAAAATTCAACACTCAATTCAAATCATAATTCAAAAATCTTTTTAAAACTTATAACCAAACAAATTTTCTCTTTTCAAATCATAATTCCAAAACTCACAAACTCAAAATACAGCTCTACACTCAAATCATAATTCTAAACACAAACCAAATGCTACCTAAGTTACTTCGACATAAATTTGGAATCTCACAAATGTTGTCAGAAAATTGTAAAAGGCCTTATTGTACTATATTAATGATTATTATTATTATACTACTATTTTCAGAAGATGTTATCATAGAAATACTATTATTATTTCTATCTTTGCAAGTTTTTTTTCCCCTTAGTTGTTGGAATCTCACTCACTTATAGAATTATGTACACATATATTTGATAGTAATTTAATTTAGTTGACAGTACATAACAATTTATGGATTGTAGCAACATTACTTTTTGATTTAACATTTATTCTTTTATGGGAATCAGGGAATGAATGTAAAAATATAAATATGTTTAATTAAAATATAAATATATTTAATTAACCATTGGTTTAATGGTAAAAGCTTGGCCTAATAACCTTGAGATTATGGGTTCAAGTCTTAGATCAAACACTTTATGCACTATGCCAAAAAGTTAGGTGTGTACCTAATCTTTTCCCTTCCAAACACACATTAATGTGTATTAATTAGGCGTTATTTTTTTATTAGGCTTTTTTAAATTAGGTAAGTTTTAGTTTGTGTTTCTAAATATATTTGCATGTATTTTTAATTTTTTGTCTCATTCGAAACTTTTATGAAATGTTTCCATTTCCATGAGAGCCAAAAGAATACACCAAAATGGAAATTTGATCTTTGATGGGAACTTGGGAAGTTTTTATTTTTATTTTTATTTTTTATGTAAGATTTTGTTGAGAATCCCACAAAAGCTTGTGATTTTCTTAAGATACATTTTCTCATACTGTTGTTTGCATTAGTTTGCGTTTGGAACTTGAGGAATATAGAGAAAGAAAAGGAAAATAACAATTTTATTTCCTTCCTCTGTTTGGTTTTTAGTTGAGAGGTAAAGGAAAAAAATAAAAATAAAAGCTAAGGGAAATAAGTGGAAAGTTATATTCCTCCTCACTTTCCTTTCCTATTGTTTTCTCTTTTGCTTCCTCGTTTTCTTTGTTAGTTTCAGTTACTTTATTGTTTTCTCTTTAAAATCAAAATAAGTTATTTTCCTTTTCTTTGCAGAACCAACCAGAGAAAAATAACTCTACTTTCCCTTCCCTAATTCCAAACACACCCGTAACTGTATTATGCTGCCTTTGTTGCACTTTGCCACTTTGTTGGGGGAAAAAAAAAAACTGCAATTCATTTTCTTCTGATTTTTTTGAAACTTAAAAAAGATGCAGCTCAGATGAATGACACATGAATTGATGATGCTTTTGTGGATCAATTTTGTTTTGACTTTGATTCTCTTATACGTGCACGTGTAGAAAAAGAAATGTTTGGTTACATGAAAATGGTAATTCTATTATTTGTGTGCAGGCTCAATTTTCTCAAATGCATGCAGTTGCAATGGTGCCTTCAGTTGCTCCTTGTATGCCAATAAAACCCCCTTGTGGGCTGGGTCTTGGACAACAAATATTCGGTGGACAAGCTCCTCCTGCTATCACACTTCCCCAAGTAATCCTTTTTTCATGATCGCCATTCAGCCTATTCTGTTACATGTTTTATGATGTGAATATTCAATACTGCAGTAAATTGAATAGTAAACATCTATAATACACTCTTCAACAGGGTCAGTATCCTTGTGGCAGACATGCAGGAGGTGTTCCAGAGCAGAAGGGCCGACAATCAGTTCCACTTGTGCAGCAGCAGGTGTCACTTTGTCCTTTTGCTCCAATTGTTTGAGTGTCATATTCACATTTGTTGTACATTGTCTGATGGCTCCTTTCAACGATAGATGCATCGATCAGGCTGACAAAGTTTAAACTCACATAATCAAATTCATCTGGTTTCTCTAGAATTTGTGTCACTTGCTTTTCCTTCTTGTTTCTTTCCCTTCAACTAGTTCCGAACACACCCATAACTGCCTTATGGTGCCTCCATTGCACTTTGCCACTTTGAGAAGAGTTAAACTGTAGTTCATTTTCATTGGATGATGGTGCTTTTGTGAATCAATAATGTTTTGACTTTGATTCTCTGAGGGCTGCCATGGATGTGTATGTGTAGAAACATGGTTGCTTACATGAAAATGGAAATTCTATTGCTCGTGTGCAGGCTCAACTTTGTCAAATGTGTCCAGTTGCAGTGGCACCTTTAGTTTCTCCTTGTATGCCAATATGCTCCTCTGGTGGTCATGGTCTTGGACAACAAATATTCCATGGACAAGCTCCGCCTGCTATCACACCCCCCCCAAGTAATCCTTTTTTCATGATTGCCATTTAGCCTATTCTGCTACATGTTTTTATCCTTGTGTAATTAAACATCCATAATCTTGTCTTTGACAATTTATTCTTTCTAAATTTCTGGTGAAGGAGTACTCCCGGTTTTGCGTACTCTGGTGAAAACTTTGTTTTCTAAATCTGCCTCAACTTCTATTATGTGATTGCGTTGAATGTAGAAACCACAATGTAATCATCTCCGTTCACTTTCTCTCACGGAACTCCAGATTTATGCATGTGAATATCAATAGAGTTTCTTGAAGTCACCTGTCAGAATAGTTTAATCAAGGATGCCTCAGTCGTTCCTCTTCAATTTAAGAGTGCATATACAGAGCCCTTCATGAAGATTAATTTTTTTGACACCTATCTGGAATTTTCAGATGTGTTATATATATATGCTTCTTCATGAAGTTACAAGTTCAATCTTCTCTGCCTAGGCCTTGAAATGACTGTCGGATGTAACCAGTGTTTTATAACCATAACATGCTGGTAACATATTTTGTTTGCATGTGTTTAAACTTTGCCAACCTGGTTTTGGTTATCAGCAGCAACTTGTACCAGGAACGAGGCCTGGTCAACTTCCCATTCCGAATTTCTTTGTACCACTGGTTCAGCAGGGTCAGTATCCTGGTAGCAGACATGCAGGAGGTGTTCCAGTGCAGCAGGGCCAACAGCCGGTTCCACTTATGCAGGAGCAGGTGCCACTTTGTCCTTTTGCTCCAATTGTTTGAGTGTCATATTCACATTTGTTGTACATTGTCTGATGGCTCCTTTGAACGATAGATGCGTCAATCAGGCTGACAAAGTTTAAACTCACATTATCAAATTCATCTGGTTTCTCTAGAATTTGTCTCACACTTACTTTTCCTTCCTTTTTCTTTCCCTTCAACGGGTTCCAAACACACCCATAACTGCCTTATGGTGCCTCCATTGCACTTTGCACTTTGCCACTTTGAGAAGAGTTAGAACTTTAATTCATTTTCACTGGATGATGGTGCTTTTGTGAATCAATTATGTTTGAATTTGTTTCTCTGAGGGCTGCCATGGATGTGTATGTGTAGAAAATGGTTACGTGAAAATGGAATTCTATTCTTGTGTGCAGGCTCAATTTTCTCGAATGCATCCAGTTGCAGTGGCACCTTTAGTTTCTCCTTGTATGCCAATATACCCCTCTGGTGGTTTTGGTCTTGGACAACGAATGTTCCGTGGACAAGCTCCGCCTGCTGACACCTCCCCAAGTAATCCTTTTTTCATGATTGCCATTCAGCCTATTCTGTTACATGTTTTTATCCTTGTGTAATTAAACATCTGTAATCCTGTCTTTGACAATTATTCTTTCTAAATTTCTGGTGAAGGAGTACTACTGGTTAGAAAGATTTCATTTTCTTTCTTGTATCTTGGAGCTTTTTCAACAGCAACAAAGCTGAAATGCAAGCAATATGCTTGTTTCTTTCTATTTTTTTGTTGTTTTTGCGTACTCTGGTGAAAACTTTGTTTTCAAAATCTGCCGCAGCTTCTATTATGTAATTGCATTGAATGTAGAAACCATAATGTAATCATCTCCGTTCACTTTCTCTCATGGAACTTTAGATTTATACATGTGAATATCAATAGAGTTTCATGAAGTCACCTATCAGGATAGTTTAATCAAGGATGCCTCAGTCGTTCCTTTTCAATTTAAGAGTGCATCCCTTCATGAAGATTAAATTTTTTGACACCTATCTGGAATTTTTAGATGTGTTATCTATATGCTTCTTCGTGAAGTTACAAGTTCAATCTTCTTTGCCTAGGCCTTGAAATGGCTGTAGGATGTAACCAGTGTTTTATAGCCATAACATGCTGGTAACATATTTTGTTTGCATGTGTATAAACTTTGCCAACCTGATTTTGGTTATCAGCAGCAACTTGTACCAGGAACGAGGCCTGGTCAACTTCCCATTCCGAATTTCTTTGTGCCACTGGTTCAGCAGGGTCAGCATCCTGGTGGCAGACATGCAGGTGGTGTTCCAGTGCAGCAGTGCCAAGAGCCGGTTCCACTTATGCAGCAGCAGGTGTCACTTCGTCCTTTTGCTCCAAATTGTTTGAGTTTCATATTTGCTTTTGTTGTACATAGTCTGATGGCTCGTTTGAACGATAGATGCTGCCAAGGGGGCAGATCTACCATTATCCCACAGGGCGTGGCCTGCCTGATGTTTCCATGCCAGGTGTTGCTCAAGGCATGCTTTCCATTCCTAACCATATTATTGGTGGGATGCCTTTGCGTGATGGGGGAATATCTCAACCAACTGCAATTGGGTCATTGGCTTCTGCCCTTTCAAATGTTTCTCCTGCAGACCAGAGGACGGTACTCATTTTACTTGTGTTTCTTTAAATGTCATGTATATATTTTTTAGTTTTCAGTTTTTTTTTTTTTTTTTTTTTTTTGGGGGGGGGGGGGGGGGGGGGGGGGTTAAGTACGGTAGCATAAAACTTTAATTTCTTTCAGTACCATGTTCTGGTCAAGGTTAATATTGTCTCACACAAACAAATTCACTTGGCTTCAGTGAACAGAATAACATATTCTGATGGCGTTATAATGTTATTGATTTAATTTTGTTTTATTTTAAGGCTGTGTTTGAAATGCTATTAATTAGTTAAGATAACATGTAACTGTGTTGCGTTTATTATCATCCTACGGCAGAGTTCTTTCTCAAGCATTCTAATCCAATATGCCCATGATGATTCAAAATGCTAACTGTAGTTGTAATACATTTAACTACTATTGTTAGTACAATGACTGTGTCCTAGCTGGATAACTGAGTTCTCTTTGTTGGGTGAACAACTGTAGATGCTGGGCTAAAATTTGTATCCGTGTTGCGGAACAACTGGTGCCTGTGATGGAAACTGACGGTAACTGGCATTCTTCTGGAGATGGATCAGACGTTTTTTGCATTTGCTGGAGTCACCAGAAGCAAGTTCTGAAAGCCAAAGGTTGTGGAGGCTGTCTTAAATGATTGCCTGCTTTCCTGATTGTGTGGACCTCAAAATCTTTAGTTTCGGCTGATTTTGAAATCAGTTTTAAATGTATGAATTCTAGAATGGTTTTAGTGATTTCTCTTGTAGGGCAGAACCCTTTGTTTTTTTTTTTGTCTTTTTTGTTTAACAGAACACCCTTGTTTTTTTATGGTTACCTCTGGAAATTTGAACCTTTTATTCAAGACATGATTGCAACTATGTGAATCACACGGTGAGAATGGCACTGATGATTTTTGGTTGTTGCTGTGTTGTGTGTATATCATGGTTGTATTGACACAAGTATGATTATTGTTAGGAACTAGAATTAGCCCAAGAGTGGCATGGTTCACCCAGTTGTACCTGCGATTGCCGGTAATTAGGCTATTTTGAGTTCCACGAAGTGCGCTCGCAACTTTTCAGAACAGATCTTTACGTGTTCTTGACTTGGAAGTAGTTCTAGATGCAGATGATAAGACCCATCTTCGTGCATAAAGGCACAGGTTTGATTCCAGGTTGGACGGCTAAAAGCAATTTCCTTTTTAGGCATTTTATCTCAAAAAAAAGAAAAAAATTGTGGTCGGGAAGGTTATAACAGCCAAAGCCATTGGAATTTTTATTTTATTGCAGTGCTGCTTCTGGATTTGATATTACTCTGCGGGTGACAACCCCTTCATGCTTCCTGCAAGTGGTCTTGGTACCATCTCTTTGTATAGCTCAAACTCAAAGTGGCTACCCTATCGCTTTTCCCATGTTATCTAGAAATTCTCTTTTCAGTCAATAGTAACTGTTGGCTTTTTGACTTTCGAAGGGTATTTTTGTAAATGCGAGCGTGCCAGCAAGGATCAATCAGTCCTTACAGAAATTATAATTGCCAACCAATTATCAGACGATTGTGTTTTAGTTCTTTCAGCCTCAATGAAGAGGACTTTTACTGATGGCTTGACTTAGGAGAAATTAAGAGAAATAACAGTTAATATGAAGAACAATGAAAGTATTTCATTAAAATAAAAACTTACAATGGTCCAAACTCAGCCTCGTAGAGGTTTACAGCGACAATCTACTTGAAACTACTCCTATTGAAACTACTCCTATGAATGAAGTGCAGTACAGGTATTTAAAGTACAGGAATGTAAAGAACAGGTATTTAAAGTGCAGGAAAGGTAAAAACTGGAAAAGAAAATATGTAAAGTAAGACTGGTTTGTATGATCTGAGTCTGGGGGTTTTTTCTGGGGATCTCCTTGCTATTTATACTCCTCAAGGATGACCATCGAACTGCACTTCAAACCATCGAACTGCTCCTCCATGATCGCTGATCATGCTGCCTTAGAAGTAGTTCTACTACGCCATCACTTGCAGTTGGGCTTCCCTCCTGTATTTGAATTTGAATATGAGTAACCGTTGAAGCCACGTTACCTTGTATCTCTTTACTAATCCAGTGCTACTCAGATCACGTGAGAGCCAATTTTCACTGCCACGTGTACGATCAGGATCGAAGACTTGAGTAGTCTCTCTATATTACCCTTACTCTGCCACGTGTCGAACTGTAATTGGCTTTTACAAAATATGTAGCCAACATTACCCCCCGCACTAATATACCCAATACTTGGTGATATTAGTGGATCACAGTTTTTTCCCGCGCTTTTAGAACGTGCATGGAGTCTATCTTCTGGAAACACAACCGTCACCTATTTGGTGATCATTTGCATTAACTCTCTTTCAATTTGTTGAACATCCCAATACCTTAGCATTCGAACAGACTATGGCTAAATCAACTTCCCTTTCTATTGATCAAGCACACGAAGAGCTATTGAGTAATGCTGCTTCCCCTCGAAAGAACCTCCACGCATTCATTAGCCACCTTTATCCGCCTTTCTATATTCAGGTTATGGGAGCCTTTGTAAATTACCAACCTTTGGACTACGAACACATTGTCCTTAATCCTTCGATTCAACAAGTTGCAGACACAGATACAAGAAGTTCTTCCTCTAACTCCCCCTTGTACCTCGAACAAACTGCTCTCAAATCTTTGATTTGGCAAGTTGCAAATATGGACTTAGGAAACTCTTCTTCACAAAATTCTACATGGGATGAAGCTACAACTTCTTCATCTTCTGGGGTTTCTGGCTGGACAAGCTGGTCAACACCTGAGACTTATGATTTGAGGGAACGAATCAACCATCATTTTGTTGAGTTCACTGACCCTTTGGAGTTCCCTTCCTATGCTCGAAGTTCAGTGGTCTACCCTTACGTGCCCATTGACCATCGACGTAGTTTGGAGGAGAACCTGCTTGTGGCATGGTATACATCCTTCATGCCTACAAAGATAGTGCTTGTTGCCTGACGCCCAGAAGAGGCACAAGGGTACAACCCATCATTCTTGGCCCAGAAGGCGAAGATTTGCTCTTCTGACTGGCTCGATTATATTAATGCCTTTGTTCCTTCTGCTCCCGCGCCATCTCCTATAATAGAAGCATCCACACCTTCTTCTCCATCTTCTGAAGCAGAAACATCTACACCTTCTCCTCCACCAACTCTTTGCTGGACAGAGAAGCTGAGGCTTGCCCTTCCTATGGAAAAAGTCTTCCCACCTTACAAACCTCCACCTTCCCTCACTCCAGCTGAGCGGAAACAAGCTCAGCTTCTGCTTGCAGCTTTCTCTCATTTGCCCTTCAATGTTCTTGAGGATGAAGTCCCTCTCAAGAACCTTCGATGGGCTTGTGATATTCTGACTAGGGGCTATGTCCTTAATCCCCTTGCCCAAGCAGAACTTCATATGTTCCTGGACCAACTTCCAGTGCTCCTCTACTGGCATCGAAATTCCATGGTCACTACACAATCTTTGGATCAACTTTCATCTCTGCGAATTCATGCCCAGTACGAAGCAGAGAACTTCATCGAAGAATTCGATGATTTTAAGAATAAAGATTCTGCGTATTGGGATGACTTGGTCATAGACGAAGTGGAACAAAGATTGAGA
The DNA here is from genome assembly GCA_036172215.1 of Camellia granthamiana. Lineage (NCBI taxonomy): Eukaryota > Viridiplantae > Streptophyta > Magnoliopsida > Ericales > Theaceae > Camellia > Camellia granthamiana. The sequence continues at coordinate 139,109,019 of CM069908.1, forward strand.
GAGGAAGCTTTCGAAATAAAGGCTGAAGAGCTCTACTACGAAGTGAGAGCACATCAACTTATGCAGCCAACGTTAGAAGAAATAGAAGATATAATAAAAAAAGAACAAAAATTCATTGATCACTGTTGGACCAAATTTCATGACCTTGTTATTTATTCTATTCCTTATTTTTATGAGCTTGAGTTTGTACCCAGATAGGGTCATTCGATGTAATTGCTTTGGCTTTAATATAAACAGAATTCTTCACTTGGCATTGTTTGATCCTGTTTCCATTTGCCATTTAAAGCCAATCCAGAGCTTCGAACTGAACAATCTTATTCTTCGAATATGGACTCAATTGTTTGAAAATGAAAACACTAAGAACCAACATGACTTTTCCAATTTATGGAATAAAGTTGACAGTTTTGGCTGATATCATCTTAGAAACAGTGCTTCGAATTTAACAATCTTAGCCCTCGAATATAGATCCAATCAATTTCTAATAAGGATGTTGGGATGAATTCTCCAATTTATGGATTATGGTCATCAACTTTTGTTAATTCTTGTTCAGAATTGGTGCTTCGAATTTAACAATTTTTTCCCTTAAAGCCTGTCTTAATCATAACCAAAATATGATCATGATTAGTATTGACTATTTTGCTTCGAAGAACAGTTCATACTTACAACAATATAAAAACTATTCTTGGGGTTGCATTGTTTTAATCCGAAAAGACAATTTTCTGTGTGTATATACAAACCAACTATTGGTTTTAATGTTTCGAACACCCAAATATATCTTTAATGATCCTCCAGCTTTACCTCAAGGGTATTACTTTTGTTAAGAAACCTACTACAGGTCTTTGATCTCTTCAAAGTAAACAAACCCTTGAGTATTCTTACATTTTTAAGCATGTAGTATGCTTCGAAGCCGACTTATGTATTTCGAAGCCGTTGTTGTTTGATTTTTTGGCGCCAAAATCTGGTTTTGAAGCCAAATATCTTGCTTCGAAGCTGGCGTCAACATCCGGAACGTGCTCTTTCCTCCAAAAACTATCAATATTGGAAGAGACTCCTCGTATTCGTACTTTTAGTACTTAACGACTTATGAGATATATTTTCCGGACACAAAGGTTTTTAAAAACCCTTTTGTTTCGCGTTTTGGAATTACTTACGCTCTCAACGCATAAACCCTCATCAGTCTTCCACTTCTCTCTACTCCCTTCTTCACTTTCCGAAAAAACGTACTATCAATGGCTTCTTCTTCACCAAAAGTGCCAGTCATAGAGCATGTGAGCTCATCTGTAGCCTTGAAAAGGCTCATTGATGCAGAATGTGAGAAGTACAAGGCTGGGGAGAAAAACGCTATTGACGGGCGTATCTTTGTCCCTCGTCGCCATGAGCAGCAAGACTACGTGCTCGGGCCAATATTCAAGGAGACCTTTACTGAGCTCCCAGCTCTATATCCTCGTCTGGAGAGCCAATGTCTCATTTATGAAGGTGGTCTCGATTGGAGGAACTAGAGAATCAATCGCCCTTACCGATGTTGGCCCACGGTGAGACCGGAATGGCAAGAATGGTACGACCGGGTCATCCCTGCTAGGACACTGGACCTTCAAGAGCTCTACCTTCTCGATGCTCTCAGATTATCTAGGGTAACTATCTCGGAGGACCCTTTCCTAGTCCCTGCTGCTTTATGTTTTTGGAACCCTATCTTTAATTTCTTTCAATTTAGATGTGGGATGATGGCCCCTACTGTTCTTGACATTTGCCATCTACTAGGAGTATCCCCTATTGGTACCCTCATTACACCAGATTTCCTTGACTTAGCAGTCTCTTTCTCTCTCCCCTCTCTTAACTCATCTTACAGTGATTTTGTTAAAGTTGAGAATAAAAGAGAGGGCCCAGTAACTGATAGGGAATTCTTTTCCTTCTTATTATATTGGCTTTGCAAATTCCTCTTCTGCACCTCCTCCCAAAGAATCATGCCTGAATTTGCTCCTCTTGCCAAAGCCTTTGTTTTGCAGAAAAGGGTAGCCTTAGCCCCATATATTCTAGGCCATGTATACAGAGTTTGTTCCCTCTTTTGTGAGAAACCCTTAGATGCTAATCAAGGGGAGCCATTCTGGATCCTTCAACTTTGGCTTTTCTCCTATTTTACTGAATTACAATCCAAATGCCTTAAATTTTCTGGGCTACACTCTCTTACCTATGGCATAAGACTGGTCAATGCTTCACTCTATCCTTCTACTTTTGCCTTTTATTTCTCTTTCTTCCATCAACTACCAGCTGCCCTTCCTTTTCACTGTTTCCGTCCCTTCGAAACCAGCATAGGTCCAACTTGGTTGAGTCATTTCCTAAGTGACAGGCTCTGTGCTTCGCCTATTCACAAGGATATATGGGCTTCCCTTCTGATTCCTAGAGAGCTGTTTATCGGGACCACGAACCCCAGAGCTTATAAATGTATAGCTGAGCCTTATTGTCTTGCTCAATTTGCTAGACAATTTGGCTTCACACAAGGGGTCCCAATACCTCTTTGCAGCAACACCAATCTGAGCCTTACCAGGAGAGATTTGAAGGTTCGGAAGTCGAGGCTAGAAGAGGCAACCTTCAAATTCATAAATGACTTGGCCAATTTTGAGTACACCCCTTTCATCCCTTAAGGTATCGTATTGAAGAGATGCCAAAATTAGTGGGTAAGCAATATGGAAGTCTATTTGGCCATTTCACCTCAAAACCTACTGGAGGTGTTAGATGTGCCCAAGCACAAGGGAGCTGAAACTGTCACTTCCTTCACTGTGCCTCCTACAACCCAGTCCATTCCTGCTACCTCAACTCCTTCTAAAGCCACTCGGGCTGTTTCGAAGAAATGTATATACCTTTGTTTTCTTTCCTTCAACTTCCTATATAATGCTGATTATCTTATTCTTAATTCTTCTTTTGTGAAGGTGGTCAGCAGCAAAAGAAGAGGAGACTGCTTGAGCCTAAAAAGAAAACAGCTAAGGTGCAAGAAGAAGAAGAAAAAGGGGAAGCAGACCAAGAGCATGAGTCACCCTTGATAAAAAGGAAAAAAGTGATTGATTTGGTTCAAGAGGAGACAACCACTAGGGAAGTAGAGAAGGAGCTTATTTTTAGGAAATCCGAATCTCAGTCTGCAGAAGCTGAAAGGACATTTGAGGAGCAGACAATGCCAATTCAAAGAAAGAAGAGAAGAAAGATTACTGTCTCTCTTTCTGATTTTGCTGAGGACTCTGATTCCGAGACAATTGCCCAAGCAATAGAAAAGAGAAGGAAAGTGACTGCTTCAACTACTGCCTTGGTTGAAGATCCCATTCATGAGGCAGCTGCCAAGGCCGTAGAACAAGAACATTCCAAGGCCATAATTGTCTTCGAAAGGGCCGAGAGGAGACGGCAGTAACAAATTTTAAGAGAGGAAGCTGCTGCTGCCGATGCATTACAAAGAGAAATGGTAAGAAGGCAACAGACTGCCGAACATTACTCTCTCCGCAGCTCTCCCAATAGTGCCAGTGCTTCTGAAACAAGTAATTTTTTTCACGTTTCTACTGTTCTTCCTTTGTCAGCTTTTGGTATTGAAATTTGACATTGCTTTACACTTCTTCCTTTTGCAACAACAACTACTGCGTTTATCTTTCCAATGAGGCCTCCCTCAATTTTAGTTGAGGTTGATCAAATGCAGAATGTCAGGGTTATTCAAATCGTACTCCCACTTCCAAGGCCTACATTTGATGTACCTTCTTTGAGCCCCAGCATTCCTGCATCTCTCCTTCTTGGCTTAGAACCATACCTCCCTTTCTTGACATTTGACCTACTTCAGTCCAATTCTCCTTCGAGCCTTGCTTCTCCTTCTTTCACAGAAATTCCAACTGCTATTCCATCTCTAATGGCAGTTGATTCTCCTACAGAGGGTGCTGGTAGTTCCCCAACTCATGGTTCATTATCTTTACCTACTTCCAGCCCCTCTTCACTTGATTCATTGGTGGCTAAGACCATAGAGGCTGCAAAAGATGCTTCATCCATTTCTCCTATCCCCATGCAGTCCTTTACGCCTTCCACCACAACTCTCTCTGCACCCCTCATGTCTATGGATGAGGTAGATGTCTTCGAAGCAAGACTAGCTAGTCTTTTTGACATACCTTCTACCTCTCCAACATTCAATGTTGAAGCTGAGCTACTAGTTTTGGCTGACTCTTTGCTGAAAATTCTCGAGAGTTCTTCTTCTTCCAGCAATAAGCCTTTTGCACCTTCAATAGACCTGGACACATGTCTAGAACTGCTGATTTCTTTTTCGAGGATTTCCTTCGAGGCTCTACAGAGGCCTATAATCAGAAATGGATTCCTCTAGTGTTGCAGACTTGCTGAGCAGTCAGGCATGGATGTTTCAAGTCATTTATCTCAGGCAGCAGCTACTGTCGATTTTTACATCAGCATTTGCCAAGCTGCTAAGGCTGAGGATGAGAAATTGGCTGGTGACCAGAGTTTTGTTTCCCAAGTACATACCGAAGTATCAAAGCTTAAGGAACAACACTCCTCTGCCTCCCACTTTCGAGTCCAGCTGCTGGAGAGGAAAGCTCAACTTGAAGAGGAGCGAGCTGTAGTAAATCGTGCCTTAGTCCGAACTGATACAAAATTGCAAATCACCAACCAAGGACTGGCTGATCGAAAGGAAGAGATGGCTGCAGCTATTCAACTAGCTCCCTCACTTAGCAATAGGAAATCTATTGTACAAAAACAATTAAGACATTGTAATGAATTTTGGGCCAATTTGTGGCAAAATGTACTTAATTTTTTATGAAAGCACAAATTTTTGTCTATCATTTGAGCAGTCTTGTGTTATTGTATATAGTGTTTATTTTATCCCTTCTGTTTCCCAAATGGTTGGAAAATAAGGCTTTAAATATCTGCTATTAATCTTTTTGGGATGCACATAACCATTCAAATTTCTCAAATGGTATGCTCCAAAAGGCAGAACTCTATGAATCTGATATGGCCCTTCCCAGTTAGGTGACCATTTGCCAAACTTATGGCTCTTAATTCTTATTGGGAGTATTGTTTTCCATACCAAATCACCTTCATCAAAGCCAAGGTATTTGACTTTCTTATTGTAATTCTTGACTGCTTTCTTCTTTTGGAAAAAAATGCTATTTAATGCCAAAATTATGGCTTCATCTATGCCCTCTAATTCCAAGCACATACTTTGATGGTACTGCTCAGGATCTAACTGATCTTGGCATTTTACCCTCAAAGATTTAACATTAATCTCCACAGGTAACACTGCATCATGCTCATATACTAAGGCATAAGGTGTAACTCCTGTGCTTGATCTTGGGGAAGTTCTATAAGCCCACAAAACATCCAACAATAAATTATGCCAATCCCTTGGATTATCCTCCACAACCTTTTGTATTCCTTTTTTCAAGGACTTATTGGATGATTCAGCTTGACCATTGGCTTGTGCATAATAGGGTGTGGAATTAACAAGGCTAATTCCAAACTCTGTCACAAAAGATTTCACCATTTTCCCATCGAACACAGTCCCATTATCCACGGTTATGGTTTGTGGGATGCCAAATCTATGGATCAAATCTTTAATGAACCCAATGACTTCTGTCTGGTCTACAGTCTTGTATGGCTTGGTTTCGACCCACTTAGTGAAGTAATCAGTGGCCACTAGAATGAAACAATGATGCTTCGAAGAAGGTGGGTGTATTTTTCCAATCATATCCATGGCCCATCCTCTGAATGGCCAAGGATTCACTACTACATGTAAGTCAGTTATAGGCACATGCCTTATTGTGCCATGCTTTTGACATGCCTGGCAACCCTTTGCATATTCTATGCAGTCTTTAAGAATAGTTGGCCAATAGTAGGAATGTCTTCGAAGCAGCCATCTCATCTTCACACTAGGCTGATGAGCACCACAGATGCCTTCATGAACCTCAGCCATAGCTGTTAATGCTTCTTTTGGACCTAAACATTCTAGCAACAAACCATCTCCCCCCCTTTTGTAGAGAGCATTACTATATATCATGTATTGCATGGACTGCAATTTAATTCTCCTACCGGCCTTCGAAGATGGACCAGCCAAGTACTGCATTATCGGATGTCTCCAATCTTGTTCTTGTAAGTCATTATGATTGACTTCCAAGACCACATTCCTTTTATTCAAAAGTGGTATCAATTTCTGATATGTTGTTTGGCTTATGTCCCTTTGGGCATTATCCCTTCTTTTGAAGTTCGAAGCTTTCTGAGCCTCATCATTAGCTCTATTATTCAAGAATCTTGGAACATGAGTTACATTTGCTATTTGAAATTAAGAAAGCAAATGTAATGCAACAACATAGTATGGCAAAATACTTATGCTTTGACACTTGAAAATCCCTTTCACTTGATTAACCACCACCAATTGAGAGTCTCCAAATATGTCAACTGCATGTACTTGTAATCTAATAAGAATTTCTAGTCCCACTATTAAGGCTTCATATTCAGCCTGGTTATTGGAACAGCTAGCTTCATCCACTCTGAAACCATGTGTGGTCTCTACCCCTTGTGGAGATTTAATCACAATACCAATTCCAATTAAGCCATTGGCTTTCGATCCATCGAACCACATCTGCCATGGCTCAACACTAGCCATGCCAAGTTCCATTATCTCTTGGCTCTCTGTTTGAGATGGATGGTCTGCCAGAAAATTGACCAGAACTTGCCCTTTTACTGCCCTTTGAGGGACATATTCTAAATGAAATTTTGATAAGGCTAGTATCCACTTGCCAATTCTTCCTCTCAACATAGGTCTAGATAACATGTACTTAACTAAATCTGTGGTTGCAATTACCAAGACAGTTGTAGGTAAAAGATAATATCTTAATTTCATTGCAGCAAAACAGCTTTTCTACAGCTGAATATTTACATTCACAAGAATTTAAAAACCTACTAAGGTAATAAACAGCTTGCTCCTTGCCTTCTTCATTGTCTTGGGCCAAGAAAGCTCCCAATGAATCTTCTGCTGCAGCTATGTACAACTTCAAGGGCTTATTACCCTTTGGTGGCATCAGTACTGGAGGGTTGGTCAAGTAGGCTTTGATACCTTCGAAAGCAATTTGATGCTTTGCTGTCCACACAAATTCCTTTTCATCCTTCAGCCTTAACAAGGAAGAAAATACTTTAGTTTTCCCTGCAGTGTTAGAAATGAACCTTCGAAGAAAGTTAACCTGTCCAAGGAATCTTTGTAATTCTTTCTTACTTGATGGAGGCCTAGTTTCAATGATGGTTTTGGCTTTATTCTGATCAATCTGTATCCCTTTCTTGTGCACTACATAACCCAAGAAGTTTCCAGATGATACGCCAAAAACACACTTAAGAGGATTGAGCTTCAATTTGAACTTTCTCATTCTTTCAAAGGTTGCTTCTAAGTTAAACAAATGCTCCTCCATGGATTGGGATTTAACTACAATGTCATCAATATAACATTCCAAATACCCTCCAATGAGGTCATGAAAGATAGTGTTCATAGCTCTCTGATATGTAGCTCCAGCATTCTTCAGGTCAAATGGCATTTTAACCCATTCGAAGGTGCCAATATTCCCAGGACATCTGAATGCTGTCTTGTGGATGTCCTCCTCTGCAATGCAGATTTGGTTATAACCAGAGTGTCCATCCATCATTGATAAAACTTGATGCCCTGCTGAACTGTCTACCAACAGATCCACTATAGGCATAGGGTACTCATCTTTTGGAGTTGCTAGATTTAAGTTTCTGAAGTTAATGCATACCCTCATTTTACCGTTCTTCTTGACTACAGGCACAATATTAGATAGCCATTCAACATACCTGACTATCCTAATAAAGCCTGCCTTGAGTAGTCTAAGAATCTCTTCCTTGACTTTCTGAATTACTTCTGGACTCATTCTTCTTGGTTTCTACTTGTATGGCTTGAAGTTAGGCTTCATAGGGAGCCTATGTTCCACTAATGACCTATCCAATCCTGGTAGTTCATTATAAGACCATGCAAAGCAATCTTTGTATTTCTTTAGAACAACCAACAACTGGTCCTTGTCCAGAACATTCAAACAAGCACTTATATAGGTGGGTTGTTGTATAGAACATTCCCCTAAATTTACTTCTTCTAAGGGGTCTTGTGTCTGAGAACTTATTGAAGCTTTTCCCTTGGTTTCTTCCACCTTCAAAGCAACCTTCTCGCTCTGTTCTGCTTCCAGGCTCTTTAGTTCAACATCTTTGCCCTCCTCCTCATAGACAAAATTTGTCCATAAGGCATCCTCTTCCTGTATCTCCTGGACTTTTGTTTCAATGTCCAATGCACAGTATTTACCAAGGGTCAAAACTCTGACCTGTGGCTGCTCCTGTTTGCAGCCAATTATCATGGCTTTTCTCTCTTGCTCTTGTACTTTCTGGACTATTGATTTTACATCCAATGTTGAGAATTTAATTAGAGCCAAAGACGTGGCTTCTTATTCTTCATTTCTTTGCCTACAACCAGGCATCATTGTCATCCTTAACGACAATCTCTTCATCAGCACTCTCCTGGACTAAGTGCTTCAGGTGTGTCACTTCCTCATCAGCCGTTACTTCGGCTGAGCCATCAGCTTTCCTCAGTATACTGAGTGGTGTTACTCCCTCAATATACAGTTTGGCCTCTGCGAAGTCTGCACAGGCTATGAAAGGCTGAGGATCTGCATCAATCTCCTCTGTCTCTCCATTGCCCAAAGCCATCATGATTTTCTGATGCAAAGAGAAAGACACACATTTGTTAGTGTGGATCCAATCTCTCCCAAGTAAAGCATTGTACTTAGCATTACTGTCAATTACGAAGAATGCTGTCATGCAGTCCCTGGTTTCCACACTCAAGTTAATGGGTAGAATCCCCTGAGCCATTTGTTTGTCTCCAGCAAAGCCAGCAATGGTTATGCTGGTTGGGATCAACCTGGGATTCTTTTTCCCTAATTTCTTCAAAGAAGATTTCGGTAGTAAGTTCACTGCTGCCCCATTATCTATCAGGACTCGGTTCAATTGTATTCCATCGAAGAAAGCCTTGATGTACAAAGGCTTGACATGTTGTGTCATAGAATTCGAGGGATATTCAAAAGGATATGAGAGGTTAATGCTCACCTCCTCTTCGCTCTCATATTCAGTTTCCATTGGGGTAGCCATCCCGGAATTATCTTGTACCATACTCACTTGTGAGTCTTCACTAGAGACAGGGATAGGATCCATGTCTTGGTCGTCTTGGTCCTCATCTCCAGCCGGGAACTCATGAGGCAGTATGTGTACCATATTGACTGATACTGGGGGAAATGAGCCAAACTGGATGGCTGGCTGTGCCTGTTTCCTCTCTTGGCTACCTTGCTCAGTTACTTCAAAAGCATCATGCATGCTGCATTCTGGCACTTCACTGCTAACAGGTTCCTTCGAATGGTTTTCCTCGACTGGTTTTTCGACCAAAAATGTTTGCTCAGCCATGAAGGCTTCGAACATTTCTTCTTCCACCATTTCTTTCTTTTGGCCTATGCCAATCTCTTCTTCTGTCTCGCTACCACTCTCCATCAGAGCCTTCTCCAACCCTGCTAAGCTAGCCTTCTCTCTGGCTTTTAGTTCAGAATGAACCTTGGCCAACTGTTCCCTGCTGCAAACCACTTTGTTCTGTGGAATTGGCTTTGGGGCATGGTCTGACTTTGGATTCTTCTTTCCTTCTGTCTTGACCAGTGAAGAACTCTCTCCACTTTCTTTCAGATCTTGCTGGTACTGGGTGTACCTGCGCTGAATCTTTCTCCTTTGTGATCTTGAAATGACTGGGATCATATCTGGTTCTTTTGTCTTTGGGTGTTTAAGCAATACCCAATTGTTCAGAGCCACCAAAGGAGGCTTGACCATCCTGCCTTGGTTTCCAACATCTCTCTGGGCAGACATTTCCCTAGGTTTGTTTTGCATTACAAACCAGTCTGGGACTCTAGGTACCCACGAACTTACTGATCCAGATGTTGAACTGTTTCCTTCAACCTTCGAAGCCATCTTCGAAACTGGCTGTGAAGGTAAGTGCTTGGCTCTGACCTCATGTTTCGAGCCTGATTTAGACCTTCGATGAAAGTAGCCACTTTCTGTCCTGCGTGAAGTTGGTCTAGGGGGCCAATCTCTGGCTTTGCTCCCATAACCTGAACTCCTCTCCAGTCTTCTTTCAAACTGACTGCTCTCCATTCTGTAATAGTTAGGTGGCCTGGACTCATACAAGGGTCTCTTGCCTTTAGCATGCATTCTGTCCACTGCAGGCTCAACCACTAATGGCCGCTGCCTGTCACTAGCCGGATACGGCCTTTTGTTATAAGCATTGGTTGATTTAGGACGTCTCTGTACATCCCTGTAATATTGCTTCCCATCGACTGGAAGGCCTTTCAACCATTTGTAACTCAGTCTGCACCTGGGACACATCCTCTGCATTACAGCTGCTTCTAAGGAATCATCATCTAGTGCTTCTTCATCAGAGTCTCCTCTCTGGCGTGAGAAACCTTGTCCAATGGCTGGTAGATTTCCAGTGTCCTTCTTGGTAGTTGTCTGGTTGGCAATATGCATCTGCACATTGACCTCTTCCAATTCCTGCAGAGATAAATTCTGGAAGTTTGGTACAACAACATTAGCTGCACTTTCTCCAACTTCTGGAAATGGATTACTGTCAATCCCCATGGCCTTTTCTGTTTTGGCTGGGAATTTCAAACTTCCTTTCCGAATTTGTTCTTGGATCCTGTCTCGAAAAACAATGCAGTTTTTAGTCGAGTGAGACCAAGAGTTATGCCATTTACAATATACTTTTCCTTTAAGTTCATCTGGAGATTGCATTTTTACTCCCTTTGGCAACTTAAGGAAATTGGCCGCAAGCAAATGATCAAAAATATCATCTGCTTTAGTTAAATCGAAAGAGTACTTCATGTGAAAGTCTTTCTTCTTAAACTGCTGGTCAATTGTTGTATCCTTATGAATTAATGCTTCACAGATTACAGGTTCTTTGCCCACAATCTCTGCTGCATCGATCTCATAATTAGGATCTCTATAATATGTCTTATACGATGCATTATTTCGATCTTGTTCCTCCTCTAATAATGCTTCATATCGAGACACCTTATAAGTTAGTTCCACCAAATCTCTGAATTCAGTTGAGTCAAACTTCTTTCGAAGCCTGAATTCTAAGCCATTTTGAGCCAATCTTACGAATTCTGGCTCTGGCAGGATGACTCTACATTTATTTCGAGCCCTTTTAAATCTGGCAATAAACTGAGTGGCCTTTTCTTCAGGCCTTGACTCAATCTTGCCAAGTCTGCCATGGAAACCTCTGGCTCCGATTGGAAGAATTGGGCATGAAATGCCTCTTCCATTTGTTGCCAAGTTTGAATGGAGCCAGGTGTAAGGTTAATGTACCATACAAATGCTCCCCCAGTTAGAGAATTTGGGAATAATCTCAGTTTCATATAGTCATGATTAGTAAATTCACCGCATTGAGTAGCAAATCTAGCAATATGCTCTACTGTTGATTGATTTTCACTCCTATAGAAAAGGGTAAAATCTGGTATCCTGAAACCCCTTGGGTATTCATGTACCCTATCCACCCACTCTGGGTATGGCTTTCTGTATACAAGAGTCTGGACCCCCTGAGCCATCGGTCCACACATCTCCCTAACAATATCAACAATTTGGTCCCTAGGGACCATATTTTGTGCCTGCTGAACCACTACTGGAGGAACAAACACAGGGTTTGGTGGACAAACTTGTGCTTGTGGTCCTCTTGGTCCGTAAGGTGGTACATTTGAGACTGGTTGTCCCTATGGTGCAGGTTGCTGTTGGGGGTATGGGTAACCCCTTTGAGCCTGACCTGCGAAGGGACCTGCGAAAGGTACTGGAACAGGTGTTGTGTCTCTGCCATTTGCAGGAAAACCCTCCAACCCCCCGGGTATAAATTCGAATAAAGGATTAGTGTACCCCTTTGTGCCAGGTATGGCTTCGAACGTGGGATTTGTAACCATTCTTATGCCGGTTTCTTGTACTTGACCAGATCCACCAACTTGTGTGGCTTCATTGTTGAGTACTGAGGCATTTTGGCCTGGTCTCGAAATGGGTTCATACCAAGACTGAGGCGATGGTCTTTCCTAATTCTGATTACTAGTTTGACCATTAGAATGCCCATTAACTTGCATAGGCTGTTTATCTCTAGCCAATCTTTGTTGAGGGACATTTAAAACTTCCACTGTGTGTCTTGTATTTGTTGGTTGGTGGTTATTCATTCGATCCAAAAAGGATGTTGCCCACCTTTCCATTGTGTTCATTAATTGTTGTCCCATGGCATCTACTAGGCCATCCCATGGATTTGTTGGCTGAGTAGATGGAACAGTGGATGATCCAATTCCTTGGTTTCGTCCAATATTATGAACATATGGTTCTTGTCCAGAAATACTGGTTTGTTCGACCATAGGTTCTGATAACATGGGAGTTTCCACAGGATGTGTTACCATATTATTGTAGACACCTCATTTTTGACTGTCCTCAAGAGTTGGACGTCACCGTTTGAATACTCGGTGATTATCCGTGTTTGTGTTCGTCTCGAGTTCCCGGAAACCTTGGCAACGCGCCTTGCCTCAGGACCTCCTGACTCGATCGCTTCGTGTATGGTTTTGGCACCAAACACCTGTGTTTTTGCCTTGAAGGGCAGGGAATGGCTTATTAGCCATCCCCACACCCCACCGGCCCTCTCCTATCATCACCGGCCGCACATGTGTACCACCGGCAGTGTTTTCTTAAAAATAATGGCCGGTCGGCACTATGTTTAGCCGACCGGCACTTTATTGTGCCGGTGACCCCTTTTGGTGGCCGGCGTGCACCCTTTGCACCCCTGAGGCATGGTGCATGCCAGCTCTGCCAGCTGGAATACACCATCACTCATCCCCGTGCATGGGAGTGACCTCTTTGCACCTTTGAACCTCCAAACCTTCTAGAAGGTTGACCCCTTTGGCCAAGCTTCTTGGAGAAGCTTGGCCAGCTGTCTTAGCTTCCCCAAGAAGCCAAGACCCCTTTGCGCCCCTTGCCCCTTTTAGTTAGCTTCTTGGAGAAGCCTTGAGCCTTGTTTTTTGCCTATATAAGCACCATCTCTCTCCCTTGGTGGGAGGTTAGCCATTTTCATCAAAAAAAACCAGAGCTTGTGTATCTATGTATCTGCCATATATCTCCTCCCTCTAGATTTTCCCTCTCTCTCCTCTTGTGTGTGTGTTTTTAGGCCTAAAAGTGTGGTTTTACCTTACTTTTGCACTAATACACACACCATTACACCTTAGCTCGAGATTGGGAGGCTTAGAGGGTTGTTTGCTGAGGTTTTGGACTATTTTTTATCAGAAGAAGAGGGCTGGATCATCTGTTCTTGAGGTGTTCTTCAAGGGTGAGCACTTTGCTTTAGTTTCCCCATTTTTGCAACAAGTTTTTACTTATTTTGCTTACTGTTTTTAGCTTTGTATATAACATAAAAAAGTCTTATATTTTCTTGCTTTTGAACTTTCATTAAGGTCACTTTGTGGTTTGAGTGCAAACTCACCCTCTTAGGCCTTATTTTGGCCTCTTTGGTGCCTTTTCTTGAGGCCGTATTTGCCTTGTTGTTTTGGGTCCTCTCATCACTGAAAACCAATGGGTTTTTAGTAGTGAGGAAGGTGGTTTAAAGTCTTGTATAGGGGAGGGACACCCCCCTCCCCTTTGTCCCTCTTTTGCCTTTATTTTTGGCTTAAAAGGCAACATGCATGCTTGCTTGTTTTTGGCGCCATTTCAGAGCTTTTTTTGGGTGCTTTGGATCATATTTTGTCTCTGTCTAATGGTGGTTTGTTGGCCTCTTTCATGCATGTTATACTTGCTTTACATTCCTCTATTTGGCATAGAAATGCATCTTGTGTTTAGGCCATGATCCTTGCATGTATTAGCATGATTCCATGAAGACATGTATTAGCATGTATTTTAGTGATTGCATGTATTAGCATCATTTTGCCATGTTTAAGGTCTGTTGGCCACTGGTTTTATCATGTTTGACATAGTTGCTTTGCATTAAGGCTTGTAAGTCTTGAGATGTGAGTCCTAAACATGCATTTGGTCAAGCTATTTTAGTGATTTGGAATCAATTAACATGCTATTTCAGTCCTTATGCCATGCTTATATGTCTCCATTTATCATCTCTTTCATGTTTTGAAATGTTGATCTCTTATGCTTTAAAATGGGCATTGTGCATGCTTATATGTTCTAGGCATTTGGGCTGCCATATCATCGGATTTTGGGGTGTGTTTTGGTGAATAGAAGTTCTGTTTTTGCTTGTCTAATTCATACCATGTGTGGTCTTGTTGGTGGTAGTGGAGTGCTCTCCTTTATGCCTTAGTTTTAGGCCCATTAGGTTGCATGTTGGCTTGGACATTTGCCCACCTTTTGGGGCACTTTTGGCCACTGTTTTGGGGTGGATTGAGGTCTGCCCCATCATGGTTTAAGTCCAACATTGCACATTTGTCTAATGCTTGTTGCATGTTTGATTAATATGGTCTTGCCACATGCTAATCCTATTGCCTAAATTGTCCATGTTTGCATTGCATTTGCACCTTGCATGTTGCATTACATTTGGCATGTTTGCATTTTAGTATTAGGTTGCATTGTGGAGCCATGCTTGCATAACATGCATTGCATTACTTGGTTTGGGGTGTCAAACCAAGTGTGAGGGTTGAGAGGAGTTCATACCACAAGTGATGCAACTTGTCCCAACTCTCGGTCATCGAGGCCCTTGACCAATACATGATAGGGTCTCGGTCTTCATTTGTGTGTTTGCATACATATTCATTGAAATGCAAACTTGGCCTTTTAGGCCATCATGCACCAAGATGCATCATTGATGGCCCGAGGGTCGAGGGCTATGCTCTCTTGAGTCTAACACATGATAGGGAGCATAGCCATGCTTACATTTGCTCAAAACTCCATGTCATGCACTGCCTGTTTGCTGTTGCTGTCAAAACTGTCTTCTGCAGGAATTTTCTGCCGACCGGCAGTATAGAGTGCCGACCGGCCATCAGTGCATGGCTGATAACCTCATGGGCAGCCAGTAGATATTTTAGATGGCCGGTGGGCACTTCCTCCAGCCGATGGTGTGCAGCAGCATACAAGGAAGGTATTCTGGGACTTTGGCAGTTTTTGGAGAGACAGGGCAGTAAAAACAGAGGCAACAGTGGCATGACGCGGGTCTTCCGGGCAAGTTGGATCGAGCATGCATCATTCGCGCATCCCGAGGCAGGGCTGAGACCCCTTTCTTTTTATATTGGATTTAATTTGATAATTAGAAATTTTGTAATAATTTATTTATTTATTGTTTGGACTGTAATATTTATTTGGTCCCTCCGAGCGAGGGCGAATTTGTAATAAGGGTGGATGTATGTGTGTATGCATTCCAATCTCCACTTCTTTCTTCCCTTTTATTTACCTGCTTACGATGGTAGATTAGGGCACGTTTAAATTAGCATACCTCATGCAATGCATGCGTGCATCCATTCATTTGTCTTACATGCACCGGGCTCGGCGCATCATTCTAATTGCATCTGTATTTCAATTTCCAAATTGAATACGTGTTAGTTGTAGCATTTCACATGTCATCGTAGGTTAGCCGAGCCTATCCTAATCAGATTTTGCTTGTATTGCATTAGTCATTTTAACATGAACTAGGACATGCATGTTTACTAACTAGTTTATTGTTTTGGCACGGAGTACGATGTAAGTATTTTCGCTTTAGCATATCGCATGCGTGTGAATGTTGCCATGATAGTATGCTTACCATGTGGCTAAGTGCTTATATGAGATAAACTGTTTGAATGCCTGTGGGTGAAGGTTGGATTGTTTGAGTTGGAAAAACTCGTTGAAATCTATGTTTTAGCCTACTTGCAAGTAGCAAATTCCAAAGCGCTTTTCAAAACAAACGGATATGCAATGCTTGTTTCCAAATTAGGCAATCTAGTCTATACTTGTTTGCTGTGCGCATAACATAGTAATTCTAGGCTAATAACTGGAATAAGAACACATAACGTTTTCAAAATCGGATATCATGATTAGTAGAGGCCGGTCTTCGGACCTGGCGAAAGGGGGTGCTCATAGCTGACCTTCCCCGATCGTACCCAAGCTCCCGAGCCAAGACAACTTTGGTGATGACGGACACGTGGCCTTCAGCACCGAGTCAGGGTTTCCTAAATTTCCCATTTTAAAAAATATTTAGGTGGCGACTCTGTATCTGGCAAAGCAGTCCATGTTTGGCACTTCTTTTCAAAATCTGTTTTTCTCAAAACGATTTGCTAGAGTTGGACTCTTTGGTTCAGATTAAGAACCGCAACAAACAAAAAAAAGGGAGTCCGAACTGTAGCCGAGGTCCCTCGCGGGCTTGTTACAATTATCCTCTGGATTAGGTATTTCTACCTCTCCTTCTACGCCTTCTTCGAAGCGTTCATTTTCTGTTTGTCGTCTTCGTCTAGCCATTTTAAATTGGTCCCACTGGGCATGCCAAAAATATATGTTGGCTTTTTAGCTTTCGAAGGGTATTTTTGTAAATGCGAGCGTGCTAGCAAGGATCAATCAGTCCTTACAGAAATTATAATTGCCAACCAATTATCAGACGATTGTGTTTTAGTTCTTTTAGCCTCAATGAAGAGGACTTTTACTGGTGGCTTGACTTAGGAGAAATTAAGAGAAATAACAGTTAATATGAAGAACAATGAAAGTATTTCATTAAAATGAAAACTTACAATGGTCCAAACTCAGCCTCGTAGAGATTTACAGCGACAATCTACTTGAATCTACTTGAAACTACTCCTATGAATGAAGTGCAGTACAAGTATTTAAAGTGCAGGAATGTAAAGAACAGGTATTTAAAGTGCAGGAAAGGTAAAGACTGGAAATGTAAAAACTGGAAAAGAAAATATGTAAAGTAAGACTGATTTGTATGATCTGAGTCTGGGATTTTTTTCTAGGGACCTCCTTGCTATTTATACTCCTCAAGGATGACCATCGAACTGCACTTCAAACCGTCGAACTGCTCCTCCATGATCGCTGATCATGCTGCCTTAGAAGTAGTTCCACTACGCCATCACTTGCAATTGGGGTTCCCTCCTGTATTTGAATTTAAATATGAGCAACCGTTGAAGCCACGTCACCTTGTATCTCTTTACTGATCCAGTGCTACTCAGATCACGTGAGAGCCAATTTTCACTGCCACGTGTACGATCAGGATCGAAGACTTGAGCAGTCTCTCTATATTACCCTTACTCTGCCACGTGTCGAATTATAATTGACTTTTACAAAATATGTAACCAACAGTAACTAAACTGGAAAACATCAATTGTGTTGTGTCCGTATGTAAAAATGAGTCATCATACGAAAGAAAACAGACACAAGCTAACAGCATTTTGCCAGTTAATTATTATTACAAATAAATAGGAAAGAAGAAAGATAATGTAATACAGCAAATGCCTTTTCCCAACCTACATCCCTACATCTTAAGATGAAGTACAAACCCTTTTTATCAAAAGACCAAAAAGAAATTCCAACAACACATTTAAAAATAAAAAATAAAAACTACGTAAAATATTATATTCACAACCTAAAGTACAACTAAATAATGAACACACACGCACAAGAAAACAAAAACAAAAACAAAAAAGAGAACAATTTCAGTGCACGAGATTATACACATTCCTAAAAAGGGGTACATTGGGTAAACAAATTGTCCATGCATTCTTTTGACACATCAAATGTGTCAAAAACTGACCACGATTATGTTTCTCAATCAGGCTTCCTGCCGATTTGCAGCACGTCTCAGCCTCAACCCTACATCAGCTTCATGATCGTACCTGATTAACCCAGTCCCCAGTGTATCAGAATCTTGTATTTCCACGGAATTCCCTGCCTCATTGTGCTTCTCCCTCACGTCCTCCCCGAAGTTATGAAGCCTACGACCAATCAAATAGCGGTCGTCGCGTATGGAGTTATGGAGGTTGGTGAACCAGACATGGAACCTCTGGGCACAAAAGCATATGAAGCTGAATCCAAGGCATCCCAACCAGGCAAACCGATAGACAGCTGAGTTAACTACTAATGGGTATCCAAATACTGGAAACACCCCTCTGGCCAAAACATAGGGCACGCACAATGCAGTAAGCAGCTTCACAATAATCGGCCACACAATCTCACGTAGCACCCAAAAGCCCTGCAGCCTTGAGAAACCATCTTCTCTCACCCTTTCAAACTTTATTCGCCAACTCTCATCAACTAGGGGCACCACATTTTCCAGCATAACCTGATTAAATATAAAACAAATGTCAGATACAGCTTAGTCACTTAAATGGGAGCATTATTCATCCATTACTGCATCTTCAACAAATTGATACCAACCAAATTCCAGATCTAGAACAAGAAAATATGTTGGAAAAAATTGAATTTCAAAAGCTGACAATATCCATGACTTGAATAGAATTGAGATAACCCATGACTTGTGCCACAACAGTGGTATACTATCCAACCCCCATAGTGGAGGTTGCAAGTTTAAGCCCCATGTGGGGCGTTGGAGGGTGATCCCCTTTCCCTTTCCCCTTAGATCTAGGCTAGAGTAGGTTCTACTGAGTGACCAAAAACAAATAATAAATAAATAAATTAAAAAAGAATAGAATTGAAATATAAACAACAACAAATGTCTAATCTCAGGTGTATATATGAAAGGGGTCATGCTATAATACACAAGGTGCAGAGCCGCATACTATAGGCAAGTTACGGTCCAAATTGGTGCTGATAAACCATTGTGGTGTTTAATTACAGACCATTGTGGTGGTGGGACAAACTAATTGTCAAATCCTTGTCATGACCTTATTGTGATGACTTTTATTACAATCAGAGTGGTCTTTGGCTATGCCCCAAAGTGGGGTTGGGAACGACCCAAGATAAGCTATGATTGATGGCTCAAATTCATTTTTAAAGACTCAACATCTGAAAGTGGGGGTGCATATGGAATGCAACTCTTTTGGAGTGTGTACAGTAGAATTTCCCATATAATAGTGACATTTAGATATTAGAATTATCTGCCAATGGGGATTTTGCTCAGAACCCAAGACTTTCGAGGGAAAAATATGACTCAGTTGAAACAAATTGCAATACAAAAAGGGAAGACAAACATGTGGAAATTAAGGAACATGTCACTATAACATCTTAACAATAAATGAAACTTTATAAAGGAAAGAGAGAGAGAATATATGAGACTCAGATCTGTGGTAAGAGTAAAATGAGAGATGGGAAGAAAAAGAAGAAAAAAAAAAGGTAGCATTACAAAAAATCAGACATTCTGTGGCCATGTAATCATTCTGTGACTGGTGAATAATTGCAACAAACAATATTCCAAGCCATTTCAATATCATCCTGTAAAAATTAGGCCCTTTTGAAGGTAGTGTGTGCTTGAGTATGTGTGCATGCACCTGTGTTATTTGCCTTGAGATCGGAGGTAGTGTGTGTATGTGTTTATTATATAAATGCATTCATGGAAGTCAGAAGTTCAACTCTCACCAGTCTAGTCCAGATCTTAAGAAAGATGAGTCCCAAAGCCCAGTCCTGATATAGGAGGAAAACTGGGCTCTCATCGACAGGCACTCGCATAGGCACAATTACCAGAAGTTCAAAAAGCAGTCCAATTAACACCGGGATGACGAAAATCTGGAACACAAACAACAGTGATGTAAGAGTCAAAAAGATTGGACAGCCAAAACCAACAAGAAAATAACAAAAACAGGATGGCTTTTTCTTACCCATATTGACAACAGTGCAGAACTCTTCATAACAATGCCACACCATTTCCAAATTTGTGCTAGCAGAACTGTAGCTCTTCTTGTTTTAATGTGCTCAATGGAATACCTGACTCCAGCTACAGCAGTCCAAATGACGTAGCTTCCAATGACAAAAGCATACAAGTCTGAAGGAAATAGCAGCAAACAGTCAATGTTCTAAATGTAAAAGCAAGAAAGAGTAGCTGAGAATAGAATCAATTCAATTCAATCGTATTACCATTACACTTGATGCCATGAGTTATTGGCAAAAGGGGGATGGCATTGAATAGTGCTCGTCCAAGTGAAATGGGTACAACTATTAAAGCAGAGTTAAAAATGAGTAGAGTCATCCAAGCCACCACCAACAACAGCACAATGCGAAGCACAAACCCGTACCTACTAAAAGTCAGAATAAAAAACTATTAGATCGTAACCGAAAAAAAAAAAATAGAAGAATTATGGTTAATTAAAAAAGAAAAACTTGGTCGGAGTCCAGATGGTTCATACTTTTAGTAATATAAATTGTCAAAAATATCACATTTAGAAACAAAAATATATATTTTGAAAAAATCATATTTATTCATCAATTGTTTCACCCAACCCCCCAAATGTGGCCCCCGGAAAAATACAATACTTGTCCAAGCACCAATTGATTATGTGCTAACTGGCAAGTATTGCTGACAAATTTGATACTCAATTGTAAATTTGAAATATAAAATCAACTTCGTTATCAACAGCAACAAATTCAGGGATCAAAATTACATGATGGACTAATGTCATAGTAATTTGTCATACAACTTACTCTGAGTCAGATTGTTCATCACCATCATCCTCTTCAGCAAGATTAGTATTTGCAGTTGTATGCCTGCCTCTGTTCAAATCATCAGGGGCCACAAGTCCTCCCAAAGCCCGATCTTGTCCAGCTAGTTGTACAAGTAGTCTATCCTGCCTTGCTGGCTCCCCATTTCCATTTTCCTGACCATTATTGTCCTCAGGTCTGGGCAGTAAGAAATCTGTTAAACCAAGCGACCAGCCAACTGCAGTAAACCAATAGCGAAGAAGGGACTTGATGGTTGTCCGCAACTTAAAATGCTCAATAGCAAATGGAATGCAGATTTGAAAAAGGAGCATATCAGCAGGGATTTCGGTAAATGGGTCAGATACACTGCAATGCACAGTAGTGAGTAATTAAGTGAAAACACAATGGTAATATGTCTAACTTGAAAATGCAATAGAAACAATAGATACTCCTAAAACATGAAGAGCAATCTTACGAAATATCAAGTGGGAAAATGGAGGGAGCCATTCGCATGGCAAGTTTAACTGGTAAAAATACCAGCATCACGATTAAACTCCCATAAACAGCAACAGACAACAGAACCCTACGAGCATGCTTGTGCACAGGATCATCAATCAGATCACGGAATGGGTTGTAGTTTGGATCGGCTGGATCTCGAAGAAAATAAAGAACCCCATTACGCAAAACCTATTCAAAACATGCAAGGATTAATTAAGACATAGAAGGATTGATATTTAGAAGATGAAATATGAAAAAAAGTAGCAGACAAAATTTATACCCCTCGAAGAAGACTGACGAAGATACTTATTTGTAGCATATACACAATCCCTACCACCCAATGAACCAATGAGCTTGCTAATGGAGAGACTGAGAAGAACTCTACTCTTTGAGAAATGGACTTCCCAAACATCCTTATGGTACAAATATCCAGCCACCATCCGCACATCAGAGGAAAGACACCTAGTTCAATGACCAGAAGGAATGCAACTTTAACCATAGTCATTAAATGTCTCATTGCTGCCACGAACTGCCTGAAGAGGGAGGGTATTGTCTCTGCGATTGAAGCTATACCATAAAACCTCCCCATAGTCAAAGGCTCGCCTTTAGTATACCGAATCAATGCAACAATACCAAGGTAGAGAAAAACTAGGGAGAATATAAACATGTAGCCAACAGCAAGAGTAGTAACATCAGAAAGCCGCGATGTTCCAGCAGATACCCCATTCACAATATCAGCTGAAAGTGGTGTGCTCAGATTGTTTGATACTTCATGTGGCCCAGTAGCATTTGCTTTCAACATTTCTGTAACCTGGCCAAGTACACTGTTTTCTTGGTTATCAGATGTCAGATTTGCAACAGCAGTTAATGCGTTCTTCAATGTGATATTGGCCAAGGAGAGGGCTGATTCTGTAAATGGCATCACTGTTGACAACACTGGACTAGCAGCAGAAGACAAAAGCCATGATACATGATGAAGTATAATCCGTCCCAATGAAAAGGGCACAAAGATTACAACACCAAGGAATATCATATTGCTTGCAAGAACCTACAAAAATAATAGCATAGCAGATCAATGTACCAACTCCCCAGTAAACAGAAAATAAACTTGCTAAATCAAGCCTGTGAACTTGGAAAAACCTAAAATGAGAAAGAAGAATAAAATACAGTCTTTGCACAAGCAAGTCCATGCAGAATACTAGTAATTAATCAAGCTGCAGCAATGATGATTAAATTTAAGAATTAAGCAAACTAAAACTAAATAGAATAATATAAGAATAAGACACTAAATTCATAATAGCTGGCAGAAAAAACTCTTGAAAGAATGAACAGTTGCAAATTAAATCAGTCTTTCCCTATTCTCTCCTCAACATGAAGTTAAATGAAAAGCTCATAAATGAATAAGCTCCACAAGAATTGGCAATGGGATTGGCTAGACAAACTCTTTATCACCCTTATTGTTCATTGTAGTCATTGAGCCGCCAAGTCGGATGCTTGGGAGGACAGTGCAAGTGGGTTCATGGAGGGTTTCAAGATTGATTCGGCAAAGGGTTTCTAGGTGGTGATCTCTCATCTTTTATATTTTGTAGGGTAGATCTGGAACAATTGGGCTACCTTCAATGTGTTCTTTTGTGTTGAGATAGTTTCAGGCTTGATAATGAACTTGGTGAAATAAAAATTGATCCTGGTAGAAGTTCCAAACATTAGCAAGTTGCTAACTATTCTTGGATGTAAAACATTTACTTTGCTAGTCACTTATTTTGGCTTACCTTCGAGATTTCTTTCAAATCTAAAGTTGCATGGGATATGGTTGTGGACTAAGAAACACGAACACTTCTACAGAGGAAGTGTGTCGTGTTCGACACCGGCACTCTTCAAACACTCCTAAATGCATGTCTGACACTTTTTAAATGTGTCTTAATTAAATAATCAAATTGATTATGTTGGACGCTTTATCAACACTAAGGACACTTCGGCGACACTTGTTGAACCATCCGAACATGTCCTATGTGATAAATACATTCATAATAACAATATTCTACATTTTTCAAAATACAACTTATGCAGTGTAAATACGTTTTAAAACATTTATAAGATGTGTTACAATCATTGTTCTCAGACCTGGACCGGACCGGCCGGTCGGACCGGTTGAACCGGGAACCGGGCCTTGTTCCTGTCCGGTCAACCCTCTGAACCCGGACTGGGGCCAAAACCGGGGAAAACCGGTGACCCACTAGTCGAACCGGTAAAACCGGTGACCCAGTGGTCGAATCGGCCAAAACCGGTCCTCTTTTTTTCTTTTTTTTCTTTTTTTGGGTTTTACTTTTTTTTTTTATCTTCTTTCTTTCTTTCTTATATATTTATATATATATATATTTCAAAATTTTGACTAAAAATTCTTATTTCAAGAGTCTCCTCTCATAAGGAAGAGTCTCATTGAAACTTGAAAGCTTGAAGAGATTATGAAAGTCTATTCCTATTTATAGGAAAAGATTTTTCAAAGAGAACCTACAAAATTCTATGTGGGATTCAATCAAATTATTTGAAACATATTGATTGGAAGGAGAGTTGAAAATTTCATTTCCCTCCAAAATTAAATCTAGCAATCAATCAATTTATTTGGAGGGAATGTTTAAAAAATTTAATTTCTTTGAAATAAGTGACTTTTTTTTATCAATTATGACTTTATTAAATATTATTAATAAATACTATATAACAATTTTTATTTTTATTCGATTATTTATATATATTTTTATTTATTTATAATTTATAATTATATAATATTAATTATGACGTCATGGTTCGACTGCTTTGACCCGACGATTGAACCGGTGACCTGTCCACCCGGTCCCTTTTCCGATTCGCTCACCAGTCCGGTTTTGAAAACATTGGTTACAATGTTCTACAATTGTTTTGCATTGAAATATATAGAATTTTAATGTAATTAGTGTTATGTTATGTTACATATTTTTCATTATCTTTGAATAAATTATTCATATATATGACATATAATAAACTTGTAAAAATATAAAATTTAACGTGTCCTCAGTGTGTCATATCCTACATTTTTTTAAAATCACCGTGTCACGAGTCCGTATCATGTCGCGTGTTCATGTCTATGCTATACTTAGGTTATGGAGCAATTCTAGAAGAGGTAAACATGATGGAAAATGTTATACCTATCTAAGGGTTGATCAGCTTTTACTATTATTAAGAGTAAGTTGTCAAGCTTTTTGACCTATTTCATGTCTTTGTACACTTCCATTTTTGTGGCAAAGAGCTTGAGAAGATGAATATGTTACACGGACTCTTCTAAATAAATCAAATATCCGAGTCGGACATCCGACACTTGGACAAAAGTATGGAATGTGTCGGACGCTTCTTATATAATTGTATATGACACTATTATTATGTGTATATATTATTTTATAATTGCTATAAACATCTTTTTGACACTATAAATTGCATATAGTACCATTTATCTCACATATTTGATTTAAAATATAAAACTATGACATTTTCTTACTAAGTCCACATACCCTTAAATTTATGGTTTGATGAATCCGACCTCTAGATACATACCTTCACCCGATACCCATACCCAAGTCCATGTAACATAGGTGTGGGGTGGAGTAAAAAAAAGAACTTAAATACCACCTTGTTTGATTGGGTGTGAGCCCTGTTAAGAGAAAGGGTTTAGGGTGTTATGAGGTTAGATATCAACAAGACTCTATTGGGCAAGTGTCATTTGACGTTTACTTGTAAGAGGGATAAATTTGGGAAGAGGGTGATGTCATCCAATAAGAATGCTCTTGGGAAAATCGGAGTTCGTTGGAAGTGTCCATATCTCATAGACGAGGGCTTTGGAAAGGCAGCCATGGTTTTGAAAATCAGACCAGACCCGCCAGTTCGACCGGTTGAACTGTCAACCGGTCAGGGTTCCAGTCTGGATATACCCTCTAAACTGTTCAAAGCTAAAAACTGGCCTATTTAGATAAAGCTGGGAAAACCAACGGTTGAACCGGCGAACTAGTCGACCCGGGGACAGTTCCCTGGGTCGTTGAAATTGATTTTTTTTTTTTTTTTTGGATTTCTTCGGACTTTTTTTATTATTCTTTCTTGCTTTTCTTTTTTTCTTTCTTATTATATATATATATATATATAAGAATATAAGAAAATTTTGATTGGAAACTCTCTTTCAAGGGTCTCCTCTTGTGAGGAATCCCATTAAGAACTTGAAATTATTGTGAAAGTCTCTACCTCTTTATAAGAAAAAAAAATTCTTCCAAAAAAACTCTAGAAACTTATGTGGGATTCAATCAAATGTATTGGAGGGAGACTTGAAATTTTGATATCCCTCCAAAATTTTTATTCTTTCAATCAAATTATTTGAATTAAAATCATATGGAAGGATTATTGAATATTTGATTTCCTCTTCCAAAATTAAAATTAATAATATTTTAAAATGTATTATTATATTTTTTAGTAAAAAAAATATTATAAGAAATATTTAAGATAATTTAATATTTTTAATTATTTAATTTATAATTTTATTACTTATATTTTTATTTAAATATAATTTTAATATATTTATTACATCACGGTTCAATTCCGATTCAACCCAACGGTTGAACCGGTGACACTCGGTCCCTTTTCCAATTCGCTCACTAGTCCGGTTTTTAAAACATTGAAGGCATCCATTCGATTTGAAATGACTTCTCCAAATTCACGAGCTTCACGGCGTTAGTGTTTTGAAGCTAGAGTTTTGAGGAGGATCTTTCCTTCTATCTTTCTTGTTGCCATACACACAATGTTCGATGGTGGATTATGTCTTGGGAGCTAGTAGTTTGTTATGAGACGTTGGAGTAAGAAAGAACATACAAAGACTGGGAAATGCAGTAGTACCTCCTCAAGTTCCTTTATGGGTGTAACGTAATGGGAGAAATGCACAATTCATTGTCGCGGGTTTGTTTGTAAGAAAGGAAGGTTCGAGGTGAAATCCTTTAATGGGGCTTTGTTAGGGAATAAGTGAAGTTTTCATGGAAAGAATTCGGATTGATAGAGCTCCATCCAATGGTTTTTTTTTTTTTTTTTTGGAATGCCCCACACGAGAAAATCCTTATCCATTATAAGGTGACCAAGGATTTTTAAAGTTTTTTTGGCCAAAAAAGAAGACATAATGCGTGCTTATTAGTTTTGTTGTGTTTGATGTGGTTCCTATGGTGGGAGTGCAAAACAACTTTCAAGGCATAAGAGTCTTTGTAAAGGCTTAAAAGTTTTACTTTTTGTTTTATTTATTTGTGTTGACCTTTTAAGGAAGGTTATGCCTAATCTTGATCAAATTGTTGATTTTGTCGATTCTCGCACTCATGAGAATCTTTGGGCCGTTTATGCTTTAGCCTCTTTTTTTATGTTTTTAATAAAATTTACCTCAAAATCTTTAAATAATTTCAATGCTTTAAATCAAGTAAGTTTAATTGTTAAGCTTTTTTTTTCAGTATTCAATAGCTTGAAATTATGTTTGTATTTATATCCGTGTCAACAATCATGCATGTTGAGCACCAAATTACTAATTAAAGTTTTTGCACATTATTACTCTTTTGTTAGCTTATGGGGCAAACATTTAGTGTCATTTCACAATGGCCACTACAAGACAATTCCTAGCTCTTACTCTGCATAAGATGATATAATAAAAGATATAAGGATACTGACCCTCAATGCAAGATTCGCAAACCACTACTAAATACACTGATTAATTTCAGACCTACCAGTGCAGCATATAAATCATAATATTAGTAGTGCAACTCATCGAAATTAACAAAAAAAAAATCCTAGACATTAGATGAATGCTAGCCCATGTCAGATAAAGTTCCAAGTTTATATGGAATGATTCGAGTGAAGTGAAGTAACACGTACATGGTGATGGGGGGATCAGAAAGAAAGACGTTGGATTTCAGAGTTTTTATTTAGTTGTGATTTTTAATTTAATTTAGATTTAGAATTTTAATAAATTTTATTTCTTTATTAGTACTTTCCAATTCCTTGGATTCTTATTTTTGGATTTCTTAATTAGGTAGTGCTTATGCCTATAATATATATATATATATATATATGGCACTATGTAACAGCTTTAAATGCTTAAGACTTTGATGAAAATTAATTATTAAATATTGAGAATTGAGAAATTATTTGATCGGGATTGGGATCCTCCACTTAATCTTCTTCTTGGTTATTCTTCATTTTTGTTCTTGGTCCTACATCAATTTTATAATCAGAGCTAAAACAGATCCAATAATCTGGTTCGATCAGCTTAGTTGCCCTCTTGATATGGCCTCGTTGTTTCAAACCATCACCACTATCATCCCAATCAAAGCGGCTTTGACGATTTGATCCCAAAAAAAACTTATGCTGCCTTGTTGTTTCAAGACATTGTCGTTGCTCTTCTTCAGACTTAAATTCCATAGAATTTGTCACGATGAAATTGAAAGATTTTGCTAAACAATTTTGGAAAGAAATTAAGTGAAGTTGACAATGTGTAGATAGGCCATGTATCACCTTATGGGATGAAATGAGATAAATCTTGAAAAGAAAATATGTGCCTCATTCTTGTAGATATTAATTTTATTGTCAATGGTGTGACCTTGGGCAACAAAACTAACAATTTTATTGTCACGGATGTGGGGACTGGTGGTAGTGGGTGGCTGAAGGTGGCCACCAAAATTGGTTGATCGGAGCGTCACCAAAGGTCACAGCATGGCTGGGGGGCAGTCGAAAGGTGGCCGGAGATCACGGTAGTGATCGGCCGATTGCCAAAGAGTCACCGAAATGTGGCCCGAGCTTGCCAGCAACTGCTGGTGGTAGTGGTGGCTGATGACGGTGGCTGGAAGCAGTGAGGGAGAGATGGTGAAAACTAGTTTTCAAAACAAATGAAAACACTTTTCTTTCATTTCCAAAAATTTTGAAATCAATTTCATTTTTTTGAAAACGAAAACAATACCAAACAAGTTTTCCTTTTCAGTTTCCAAAAAAATGAAAGCAAAACAGAAAACAAGAAACGGAAGCATTTAGAAAAAACCCTACTAGTGTCTCTGAATAATATTGAAACTTGGATTATTCTTAAACAATTTCTACTTGGATTGAAACCTGAAATCAATAGTGAAATGCATATGAAGATGCATTAGAGGATGAACATTATCTTGCTAGAAAAACTCATCATTTTAAGTTAGTTTCTAGTAGGGTGTCACACTCAATCATGATCGCACATTCCCATTATCCCATTTGTGATACATACCTGAGCTTGCAGTTTCATGGATAGAGAAAAAAGGTTAAAGCATCGCTAAAGGAGCAAACTAATGAAGTTGTCACCATGCATGATGTTGACCTAATCATTGAATCTATTGCGAATAAGAATCCTCTTGGGACAGAAATATCCTCTATTCCCAAGTTAGTTGATCTTGTCTATTTTCTTATGATGAGAGCTCCCTTGATTCTAATGTTGATCATTCCCCTCAACAATCAACTGATTCTTTTTCTTTGCCTGATAATGGGAGTTTACTTGAGATTATTATTAATCATGCATCTTATAAGTCTATTACTCATGTGTCTTTACTTAATTTTAACAGTTCTTTGAGGATGTTCTAGCCTGTTTTTACAATCATGGCATAAGTGTCACATTTGCATCGAGTATCTTCTTCCAAGTATTTCAAATTGACATCTAATGGACATAAAATTCTTGAATCTTTAAATTTAAATATTGATCCAATACTTCACATGGAATATATGACATCAAGGCAGCTCAGAGCCTCCTATGTGTTTGTTGGAATTCTATAGGAGTTGATTTTTTTCTACTACGGGTTTGCAGTCGAGACCTTGTTCTCTTTCATGGAGATTTTTCTCATCTTGTTGTTGAACAGTACAAAACACCGCACTGCGCAATTTGGGAGGGGTTGGCACTGCGGGTTGGGCGAGTGGAAGAAGTTTTGGAGGAGGGCCAGTTTAAAATTTTCAACCCACCTATTTAACCAAACCTACCAGCCATAATTTATTTAAATAACAAAATCAAAATAATATGTATGACACAAATGTACACTCGCACACACCCAATCCCAATCAAATCTCAAGTAAAACCCTATCTAATCTCATCTCTATCAAAAACATCACCAGCAAGAGCAGGAGGCAGAAGCTGAACCTCTCCCTCTCCCTCTCTCACCCCTTCTCAATTCTCAATTCATCATCGCCACTGACTTCCCCCATCTTCCATCGTCGTTGCCGCCTTTCATCGTTCCCATAGCCATTGACTTCTATTGTCGCTGCCATCTATCGTCTTACCCAGTGTTTTAAAAGGCGCGCTTAGGCGCGAGCCTAAGCGCGAGGTGCAATGAAGCGCAGCCTTGTGCTTCGAATGGTCGAGGCGAGGCACAATACGCGAGGCGCAGCTTAGGCGCTGAGGCGAGGGCTTTTTTTCGAGGCGCAAGGCGCGGGCTTCATGGGCTTTGCCTATTTTTCTACTCCAATTGTTGATTAAGTGCTTTTTTTGTGGGCATACCTATAGGGATTCAAAACTCTTCAATATAAAATGACCAAATGTGGTCAAAAGAGAGCAGAAAATGATAAAAGATTGAATGCTATGCTTTATATCTCTTGTTGGATATTATATTTTTGATTTTTAGAAGATTGAATGTTATGTTTAGAGATTATTGAAAACTGTTATGATTTTTTAAATTATATATATATAATTTTTTTGTTAAAAATTTTGCCTATTTTATAATTTTACTTTTCTTCTTCTATTTGAGCTTCGCTTTGGTGAGGCGCGCGCTGAGCCTCGCGCTTAGGCTATAGGAGACCTTATCGCCTCGGTGCGCCTAGAGCCTTTTAAAACACTGGTCTTACCTCTCTCGGCTCTTCATCTGCCAGTGTTCCAAGGTTTTTCTTTTTACACTGTGAACAGGATGTGCTCATGTACTTCTGTTGTTTTTTATTGGAAACCATATGGACCAAAGATAGATATTTGATTTAGAAAATGCAGTTTGTTTTCCCTGTTCACCTCTTACAACAATTAAAATAAATAATCATCCAATTCAATGTACACATTGATCTGGGTAAAGACTATGCCTTTCACTTCCTTAATATTCATGTTTCATCTATTGGCCTGTGTAAAAAGTTGTTTCCAAGTTTTTGTTACAACCACCTTCCATTTCAGCCCTTTTTAATATTTCCCAAATGAAAGGTTTTGTAGCCAATATATGTCACCTGCCAACCCACCCAATCGACCAAGTCGAAATTGCCGAGATTTTTTTAACCAAACCACAGGTTTTTATGCTAGCAAGTCAGTTGCAGATGGCAAATTAGCCAATCTACCATCTGCGGTTCGGTTAAGTTTTCATCCTTAAACCGTAGTGAACTGCTCCATGTACATGGAAGCATTTCATCGATCACATGCAATATGGGTTGAACTAATTCACCAGCACAAGCCTCATCTCATGGAGTACTTATATCTTCACAACTCTCCTGATGAGAGTTTCTTTTAGCCGGGGAGAAAGAATTTTAATAGATTTGATTTCTTTATTAGTAGTTTCCAATTCCTCTGTTTCCTATTATTTGCATTCTAATTAGGTAACGTTTATGCCCACGCTTAGGCTAGGCATATAACCCAACTGATCGTGGTGCCTTGAAGGCCTATCACGTGGGGGTGTGATGACAATGGCATGGCATCCGTGGGCTCGTCTAATTAGGTAATGTTTATGCCCACGCTTAGGCTAGGCATATAACCCACCTTAGCATGGTGCCTTGTGTGGGTGTGATAACAATGACATGGCATCCGTGGGCTCGTCAAGTTAGGTAATATTTATGCCCACGCTTAGACTAAGCATATAACCCACCTAATTGTGGTGCCTTGAAGGCTTGCCATGTGGGGGTGTGACAGCAATGACATGGCATCCGCAGGCTCACCACATGCGGGCATGGTACAAGTATCCACATTCTTCACTTCTTGTTTTGGGTCCTACATAACTTGGTTTAAAATATCAATCATTACGCAATAGTAGTTTAGATGTCCCAATTTGGGTACAAGTTATTTATCAGAACAAAAAACAAACCAAACCAAACTAAGCATTATCAACATGAAAAATAAATCACTGATATGATTCCAAATTGGCTGATATAGTTGTTATTTAACCAATATGAGCAAAGCAACCTATATCTGCATATAGCACATAGACTCGATCTAGGTCACATTTTAGATGAAATTCTCCACTTTTTTAACCTTAAAAACATCAAATTTATTATTAATTTACAAAAATATGTTTTTAGGTGCCACAATGCCGAGTACAAAGCATTCAAATTGTAATAAATAAGGTCAAAGCATGCTTATCAACTATGTTACACGGACTCAGGTGCGGGTATCGGGTGCGTATCTGGGGGTCGGACACTTCAAAATTAAAAATTAAGGATACATGGATATGGATCTAAATGTGGATACGGGTACGGGTACGGGGATACGTTAAATAGTTATTTTAAAAATATATTTATTATATAAAAATGAGTTAAATAGTTATTTTTAAAATATATTTATTATATGAACATGAGTTAAAAAAAGTTGACCCAATAATTTTTTTTTATAAATAAAATCAAACATATGGATAAGTCATATAATAACACATGTTATTGTTGAATAGAGTTTATTAACAGGCCCAAATATTTTATTTATTTATTTGGATCCAACCCATTAAGATTTATTATGATACAAACCAGCCAATAGGTGTAGATTTTTTCTTTATTTTTTTGGGTCCTGCCCATTATAGTTTATAATATTAATTATTATGATACAAATCAGTGCCCAAATTTTTTATTTATTTATTTGGGTCCAACCCATTAAGATTTATAATATTAACTAGCCAATAGCCCAAGCCTTTTATTTATTTACTAAGTCCAGCCCACAAGCCTTTTATTTATTTATTAGGTCCTGCCATTAGGGTTTGATACAAACAGCAGCAGCAGCTTTGACATGTCTATCTCATACGCAGAGCAACAACACGATGGGTCTGTCTCCTCTTCGCTTCTCTCTCACACGCACAGCAACACGATGGGTCTATCTCTTCTCTTCTCTTCTCTCTCACACGCACAACACGATCGAGAGAGATATCGAGGGAGAGAAGGAGATCGTGATAGAGAGAGAGAAGGAGATCGAGACAGAGAAGAAGATCGAAAGACACGATCAAGATCTTGAATCCATACATCAATGTAAGTATCTCAACCTTCTTCTTCCTTTTTGATTAGCCGTGTCCGAGAGAGGAGAGACGAATCCGACATAGATCCCACACCCGCACCCGTGTCGTGTCGACACGGGTACTTCGCCCCAAAGTGCCGAGTCCATGTAACATAACTCATCAATGAGGGTGTTTTTTTTGGGCATTTGATAGTTGAAGCCTCGTTTGGGAAGTAGCTAAAATAGCCAAAAAGCCAAAAAGCCAACTAAAACACATCACATCACCTCTCTACTTTTCTGCACGCCTTTTCGTAAAAAGCCAAAAAGTTACTAAAATAGCCACTTCCCAAACCAAGCCCTCAATGGAAAAAAAGTTTAGTTACCGACACCCGTCACACAATGACTGTACCATTATGCAGCCTATACTGCAATTCAAAACCATGAACACAGGACATGGAAAACATGAAAATTGGAAAGTAATAGATGAGAAAACAAAGAACAACAATTAGTAGTTATGACAACAAAAATGAAGAACAAATATGAACGACTTACAGTGAATGCATTTTCCACCAAATGAAAAACAGGCCCCTGCATCCCAACTAACTCATCAAAGGGTACATCCTCTGCACCATCAGCGTCATCCAAACCATCAAACATTTGTTCAACTTGAGCCTCAAGACGAGCTGCCTGAATCTCCCACCGAGCAGCAACATTTTCAGCATTCCTTCTGATTATTTGACCAGCTCCAGCAATTCCTTGTACTCCACCAGCATCCTCTCCATTTCCATCCCTGGCAAAATTCCTGTTAGCTTGTCCAGGTGGTCGTCTAGCAGCACGAGCACCATTTCTGTCTGCTTCATCTTCTCTGTCAGCATCCTGCCCTCCAATTTCTCGTAAATGCCTAAAGTAATCTCTCAAAGAAGTGGCACCGAGAAAAATAAACACAATGCTTGCTGAAAGTAGAAACCCATGCAGACAATCAGTTAGAATAATTGTCGTAGATATATGACTCAAGAAAAGTCTTTGGGCTTCAACAAAACTCCTCACGAATGCCAATCGCCATATCCAAAATGTAATGAAGGGTATAATAAGGAGCCAGACAGAAAGTACAAAACTAAGGCGCAAAAAGAATTGCAGAACATGGCATGCTTTCATAGCCATCCCCACTACAAATTCCTGAAAAGGAAGCCTCATTGGAGCATTATCAGCATAAACAGGGGAGAACGAAAATGCATGCTTGCAGACCTGAAATTGAATCAAGTGAATTTAATGAGAAACACCAACCACTGGAATAGTAAGCATCTTAAAGCACACACAAGAGGGAAAAAAGTAATTGTCTAGAGATGATAGAATGCAACTCAACATAGAAACAAATGAATTGCCCTTAGTAGGATAGCATTTATAATTATGTAGTCCCACCATTCAACTTGCAATGCCAAAGCCAGACAATACAATAGGTAGATATTCCACAAATGGTATTATATGCATTCAATATCAACCTAATTTAGCATAACACAGATCTAATACAGTAATGGAAAACCTACGACAATTAATTTAAGTGCTCCTGGTATTATGAAGAAAACTCAATACAGGCCTACTGTCCAATCTTACAAGAGACACTAGAAAAGTTCATTAATGTAAACCTTCAAATCCACAATACCTTCACTCTAGATCTTTTAGCCAGAATTCTTAATGAATTATAAGCTATTATAACACAGTTGAATGAACATCAGTTGAATATCACATACATTTGCTATTTTGACACACATGGGACAATATATATATACATTGCCTCTGCCTACAGAAATTAAAATTTTTCAACAGCTTCAATGCCGGCTTGAAAGGTGTAGTTCTTGAAAAACATCATTTCAATTCCAACAGGAGAAACTTGATATAAAGCATAACCACACCCTCACAAATATGATCTTATGCCATTCTAAACTTAAAATGATCCATGCATCACCCAATTGCTTGATAACAGTTTCTGGTGCAAGACACTCTTAACGAAATTGTTTTAGTAAAGAAAATAGCTCCGCGTACTGTGTTCTTAAACTGGTTTATTTTTAACTTGCAATCAAATCCGACTCATTCACATATAAACAATGGGATTCCAAAATCAAGAGTCCTCACTTTGTAAGTATATCTTAAAACCCATCAACTCATTTCACTTCTATATGTTTTATTTGGTGCAGAACATCTCCACATTAACTTTCTCATGATAATATACACATTTCCTAAGCAACTTCCACTGCAAAGCTATCTTACGAGTATGGACCCTTTATGTAAGATTGTTCCTTTAACAAAAAGAGGCAGGAAGACAGAAAAAGAAATCAAGAAATAATGAAATAAAGAAATAAAGAAAACTGCTTTCTTTCAATTATATAGTTTAGCTATTTCTTGTTATAGCATCTTATTGTCCTTCCTCTCGATATTGCAGAGAACTCAACCCCTCAAACTTTACATGCAAAAAAAGCTATATTCACCTGGCAGCCATCGTAAAATGATGCCTCAAAATTTGGGTACCAGCATTGATTCGGATAAATTCAGTTCATAAACACACTAACATATTCAAATCCTATGACAAAAAACCTTAAACCCTATTCAACAGCAATTCGGATAATTTATCAACATTTCTAGCAAACAAGACATTGTTTCAACATCAACTCAAATCGCAAAACAAAATCATGACAAGAACGCACAAAAGCACCCAATCGACACATCAAAGCAACATTTCAATTACAAAACACATCAAATCTAATCAATGGCAGAGATAGAAAGAAAGAGGGAAAGATAAAAAAGAGGACCTCGCATTGGCGAGCGTTGCTGTGATTAAGCCACTGGAGGAGACAATCTTGGTGAACAAACTTGATGCTCCCACTGCAAGCGCACGGGTACCGGAGAGGATTCTCGTTGTCACCGGGATTCCGGCAGATCCGACAAACGTCCTCCTCTTCATCGTCGTCGTCGAACTTGCTGGGAGCTTTGTCGCTATACTCCTTCTCAGGTGAACCAGAAGGCGACGAGGAGGAGGAAGAAGAAGAGCAGGGGTCGACGGATGCGGTGGTGATATCGTCCCCATCGCCGGCGAGTTGCGCCGCCGGCATCGCCGGTGAGATCTCCATTTGATATGATTCGATATTAGGGCTCCGGCGATTTTCTCTCTCTTCTTCTCCTTCTTCTCCTCTCTCTCCAGAATCTAGACGGCTGGTCTTGGATGGAGACCAAGAGGGTTACGCTGCAACGGTGGAGACTTGGAGATCTATCTCCAAGGGAGAGATAATTTTATAATGATTTATTATTATTGTTCATGAGTTATTTTTTATTTTTTTATTGTTTTTTAAGTATGAGATTAAACATGGGGTTATTTTATCTAAATTTTAATCATTTTTTACTGAGAAAGACTCATGTTAAAAAGTCGCTGAAAAAATTATTAAAAAGTCACTGCTAGTTAGGAACTGTGGCGATGAGGTAAATTTATAAGTAAATACATAAATGACAAGTGTATTGATAGATGACGTTTAAATAGATAGATAACATTTTAAATAGATAAGTTATATTCGAAAAGATAAATAGATACGTAAACTTTTGAATAGATATATGCCCCTTTTGAAATATATAATGTCCGTTTGGCAAAAAAAAAAATTTATTCGATTTAGTTTTTGAATTATGATTTAAATTTTGAGAGTGTTGAGTTGTATTTTAAAATTTTTTGGGTTTATATTTTTTAAATATTTAATTTTATTTTCTTAGAGTAAATCTTTTTTATTGTAAATATTTATTTTTTTTAATGTGTGCTATATTTTTTTAAATATTTTAAATTTTTAAAATTTTTTAAAAAAATTATTTTCATTTTAAATTTTTTTATATAAATATACTATTTTATGCTATAAATATTTTAATTTTTTTAATATTTTAAGTATTGTTTAAAAAAAATGAATATTTATTTTTTAATATTTAATTTTTAAAAAAATGGATATCCTAACAAATTATTTGGCCAATATTTAAAAAAATAGCAAAATATTTTTTTGAAAAAATAAAATATATTTTTTCAAAAAAATAAAAAATAATTTTACAGAACAAAATAAAAAATATTTGTTTTGTATTTTTTTTTTTAATATAAAAGAGTTTGATTATGAATTTTGAAAAAAAAAAATTGAATTGAGTTTTAAAATTTTTGTTTAACTATAAGTTTTGAAAAGAGTTTTGAATTTTTTTTTTTATCAAAGTCATGATTTGAGTTGAAAACTAAACACTACCTTAAGGCCTCGTTTGGGAACAAGTTTTTTTAGTAACTTTTTTGCTAAAATGTGATGTAAAAGAAACTAGTATGTTTGGGATGATTTTTTGATTTTTTACGAAAAGATGTGCAAAAAATAGAGAGAAAATGAAATTTTTGACTTTTTGATATGAGTGATTGACTTTTTAATTTTTTTAATAACGTTTTAACTAAAAGAGGCACTTGCCATACGAGGCCTAAGTGTGGGGCTATTGGCCAACATGGTTTGAATGCCCATTAATATATTACAGATACAATAATAAGGGGTTGTTTGGGGTGTCCTAAATAAGTACATTTTTTGTCTTTTTGGACTAAAAAATTAAGGAAAAAAATATGGATGTTTGGGTTAACTTTTTGACTTTTTATGGAAAAATGTGTATTAAAAAATTGTATAAATTAGTGTGTAGAGGAAAATTAGAATTGGGAGTTGTGCAGCCGTAATTTTTGACTTTTGGTGAATAGTGATAAATTTTTAACTTTTTGAATAACTTTTTAACTTTTTGCCTTTTTTTGAGATTGCCAAACTTGGCCTAAGCTATCTACTAAAATATATTAGAATATAAAATAAATCTCAAAATAAATAAAATAAAATAAATCTCTACGTAAAGAGGAAATCAACCTTTGTATGAAAAATATTTGTGATTCCTAAAAAAATTATTAATTTAATTTACAATTATATAGTATGTTAGGTATTTTTTTTTAATTTGTTACATATTCGACTATATAAAGCAAGTATGCTTGTTTTTTTGTTTTTGTTTTTGCTTTTTTCTTTTGTTTTTTGGTTGCTAGTAAGCAAATTCCATTGCTACATTAGTGAATTTATAAATCTAAAATTGTAAATATATTACATTTTCGTACACCAACAATGCTTTAATCATATGCATAGTAGGTGTTGGAGAAGTTACTATTTTAGTTTTTGATTATTTTATTAGGTTAAAATTTTTGTGTCTAGGAAGATAATTAGTTTTTTTTTATAATTAGATGTGATATTTGTAAGAGAAAAAAGTGAAATAATTATAAATTTAATATAATATTTATTTTATTGGCTATTTTTACCTATTTTATTTTTTTGTGAATTTTAGTCTAAAAAATATTAAAATGTCACTTTCCAAATAGGACTATAGAGTGAGCGTGTAAAATCTACATTTATGTGGGGTTTGCACACCCATTCACTTTATACTGTGTTTTGTTGGGAGTTTTGATGAGAGAATTAGGGATGTCGTTGCACAGCTTGTGCAGCAACAATTGTCATGCGGCGAAATGGACCCATTTCAGAACTTATTTTGATAATGTGAACCGTTTACATTTTAGAATACATCAAGTAGAATATGCTTACAAAAAATCAAGTTAATCGGATATCGTTTATTCATTCATCCACTCACATTAAATAATAGCTGTGATTTAAAATATTAAAATGAATACAAATGTAAGTGGATGAATGGGTAAATACTATCCGATTAACTTGATTTTTTGTAGACATATTCTACTTGATGTATCCCAAAATGTGAATGGTTCGGATTATCAAAATAGGTCCCGAAATGGGCCAATTTCGCCGCACAGGAGTTGCTATTGCGCGGGCTACACAACAGCATTCCCAATTCCTTTGATGAGGGAAATAAAAAAGTAGGTGAAATGTAAATAAAATATACTTATATTTTACCTAATTTCACATATTATTTCCCTTTCTCTTTCCAAATTTCTTTTAAAATTTATTAACAAAATACAGCATTAGGGAATATAAATAATGCTATTATCATTTTTCATTGTAAAATTTCTATTAAAAAGTTGAGATCATCCTTACCAAGTGTAAAAGTTTATTATTTATTTTTTTATTAACCAAAAACAAAAAAAAAAAAAACAAAAAAAAAAAGATATTAATATAACTTATAAGAATTTTTTTTTAGGGAAATTGACCCATAAATCCCAAAATATGGAATAATAAACAAATCAGTCCCATATTTAATTTTGTAGACACAAAGGACCCATTATTTGGGGATTTATGTTTTTACCCTTTTGTGTTGTATTTGTTTTCTAATATTTTGTTTCCATGATTTAGGTGTTTGTAACGTTTGGAAAAAGCGTACTATAGGTTTTTGTGAGTTTAGTAGTTTATGTTGGGTGACCCACGTCACCTTGATGACCTACTTTTTGTTGACCCAGGTTATTTTGCAAAGTCACTTTTTGAAGCCCCACATTTTGATCATCTCAAAAACATTAAGCCCCCAAACCTGAAGCGTGAACCTCCAAAACTAAGGATCCTGGTTGAATACCATGATTTAGTGAGTCCAGTGGTTAGGGTTTCATATTAGAATACAATTTTGTTGGGCATTCGGACTGCCGATCTAGAGTTTTTGAACGGAATTCTGTCGAAATTGGTATATATTTGTTGTGGGTGTATGTATGTGCAATTATTGTTTCCTAAATCAGCAGTGTATTTTGTAGTCGTTGTGTGCTGCGTATATGGCGTAATCGAATCCCACATTTCGCATTGGAATGGAATCGTTTGTGCATGATTGATATACATCAGGAAACCCCCAAATCCCATAAAATCTGAGACATGAAACATACCCATGTATTGTTGTGGTTAGTTTTGTTATGCTTGGTAAGCTTGATACGTTTGGATATTTATTGATATGTTGGTTTGTCGGTAGAGGTTGCAACAATCGTTACAATGTGCGTTGGGTTTTTACCCATTCCAAGTCCAATGACGACTCTGCGAAACAGTGCACTGGGGTAATATGGAACATTGTGTGTTTGGGTCATGTCTTTAATTTTTAAATTTTTTGTGGTTAACTTAGTTTTCACTGGGTTTTGTTTAGCATCTTAATTGAAGTAACCTCGATGATACGTTTTCTATCATCGTAAAGTTGCGTATGTTAAGTTTTGGGAGCCCGACGCAACGCATCCATGATTTATGTTTGAAACATTGAAATTGTAATTCATTTTTTGTGTGTTGATGAACTACAAAGTTTGCATTACAATTATGGTGTGGATTTTTGATTACTACAATCAACTTTGTTTGTGTTTTTTTGATGGTGTTATGGTCACTTGATGTGGTGTTATGACTCTAATTGTGTGATATGACTTGAACGTGGTTGATGTCGGAACATTATGTCTTTCGTACATGTTTTCGCAAATATTATCAGTCAACCTACTAAACGTGAAATCAACACCAACCATAATGGCAACATTTTGACCCCATACGAACACAACAACACGATGTTATCCGCCATTTCCTCCACCGAAATAGAACAAAAAATGTAGATTAAATATGAAAGTTCACATTCATCGATACCACATTATACGTACATTACTTCACAATGTAAGGTGAAACGTCACATCGTGACACACGTGCTTACACACCGCTTACAACCCAAACACATGTCAACGTTCACTCCCCCAAACTAAACCCAATACCAAAATGAATAAAAAAGAAATAACATTACCTTCGCCTCAATCCAAGAATACGGCACCATGGACTACAACTCTGAAGTAGTGTGTTGAATACACCACCAAACAAACGTGCACATCTTGCCCCTCACCCCCCCTCCCCCCCCTAAAAATCTGCCTACACGTGATCTTTCCATATCGTCCACACCAAATCAACGTAATCAGTGGAATTCAAGCAATCCCTTCCGAAAACGTTTCTAGTCACAACATAAAAGTGTATATTAGTCACAAAATCCATTCCATAATAACAGAATGGGATCCTTCAGATTATATTATCAAAAATACAGGACCTTCACGTGTATAAATGTAAAGTGAGGACTTGTTAGTCTATAACTCTCCCAAATGGGAGTTTCCAATAATTTTTCCTTTTTTTTATATTTAAAATAGAATCATCATTCATGAGAAATAGAAAACAAACAAAAATACAAATAGAGCACCAAATCTCATAAGAAAGAAAAAAATATATATATACATATATATATAATACCTAATCCCATTTATGAGAGATAAGGCGACGGATTAGAAAACTTTTGTGAGTGTCAAATTTTTAGTGTTTTATATATATATATATATTGTATATTTTCAAATATACAAAAAATTTACAGGCATAGTTATTTTGGAAATTAACCATTTTAATTATTTTTTTTACCTTTTTATGAAAGTGTAAAAAAGAATTGATTTTTTTATAATGACTTTTTGATTATTTTAAGTGGTTCCAAATTTAACCTGTCACGACCCGCTCCCCGTACCCAAGGGTTAAGTATCGTGATGGCCAGTAACTAAGGTTACCTCCGGCCAATTCTTAAACAAATTAATAAACGCAAGCGGAAGAAATATTTAAGTAAGGGAACCAAAATAATCATTGGAGTTTTTATTTTTATTACAAAATATATTGACCAAAAAGGCCGATATTTACATATAAAAATATCAATAAAAGTGTTGTGTGTGTCTAATCCGCAACCTCGCATCTAAGACTTTCCAAAAGCTATTTTTAAATTGCATGTTTCCTGAAAATTGGTAAACAACTATAAGCACATGGCAAAGTGAGAAATATTATACCAAGAGTATAAGGGACACGAAATAACCATGGATAGTTAGTTAGGCCAAAACATTTAAGATAACTTAGTCGGAACAAATAATTCTTTAAGTAGCAAAACTGAGATTATGTAAATAAATAACCATAACCACAGTAATTTGGTAAACAAATCATTTAAGTGGCAGAAATCGAAATACAGATATTATGTAAATATATGACCATAGCCACGGTATAGAACAGAATAGAACAGAGGTCACTGAAGTGAAAGTCAGAACAGAGGTATGGATTCAAGAGGTGGCTCGTACGGATTCTAGAGGTGGCTCCCACAATAGTGTAGCACTTAGCTCCACACAGAACAGAGGTACGGATTCAAGAGGTGGCTCGTACGGATTCTAGAGGTGGCTCCCACAATAGTGTAGCACTTAGCTCCACAGAGCACTTTGCTCCGCACAGAATAGAGATCAATGGATCCATGACAAACAGAAAACCACAAAGTGGTCAAACAGAGGCCAATGGTTATTTAAGTCCCCCAAAGCGTGGGACTCCCGTGGTGGTACTTACAAAGCATAATTGTATATAAGGTCATAGTCAAATATTCTTTAAAATATAAACAAACATATCCATGGATTTCCTTTTAAGCAAATAGGGTTCAGATGTAAAACCACGTAATTGAAACCTTTATAAAACATAATTTTTATTGATATATTAATAAAACATACTTGTATAAAATAGATTTTGGTAAGCCAAAACATACGTAAAATATATTTTGGTGACTCAAGGTATAATATAACTCACCTTAACTTTAATACCTTACTCTTTCTTTCGACTACCAAAGACCTTCTCAGCTTCCATTATTTTTCCTTTCTTTCTCTTTTCTCTTTCTTTCCTCTTTCTTTTCTTTCCTTCTTTTCTTTCTGTTTCTTTCCAGTGGACGCCTCCTCCCTTTTATAGGGGGGGGAGAGAGCATACATGACAGATTTCGATAATAATTACAAAGAGTCATTCTTATCTTTAATAGATATTTAGGATAATTACCATTTGACCTAATATTTTAATATAATTATATAATAAATTAATTCTTAATTAAATTACACTTTATCATATACCAACATAAAATTAATTATTTATTTCACTAATACACCCATTATTATTATTATTATTATTATTATTATTATTATTATTATTTTGACTCCTAAACTTTCACTAATTATATTGTTTTACAAAATTACACATAATAATATATAATAAATTATATATTTTTCGAACTGAAATTAAATAATATTAGTATAAATTCTACAGAATAATTAAAAATCTGGTTGTTACAATCTTCCCTCCTTTTAAAAATTTCATCCTCGAAATTTGCCATGTGTAAGCTACCCGTTGCATACTCTGATAAATATATATTAGATGATTAATCTGATAGAAAATACTACCTCAAAAAAAAAAAAAAACTTTACCAAAAATAACTCACTTTCTAGTTGTCAAAAATTATTTTAGGCCAAAATAATGAATAAGGAACGACTTTAAAAACTTTTCACTCGTTTTGTTTACGATAAAAATAAAATAAAATGAGAACACCATGACAGAATCATATGCAACAGTTGAAAAAATTTGAGATGAGCTTTTTATTGATGGGAAAGAGTTTCAAAATTAGTATCTTTATAATTTGAACCCACTTTTTTAAAAAAACATCAAAATAAATTTTTTTTTTGAATACCGAACTGAAAATTATATGTATTTAATTATATTATAATTTTGTGGGTGCTTGAGCCCGACATCCTTCTTTTCTTGCCTTTCTTTTACTATAACAAATATAAATTATATCTAATATCTTTCACAAATTAGACACACTAAAATTTTTTTTTTATTATATATATAATCATATAAAATTATAATATAATTAAATCGACAAACAAAATATAATAAT
The DNA here is from genome assembly GCA_036172215.1 of Camellia granthamiana. Lineage (NCBI taxonomy): Eukaryota > Viridiplantae > Streptophyta > Magnoliopsida > Ericales > Theaceae > Camellia > Camellia granthamiana. The sequence continues at coordinate 139,152,052 of CM069908.1, forward strand.
TCGGTGCTAATTACCCGCAATCCTACTTCTTAAATGTGCACGTGTCCTATGCTCCAATGATGATTTTTTTTTTTCTAAAAAAAGCATTGCTCTGATACCACATGTCACGACCCGCTTCCCGTACCCAAGGGTTAAGTATCGTGATAGCCAGTAACTAAGGTTACCTCCGGCCAATTCTTAAACAAATTAATAAACGCAAGCGGAAGAAATATTTAAGTAAGGGAACCAAAATAATCATTGGAGTTTTTATTTTTATTACAAAATATATTGACCAAAAAGGCCGATATTTACATATAAAAATATCAATAAAAGTGCTGTGTGTGTCTAATCCGCAGCCTCGCATCTAAGACTTTCCAAAAGCTATTTCTGAATTGCATGTTTCCTGAAAATTGGTAAACAACTATAAGCACATGGCAGAGTGAGAAATATTATACCAAGAGTATAAGGGATACGAAATAACTATGGATAGTTAGTTAGGCCAAAACATTTAAGATAACTTAGTCGGAACAAATAATTCTTTAAGTAGCAAAACTGAGATTATGTAAATAAATAACCATAACCACGGTAATTTGGTAAACAAATCATTTAAGTGGCAGAAATCGAAATACAGATATTATGTAAATATATGACCATAACCATGGTACAGAACAGAACAGAACAGAGGTCACTGAAGTGAGAGTCAGAACAGAGGTACGGATTCAAGAGGTGGCTCGTACGGATTTTAGAGGTGGCTCCCACAATAGTGTAGCACTTAGCTCCGCACGACACTTTGGTCCGCACAGAACAGAGGTCAATGGATCCATGACAAACAGAGGACCACAAAGTGGTCAAACAGAGGCCAATAGTTATTTAAGTCCCCCAAGGCGTGGGACTCCTGTGGTGGTACTTACAAAACATAATTGTATATAAGGTCATAGTCAAATATTCTTTAAAATATAAACAAACATATCCATGGATTTCCTTTTAAGCAAATAGGGTTCAGAAGTAAAGCCACGTAACTGAAACCTTTATAAAACATAACTTTTATTAATATATTAATAAAATATACTTGTATAAAATAGATTTTGGTAAGTCAAAACATACGTAAAATACATTTTGGTGACTCAAGGTATAATATAACTCACCTTAACTTTAATACCTTACTCTTTCTTTCCACTACCAAAGACCTTCTCAACTTCCATTATTTTTCCTTTCTTTCTCTTCTCTCTTTATTTCTTCTTTCTTTCTTCTTTCTTTTTTTTCCTTTCTTTCCTTATTTTCTTTATGTTTCTTTCCTCTTCTTTCCAGTGGACGCTTCCTTCCTTTTTCTAGGGGGGGAGAGAGTATACGTGGCAGATTTCGATAATAATTACAAAGATTCATTCTTATCTTTAATAGATATTTAGGATAATTACCATTTGACCTAATATTTTAATATAATTATATAAATAAATTAATTCTTAATTAAATTACACTTTATCATATACCAACATAAAATTAATTATTTATTTTACTGCCACACCCATTATTATTATTATTATTATTATTATTATTATTATTATCATTTATATTTTGACTCCTAAACTTTTACTAATTATATTGTTTTACAAAATTACACATAATAATATATAATAAATTATATATTTTTCGAACTGAGATTAAATAATATTAGTATAAATTCTACAGAATAATTAAAAATCTGGGTTGTTACATAACATATTTGTAAATATTTTTTTATACTACCTAATTGTGACAACCCTCACCACTGATTAGTGCTAATCTATGATTAAGTATGTTAAATGACTGATTGACTGAAATCCTGAACCGATTGATTGAGTGTATAGCTTAAGTGCATTTCTATCTGTTGACTGTTGAATGATCTGTTCATGTGTTTGCGCTTTAAACTGTAAATGAAGGCCTTATCGGCGGCTGAATCTGAAATCGATTAATGTTTTATGCTAATTAGAATTTATGTGATTTTATGGTATATTTAATTGAAATGTGATTTGATATGATTAAATTAGGTTATTTATTGATAAATTACAAAAGTTGGACTTATCTACAAATTTGCCATCTAGTGGATTAATCTAGGCCAACCCCTCTCCACTTCATACACTTTTCATACAACATTTCTTCAGCCATTTGAGAGCAAAATCGTTTAAGAGAGAGAGAGAGGTAGGAGGAACTTGTTTTCACTAAAAATTGGCTTGGAGGCTTAGGAGATTGAAGGATTCCTTGCATATTGAGCTTCTACATTTGAAATTGGAGACTTAAGGTAGAGAAATTACCTTCTTGTTCATATTTTGGGTTGGTTCTTACATGGTAAAGGATTGTTGGAGTTTAAAGCCAAGTTAAGGCTTAAATTGTTACATTAAAGCTTGAATCATGCATGTATGTACATATTCTTGCATTTTGAAGTTGATTTTCATGAAATCTTGCATGTACGTTTACATTTTTGTTCTTGTCCATGAGTTCATCATGGTTTTGAATTTAATCTTGCTTTGGATCATGTTTTGAGGCATTAGATTCACTAGAATTCATGCATGTCATACGTTCTTCATGTTCATGAAAACTTCTTTGAAATTGTGTTTAATTGAACTCCCTTTGGGTTTTGATTTTGCAAATTAAACGTCAAAACATGTCATATTATGAGTTTACAAGTGTTTTCCAGAAAATTAGCCCAAAAGGATCGGATTTGATTTTTTAAAAGTTGAGTTTTGAGCTTGAGGTTCAAATCTGGAAATTCCAGAATTTGGACCCACGCTCGAGCGTAAGACTTAACGCTCAAGCGTACACTTTGGATTCATGCAGTCTGCTCGAGCGGAGAAATGAACGCTCGAGCGTGAAATGCGTGTATCTAGTACTTTGCATGTGTTTACAGTCCGCTCGAGCGAGGGAATGCACGTTCGAGCGAGGACTTGTGTCTTATGCTCGAGCGGGGGTCGAGCGCCCGTTGAGCGTGAATTTCATGCATCCAGTACTTTTGTCATGTTTTACAGTCCGCTCGAGCGTGGAAAGTGACGCTCGAGCGGGGATGAGCATAGAAAGCCACGCTCGAGCGTGACCCCTGTTTTCTGAAAATTTTGTAAAGTGTTTAAAAGTGCATCTTTTCATCCTCTTTCCATCCTAGGCATTCCTAGGGCATGTTTAAGGCATCTTAAGGAGGATATTGATGTAGAACCACACCGAGGCAAATTAGGGATTAAGTTATTATTTTTCTAACTGTATAGCTTAGTGTGTGTTCGTTCTGTAACTGTGTAGGGTTGGCATCCGAGGACGCTCTAGCTGCTTATAGCCCAGTGCTCCGTGAGTAACAATGTTGTAAAGATATGTTCAATCATGAATATTTTCTGAATGAACAACTGTACTGCTTTCTGAAATGATATTTCTTACTGAATGAATGTTTGTCCTATTTGTGAACTGTATTCGTGGCATCCATAGCAATCTACTGTTACTGTTACTGTACTGTATTGCTACTGTCACAAAGATCTCTGTCGGTTCCCATACTTGGAACCACTACTGTTTACTGATATGATGGCCATCAACTGACTGTTCGGTCTGTTAAGACCTACTGTACTGTTTTGTTATTGGATGTACCACATATGATTATTATAGTTTCTGAATGATTGTTATGGCATGAAATATGAGCCACAAACTGAATGACTGATATGCTGATAAATGACTTTTTTCAATATTGAAAGGACATTCATTCTTAACCTCTTTACGCATGTGTTATTCACTGCGCTTTAGCTCACTGCTCGTATATATATGTAAGTGTACAGGCACCGGACCGTTGCTAGAAGCGTCAGGCTAAGCTCCTGTTTTGTCAAGCCAACCTTCGTGCCTCACTGCAAGGTTTCAGATCTGTTCAAGCTAAGGCTGCCTAGGGGTGTTTTAGATTTCCCCATTTTGTATCTGTTTTTGTAATACTGTATAGACTGTACCTATACTGTACTGTTATGGTAGGGATTCGGTCTCTAACCGAATGTTTGTATATGATGTATATACATGCTGTTTTGTTTCGAATGTGAATATGTTATAAAAAGTCTTTTTGCATACAGACTGTCACAGCTCATTGGACATCTTTTAATTACTGTTTTGGCTTCCGCCAGCCCCTGTACTCTGTATTACTGTTTTACTGTTAAGCAGGCCTTCGGTAATCTCGGATTACTGGCCGGTTACGGTGCTAAACCCATAGGGGCGGGTTTGGGTAGTGACACTAATTGTTTTCTTTTAACAAAAGGATAGGATCCCACCAAATAGTGGAATTAGCATTGGGTGGTGATAGACTATTTTGTTCATGTTGTATATTGTGGGGACATAATTTTTTATTGGCAACACGTGGTCGAGGTGGCACCAAAGTGTCAGCCGAGGTGCCACATGTCCTGATCATAACACCGAGATGATTTCGGTTAGGCCGAGGTTATTTGTGAGAATACCAGAATCCGGGATAAGCGGATAAGGGACAAGAGTCTTAGAATGAGAGAATGCATTAGTTTGGATAAAGATAAGACTCTTAGAGAGTTTATCCCAATCCTACTAGAAGTCCAAGATTAGCAGCAATCCAGAATCTATTGGAGCTAGGCTTTTAATAAGATTAGGTTTGTGTTGACTATAAAAGAGAGGCACCCCCATGGGTCTAAGGTACGCATTTTATATTCCGAATAGTGAGTCAAGCACTTTTGCTATCTTTGAGAGATAACTGACTTGATCATCAGAGTGCCTCCGGGTGGACGAACCACCGCCAGAATCTCTTCTTTCTGTTACAGGTCATTCAGGCGTCATCTATTCTGCCAGTGCTCTCTAGTTGAATACTAATATGGCAGTGTGGTCAGAAATTTACTCACACAATTTGGCGCCATCTGTGGAAAAGAAAGGAGAATAGATGGCCAGTAAAAGACATAAAGAGAAGGTTGAGAACGACACTCTTATTGGGAGTGGGAAACCTATTAGCCTTGACGTTGAAGAAGACAACTACAACAAAGAGACTCGTGATAAGAGTCACGGAGAAAAGGACGTCGGCCAGGAGGGCGACGTACCAAAGAAATCAGATCGAGGCGGGTATTATAACGAAGACGACCTCTAGGTATGGAAAGATAGATGCCTACGGAGAAACGACAAGATGAAGGAACTGGCAAACAAATTGGCGGACCTACAATCGGTCATCAATTTCATGATGCAAAACAATGTTATGCAACCACCATTTCCGTTACAAGATATGTCGATTCTAGCGGCCAAAAAAGATGCCCAGCTAAGGGGTCAAAGGACAATTCTTGCGGCTTCTCAACACGATAGAGCCGAGAAACATTCTCACCGGCCTTCAAGAGAGGCCAGGCGAGGAAAATCAAGAAGGGGAGATTCACGGAGAACGCATCGCATCAAGGAAGCTGACCCCAAAGAACATCGGCATGTTCAGAGGAAGGAGCTGTGTTTCGACGTAACCAACGGAGAAAGGTCCAAACGGACTCACAATGATACTGGGAGCAGCATACCAAAAAGGTTGAAATCTGTTGATAGCCGAGCTCCTGGAAGGACCAAGGAGGATCTGAGGGGTTACTTCCAAAGGAAGCAACAAGATGCCGAGGTAACCTCTCCGGTCAAGCCAAGAACACTATTCTCGGTGGAGTTAGAGAAATTTGAAGCCCCGAAAAGGTTCAGTATGCCAAGGTTACAGATATACGACGGTAAGTCAGACCCCAACTTTCACGTTGGCTTGTACCTAAACTTGATGGCATTGTACACTGGGAACGAGTCATTGCTCTGTAAGGTGTTTCCCTCTTTCTTCGGGGAAATTGCATCAGATTGGTTTCACAAGTAGCCAAAAGGAACTGTGAAAACCTGAGAAGGCCTGGCCGAGATGTTTGTGACCAGGTTCGTGACAAACAAGTTACAACCATTGAGGGTGGACGCCCTAATGGCCTTGAGAATCAGTGAAGACAAAAGCTTTAGGGCCTATGCCAAAAGGTATTACGAGGTATTCAACTGAATACCAAGATGCAACCAGGAGATGGCAGTTATATCATTTAAGACCGGATTGAAAGATGACTGCTTGCTTCAAAAATCACTAGCAAAGACATTAGCGAAAAGCATGGAGGAGCTTATGGTCAGGATAGAGAAGTATGTCAAGGCCGAGGAGGACACGCCGAGGACAAATGCGTCAAAACCAAAGAAGAAAAACGGCTCGCCAAAGCAAGGCCGAGGTGATAGTGGATACAACAAACCAGAGACAGGATTAAGGGCTGCACAAGCAGTCACAATCGTATTTCGAATCCCTATCTACAAAGTCTTGGAAAAAATCCGAAATCAGGCCTACTACAGAGCACCAGCAAAGGTACCAGGCGAATTTATGGGAAGAAGCCTTGGCAAGCACTGTGCTTACCACAATGAGGCTGGACATCTGACTCAAGGGTGTAGAGCCTTGAAGACACATCTAGAAGAGCTGGTAAGACAAGGCTATTTAAAGGACCTAGTGGACGAGGCTAGGACAAGGGAAGAACAGGCAAGACTGCCCCAGGCACCAACAGCACCATCCCCGCCAGCACTACAACCGCAGGAAGGCGGACCTTGAGTGATCAATGTGATTCACTCAAAGGTAAATAAGAATGAGATAAGGGGAGAAACCTAGAGAGTAAAATACCTACAGCATGTGTATCAGGTCGGTAAGAAGAGGCCCAGGGCAGACAAGAGCCAGGGACCAGTGGTGTCCTTTACTAAGGAAGACCTGGAGATGGTGCAGCATCCACACAACGATGCCTTGGTAATATCCCTCTAGATTGGAGAATGACAAGTGAAGGGCATCTTAGTTGACCAAGGCAGCTCTTGTGACATCATATATGTCAGGTGTTACAAAGAGCTTGGCCTTCACCAAGATGACTTAGAGCAGTCCAATGGCCCAATGGTTGGGTTTAATGGAATGTCGACGTGGCCCCTAGGGGCAGCAAGTTTGGAGGTTCAAGCTAACACCAAGAAGCTAAAAACAAAGTTCACCATAATTGACACCCCATTCCCATACAATGTTATCTTGGGAAGGCCATGGCTGCATGCAATGGGGGCTGTTCCCTCAACATTACATCAGCTATTGCGGTTCCCAACAGAGCATGGAATAGAGGAGATCAGAGGGGATCAGTTGCAGGCAAAGAATTGCTCCATGGCGGTAATGAAGTCTACCTGCAACATATGAGAAGCAGAAACAACGGAGATTGAGGACAAGAATGTGAAAGTCCTGGATGACGTCGACAAAGAGCCAGCCAAGAAGAGTGAAGAAGCCCTAAAGAAAATCCTTGTCCAGCAAGGGAATGAGGAACGCTTCTTCCTTCTCGGCTCGGGCTTAGCCGAGGAAGAAGAAAAAGAGTTAGAGGCATTCCTAAGAGTGAACCTTGAGGTGTTTACATGGACACCGTACGAGATGCCAGGCATTGACCCCGAGGTCACTTGCCACAGACTAAATGTAGATAGGTCGGCCAAACCTGTCATCTAGCGAGCAAGGAGGTCGACACTAATGCATGTTGAGGCAGTAGAAGAGGAAGTAGATAGACTTCTAGAGGCCAGAGCCATTCGAGAGGTAAATTACCCGACATGGCCATCAAACACAGTGGTTGTGAAGAAAAAGAATGGTAAGTGAAGGCTCTGCGTGGACTTTACCAGCCTGAATAAGGCTTGTCCCAAAGACAGTTTCCCATTACCCAAGATTAACCAATTGGTGGATGCCACTTCAGGGCATGGAAGGATGAGCTTCTTGGATGCCTACAGAGGGGTACCGTCAGATAACTATGTACCCCCCAGATGAAGAAAAGACTGCATTCATTACCCCAAAAGGGCTATATTGCTACAGAGTAATGCCTTTCGGGTTGAAAAACGCAGGAGCAACTTATCAGAGGTTGGTGACAAAGATGTTCAGACATCTAATTGGCAAAACTATGGAGGTGTACATAGATGATATGGTCGTGAAGACCAAAGAACCAAAGGACCATCTGGAAGACTTAAGGGCAATTTTTGACATCCTTAAAACATATCGGCTCCGACTCAATGCATCGAAGTGTGCATTTGGAGCCGAGTCTGGTAAGTTCTTAGGATACTTGGTAACTAGAAGAGGCATTGAGGCAAGCCCAGATCAGATCAAGGCCATCTTAGAACTGAAGAGCCCAACGTCGGCGAAACAAGTGCAGATGTTGACTGGGAGAGCGGCAACCCTAAATAGGTTCATAAGCAGAAGCTCTGACAAGTGCAAACCCTTCTTCAGCTTAGTAAAGAAGGCCACAGACTTTTTATGGACTGAAGAGTGCGAAGCTACCTTGGCCGACTTGAAGAAGTATTTGACCACAACTATAGCTCTCTCAAATCCAGTACCTGGAGAGGAGCTGTTCTTATACTTGGTAGTTTCAGAGCACGCAGTGAGTGCAGTAGTAGTCAGAGAGGAAAATGGAGAGCAAAGGGCAGTTTACTACGTGAGTAAAACCCTGGCAGATGCAGAAACCAGGTACTTACCCTTGGAGAAGTTAACACTAGCATTAGTAATGGCTTCCAAGAAGCTAAACCATTACTTTCAAGCCCATAAAACCGTAGTGTTAACTGAACATCCTTTAAGGTCCCTGTTGCAGTAAGGAGATCTGACCGGCAAAATAGCCAGATGAGCAGTGACCTTGGGCCAATATAACCTGGAGTTCAGACCCAGGACAACAATCAAAGGCCAAGTCCTAGCCGACTTCGTGGCCGAGTTCATACCAGACGCCGTCATACATCGGGCTTCGTTGAGCCGAGGTATACAACGTCCAAATGAGCAAGAAAAAACCCAGCGGGGGACAACAGACCAAAGAGACAAAGAGAAACTCAGGCCCTACAGTATTTACATCGGCGACTCCTTCCGGTTATTTGTTGATGGGAGTTCAAGCCGACAATGAGCGAGGCAGGAATAGTACTAGTATCACCAGATGGGCAGATACTAGAACAATCTATCCATTTGGGGTTCAAGGCCTTAAACAGTAAAGCAGAATATGAAGCACTAATCGCAGGGTTAAAGCTGGCAGCAGCCATAGAAGCCGACGAGGTAATAGTCTTCTGTGACTCCCAACTTATAGTCAACCAGGCAACAGGCGAATATGCAGCCCGAGATGAAAGGATGTCGGCCTATGCAAAAGAAGTTGGCAGACTAGTAGCCTTATTTCAAAATTGCCGACTACAGCAGGTAAGTCGAGATGACAACAGCCATGCTGATGCTCTGGCCAACCTGGCTAGTGCAATAAAACCTAGAGAGGCAAGAATGATAATGGTTGACTACTTGTCAAGACCAAGCATAGAACCACTGAGCACAGAGCGTGAAACAATGTGTGTGGAGATGGGACCAAGTTGGATGGATGTAATAGTAGTATTCCTTAGAGATGGGAAGCTGCCAGATGACCAAAAAGAAACGCACAAGATAGACTGAAGTCGGCAAGGTTCTGTTTGACAACAGAAGGACATCTCTACAGGAGATCTGTTACTGGACCCTTTTTGAGGTGTGTGCATCCTGCACAGGTTGAAGACTTTCTGTACAAAATACATTAAGGAGTATGTGGAAGCCACGCTGGGGGCAGGTCACTTCCTCATAGGGCCATTACTCAAGGGTACTGGTGGCCCTACATGCAGAAAGATGCTGAAGCCTATGTCAAGAAGTGTGAGAAGTGCCAAAGGTTTGTACCTTTGATACATCAACCAGCAGCAGACTTGAACCCGGTATCCAGCCCTTGGCCATTTGCCCAATGGGGCATGGATCTTGTTGGGAAACTGCTTCAAGCAACTGGACAAATGAAGTACCTGCTGGTAGCAATAGATTACTTCACCAAGTGAGTAGAAATCGAACCCCTTGCCAAGATTCGGGACATTGATGTAAAGAACTTCATCTGGAAGAATATCATCACCAAGTTTGGGATCCCAAGAGCAATAATAGCCGACAATGGAACACAGTTTGACAGTAAGCTAATCAAGAGCTTCTGTGCAAAGTTCAAAATCAAGAATTATTTTTCCACCCCAAGTTTTCCTCAAAGCAATGGACAAGCAGAAGCATCCAACAAAGTCATCTTGGATGGGATTAAGAAGAGGCTGTAAGCAGCAAAGGGAAAGTGGGTGGACGAGTTGCCCAGTGTACTCTGGGCATATCGGACTACGCCGAGAAGACCAAGGGGGGAATCCCCATTTGCCATAGCTTATGGCACAGAGGCAGTAATTCCATTAGAGATCGGCATCCTAGGGATCAGAACCCAGGGAGTAGAAAATGGGACCAATAAGGCATTTTTAGCCCGAGATCTGGATCTGCTAGAGGAACGAAAGAAAAAAGCAGCAATTCAGCTGGGGGCATACCAGCAGCAGCTTGCCAAGACTTATAATAAAAAGGTAAACTCGCGAGAATTCTAAGTTGGTGACCTCGTCCTGAGAAAGGTCGTCGGCAACAAGAAAGATCTCAGAGAAGGCAAGCTTGGCCCAAATTGGGAAGGACCCTATAGAATCATCTCAGTCGTGGGCAACGGGACATATCGGCTTGAGGACTGTGAAGGCAAAGAGCTGCCAAGACCCTGGAACACTTGCAATCTGAAGTTTTTCTATCACTAGACCTTATTGTTTTTCAAGCTTTCTCTTGTTATTAGCAGGAGTATTAATAAAAGTTTTTAGATTGATTTTTAAACTTGTATATGGTGACTAAACTGGTACTTGACGATGTTTCTAATTGAAACATGATGAATAACTTAGACTTATTATATGGCAGAGTAGAAACTTTACTTGCATATAATAGAGTTGAACTAAATTGGCGATATTTCTGATTGAACATGACGAATAACTTAGACTTATTATATGGCAGAGTAGAAACTTTACTTGCATATAATAGAGTTGAACTAAGTTGGCGATATTTCTAAGAGAAACATGACGAATAACTTAGACTTATTATATGGCAGAGTAGAAACTTTACTTGCATATAATAGAGTTGAACTAAGTTGGCAATGTTTCAAAGCGAAACATGACGAATAACTTAGACTTATTATATGACAGAGTAGAAACCTTACTTGCATATAATAGAGTTGAACTAAGTTGGCGATGTTTCTAAGCGAAACATGACGAATAACTTAGACTTATTATATGGCAGAGTAGAAACTTTACTTGCATATAATAGAGTAGAACTAAGTTGGGTTAACCTGGACTTACGATATCGGCAAAATCAGACACAAATTAGAGCCAAGTGCATACCAGCCAGATTATCAGAGAGACCGAGGTTGGTAATCTCGGCCAGTCTTTGTTTGAATCTGACCTCGGCGACAAGATCAAAAGCCATATGCTTAATGAGAATCCAAGTGGAACTTAAGTTCACATTAGGGGGCAGAGGGCTGGAGAAGAATGCAGAGTTGGAATCCACAAGGAAGAGGGTTTAACACTTGTTGAAATTTTGAGAAAAATTTACAAGTTGAAGTTAAGCCGAGGTTATGTTAAAGGAAGATGGTTTAACACTTGTTGAAATTTTGAGAAAATTTATAAGTTGAAGTTAAGCCGATGTTATGTTAAAGGAAGATGGTTTAACACTTGTTGAAATTTTGAGAAGAATTTACAAGTTGAAGTTAAGCCAAAGTTATGTTAAAGGAAGGTGGTTTGACACTTGTTGAAATTTTGAGAAAAATTTACAAGTTGCAATTAACCCAAGATTTTGTTGCGATAATGGAAGACATAGGTCTTGCGCGAAATGGCAAGTTGTAAATACCACTTGTGGAAATAGTATGAATATTTTTAAGTGTTTTGGTCAAGAGCCGAAATAAGTTGTTAGTGGGAATAGCCGAAGTATTCCACGCCGAGAATATTACACAGTTAAGGTGTATGTTGAAAACATGGAAATTATTTGAAGTATAAAAGCCATACAAGAGTGCGAAAAGGACAAGCATGCAAGCATTCAAAGGAAGAAGCTCTATTCATGCTCAAAAGAAAGGGCACGTCGGCCTACAAAAGGTAATTGTTCGGATTACAAAAGAGGCACGTCGGCCAAATTGAAGCTTACACTGTTCCAAAAAGAAGAAAAATAAAAGTACAAGGTACAAGAAGCAAAAGGGAAACATCAAAATAAACTACTCGGCGTTGGCGGCAAGTTGTGTCTCACCTCCAGAAGACAGTTGGGAAGACTTCTCAGCAGCCTTCTCAGCCGCGAGCTCAGCATCAATCTCCTGAAGAGTTTGATCGAGGCTCTTTTCGGCGATTGGCACCTCGGAGTTCGTCTTCTGAGAGAAGACATCTTTAGAGACCTCACCCTCCTCATCCTAAGACAAGTATACGACTTGCTCATTCAGAGTAGGGGATTTGGCCCCAGCAGCTTCCTTCTTTTTCCTCACCAAAGCTTCCTCCTCAGACTCAGAATCATCTTCAGATTGGCTTAGAGTAGAGGGGAATGGCAGAGGGACGACGTCGGCATTCTTCAGGGGGGAGTCCTCGGGGACATCAAGCTTTTTGAGGGCAGCCATCCAACCAAAGGTGAAACCCTTGTTGCATGCCTGCCTTACTTGCCTTTTGTAGTTCTCCTTGACGTCGGCCGCCCCCTCAGCATACGCCTTCTCATCAGTGGCCTTGATCTTGGCCTCTTTTGTGGCCAAGGCATCCCAAAGTTCTTTTTGGGCCTCGGCCATATTTTTTTCGACCTCTTTCTTTTGGGCCTCAAGAACCCTTTTAACGGCCTCTGCAGCGCCTTCTTTTTCCTCGGCTGCATCCTGAGCTTTTATAGCTGTCTCGGCCTGATCTGCCAAGGTCTTCATCTTGTCCTTGGCCTTGTTGAGGGACTTCTGTAAAGCGGCGACCTCCCTGATCTTGTCGGCCAACTCTTTCCTCATTTCAAAAGCTTGCATAAAGAATGAGTAGGCGTGCTGAATCGCCTGAAAGAAAATGAACATAACAAAAGTTAGTAAAAATTCTCTAAGTATGGAAAAATAGAGAAAGAAAAAAACCAAGTGTAAGGGACTTACTTGAACAGAATGCTGCAGCATCAAAGCAAAGTTTTCGTATTCACTCATCCTGGCGTTGCGATTGAGATCGTTTGGCAGGAGCAAGGCGGTAGAGAGGGCAACGCCGACTTCAACGTCATTGGCGCTGTCACTAGCTCTTACTGGCTTGTCCTCGATGGTGATCAGGGGAGCCCAGGGGGCATCTGGTTTCATGGGCCCCGAGGTTGTGGCCGACTCGAACCTCGACCTTTTTGATCGAGTTGATTGGGATGGTTCGGCCTCAGCGGGCCTCTTCTCGGCAGCAGAGGGGGTCTTCTCACTCTCAGCCAATTTTGAAATTGGTAAGGTGTCCTCAGTATCAATCTGAGTCACCATTGCCTTGGGTTGGGATTTCTTCAGTCTTTTTTGTTTCGGCTTTGGTTGAGGCTGAGATAGTGCTAGTTGAGCGTCAACAGTGGTAGGGATGTCGACCAAAAGATCTTCTGCAACTGCCTTCTTGCGACCCATCTCGGCGATTGCAGTACGGCATCGGCATTTGCGTTGAGATAGGGGGATCAGATATGGAGCTGAGGTTGATGGTTGCTCAGCTGAATCAAACGTTGAGCCCTGATCTGGCCGAGATGATGAAGTTGCTGGTGGAGTTGTGTAGACACCCCATTTTTGACCGTCCTCAAGACTTGGACGTCACCGTTTGAACACTCGGTGATTATCCATGTTTGCGTTCGTCTCGAGTTCCCGGAGGCCTTGGCAGCGCGCTTCGCCTCAGGACCTCTTGACTCGACTGCTTCGTGTTCGGTTTTGGCACCAAACACCTGTGTTTTTGCCTTGAAGGGCAGGGAATGGCTTGTTGGCCATCCCCACACACCATCGGCCCTCCCCTATCATCATCGGCTGCACATGTTTGCCACCGGCCATTGTTTCTTAAAAATAATGGCCGGTCGGCATTATGTTTAGCCGACCGGCACTTTATTGTGCCGATGACCTATTTGGTTGGCCGAGACCTCTTCTTGAGGGGAGTTTGAACCTTTTGAACCCCCTGTTTTAGCTTCTTGAGGAAGCTTGACCCTTTTGAACCCTTGGTTCTAGCTTCTTGAGGAAGCTTGAACCTTTTGAACTCTTGGTTTAGCTTCTCCAAGAAGCTTGAACCTTTTGAACCCTTGGTTTAGCTTCTCCAAGAAGCTTGAACCTTTTGCACCTTTGGTTTAGCTTCTCCAAGAAGCTTGAACCCTTTACTCTAGCTTCTCCAAGAAGCTTGACCCTTTCTAGCTTCCAAGAGAAGCTTGCACCTCTTGAACCTTTTGCCTAGCTTCTCCAAGAAGCTTGGCGCTTTTGTCTAGCTTCTCCAAGAAACTTGGCCTTCTTGGCTAGCTTCTCCAAGAAGCTTGGCCTTCTTGGCCCTTTTGCTCCAAGCTTCTAAGAGAAGCCTGACCCCCTTGACCCTTTTTTGCTTAGCTTCTCTTAGAAGCTTCAAGCCTCCATCTTCTCTATAAATAGAAGAGCTTCTCTTCCATTGAGAGGGTTCCAAGAAATTTGTCTAAGGCAAAAACCATACACTTCCCTCCATATCTCTACATTCCAAGTTCCAAAGTCCATAGTTCTTGGCCCCTTTGCACACCACCTCTCAACCACACCTCTCCATCATCCATCTAGGCTTCTTGGAGGTCATTTTCAGAGGCTAAGGAACTGATTTTTGGGACCAAAGGCTGCTGTCCTCGTTGGTCTACAAGGGTGAGCATCTAATCCTCTTTTATTCCCCGTTTTTGCACCAGCTTTTAGCCTGTCTTTCTTGTTGTTTTGAGCTTTGTGTATAACATAAAAAAGTTCTGTTTTTTTGTGTTTAAGATACTTCATTAAGGACACTTTTGTGTTTGGGGTCGTTTACCCCCTCTTAGGCCTTGTTTGGCCCCATTTTGTGCTATTTTTTGTGAGTTTCGGGACCACCTTGTTTGGGCCTCCTCACCACTGAAATCTTGAGGGATTTCAGTGGTAAGGATGGTGGTTTAAGGTCCTAAGAAGGAGAGGGCCATCCCCTCTCCTTGTTGCCTTCAAAAAGTTCCATTTTAGCCTCATGTGTGAGCACCATTTTTAAGTTCATGTTGGCCATGTCTTAAGTGTTATTTGTGCTTATTTTGCCATGATATAGCACTGTTTTTACTTGGTTTAGACACACCATGCTTTCTTTGCATACTTGTCTTGTAATGCCATGATTTGCCTTAACATGCTTTATGCTTTGAGCCTTGTTTCTAGCATGTTTTTGGCTTAGCTTTGTGAAGCTTTTATGCTTGTTTTGATGTGCTTGAGGACTATTTTTGGTCATTTGGGTCATCCATGCTTTGCTTTGTATAGCTACCATGTAATCCCCCTTTGGCTTGCCTTGAGTTTTAGACCATTGTTGCATACTTAGCTTGTCTTGTTTACTTGGTTTTGCACTTTCTATAATATGATTTCAGAGCTTTCTATGCATGCCATGTATCCATGTTTATTCTCTTTTAAGTGTGCTTAAAAGTTGCTCTTTGGTGCCTAAGTGTTGGACCTTGTGTGCATGTATGCTTGTATGTGTTTTGGCCCTCATTTCCATGGCATTTGCCACTGTTTTGGGCCTAGTTGAGGGCTGCCCAAATTAGTTTAAGTCCACTCTTTATATATTGTTACATTGCTTCATGCCTTGCATACTTGTTTGCTTAGGTTGTGTGCCTAATGTACATTACTTGCTTGCATGCTCATATTGCATATTTAGCTCACATGCTTAGGTTGCATTTGGCATGCATGCCTTGCCTCTTGAATCACCATGATTGAGGTTGGGCTCCTTATGTGTTTGTGTGCATTACATTTGACATTAAAATGCACAACATAGCTTCTTGGGCCATCACACATTGAAATACGCGATTGGTGGTTCGAGAATCAAGCACCATACCCCTTTGAGTCACAAACATGATAAGGGATGTGGTGGTGCACACATTTGCTTTGAAAATACATTGCCATGCCTTGTTTGCCCTCTGCTGCTGTCAAACAGGTTTCTGCAGGAAGTTTTGGCCGGTCGGCTACATACAGTGCCGACCGGCAATTCATCAATGGCCGATAACTTCATCAGTAGCCGGTGACCATTTCCCATAGCCGATGGACATTCCTTCTAGCCGGTGGCACTCCACAGTGTGCAGAGAACATACCTTGGGACTTGTGCAGTCTTCAGAGTTGCCAAACAGTGAAAACAGAGGCAACATGTGTCATGGCAATGAATTTCCGGGCGAAGCCAATCCAAGCATGCGTGCATCCCTCTTCCTGAGGCCATTTTACTGCTTTAAATAGCTTAATTAATTTGTTAATTAGTTAAGGGTTTGTAATATTTAATTAGCTAGGGTAGTTAATTATTTATTCGGTCTGTATATTTATTTGGTCCCTCCGAGTGAGGGTGCATTTGTAATAAGTGTGCGTGGGTGTGTGCATGTCTTCCAACCCCACGTCTTTCTTCCCTTTTATTTACCTGCTTATGATGGTAGATTAGGGCATGTTTAAATTAGCATACCTTATGCTATGCATGCGTGCATCCATACATTTGTCTCACATGCATCGGGCTCGGCATATCATACAAACTGCATTCGTATTTCAATTCCAAATTGAATACATGTTATTTGTAGCATTCCATATACCATGTTTAGGATAGCCGAGCCTGTCTAAGATTGCATCCTTGCTTGTGTTGCATTAGCCACTTAAACATGAACTAGGACATGCATGTTTGCTAACTAGTTTATTGTTTTGGCACGGAGTACAATGTAAGTATTTACGCTTTAGCATCTCGCATGCGTGTGAATGTTAACATGACATCATGATTACCATGTGGCTAAGTGCTTATATGAGATAAACTGTTTGAATGCCTGTGGGTGAAGGTTGGATTGTTTGAGTTGGAACGACTCATTGAAATCCGTGTTTTAGCCTACTTGCGAGTAGCAAATCCCAAAGCGTTTTCCAAACAAGTGGATATGCAATGTTTCATTCCAAATTAGGCAATCTAGTCTATACTTGTTTGCTGTGCGCATAACATAGTAATTCTAGACTAATAACTGGAACAAGAGTACATAAAGTTTTCAAAATCGGATATCATGGTTAGTAGAGGCCGGTCTTCGGACCGGGCGAGAGGGGGTGCTCATAGCTGACCTTCCCCGATCGTACCCAAGTTCCCGAGCCGAGGCAACTTTGGTGATGACGGACACGTGGCCTTTGGCACCGAGTTAGGGTTTCCTAAATTTCCCAAAATAAAATATTTAGGTGGCGACTCTGTATCTGGCAAAGCAGTCCATGTTTGGCACTTCTTTTCAAAATCTGTTTTTTTTCTTCAAAACGATTTGCCGGATTTGGACTCTTTGGTTCAAGATTAAGAACCGTGACAATTTGAGTCCTGAACTGTAGTAGACCCATAAACGAACCGAACGGGAGTCATCCTCCCGGGGCGTTCGGGGACGTTTACAAGTTGTGGCAGAAGGAGGAGACTTGCTCTTCTTCTTAGGGATGTCGGAAATGACTGACTTGTATGTGGGGATATAGTTGAGTTGTAAGGGAGCTCTCCGCCTCTGAACAGGCAGATCCAACAGCTTCTTCAAGCCCTTGCTGGGGAAGAAGGACTTGCAGAAGTCTTTTGCTGGCTGCGGAAGAGCTGCAAGAAAAACAGACGTTAGAACATACTAGTAAGAACAAAGTATTAAAGACTGAAAAAACAAGTAAGTGTAAACACTTGGCTCTTACCATTACCCTCCACAAATACTATTCGACTAAGAGGGTAGAGATGAAGGTCCTCATCCGGAGCAAACTCCCAGTTGCCCGAGACAATGAAGTAATCGTCCCCAACTCCCTTGTTAGAGTCTGGGAGGTCGGCAACAATTTTGTATTTTGTGGACCTCAGTTTTAGGTAGTAGATGTAACATTTTTCTAACTTGAGGCCACACATGGTGTAGCAGTATTGAATGTCGGCTAAGGTTGCCCTAGCTTTCTCTTGTTTGGCTAAAGCTATTATGCCATTGATAACTTGGTAAGAATTAATGGCGAGTTGCATTGGGTTCAATTTGTAGTAATGGAGGATTTCGCGGAAAAAGATGTCAAGTGGAAGCCTAAATCCACATTCTATGAAAGCTACAACAGGGAAGGGCATGGAGTCATCTATGGGCATAATAGAGTCATCCTCTCCTGCCAACCTGAGATAAACGTCGGCAGGGATGGAGAACTCCTGCCTGAAATATTCCAACTTGGTCGGGGTGTCTACCCTATACTTCCACATACCCATGACGTCGGCTTGATTGGAGAAGTTGGATTTCAAAAAGAAGTGTTTTGTAAGGGTTTGAGGGACCTCGGACAAAACCTAAATATATGCCGGGGTAAGGATGTTCGTGGATCTAAGGGGAATTTGGTTCAGTTTTCCCTAAGATTCGTGAGTTCTACGACAAATCCCAAACCTAGGACTAGGCAAACAAAGATTGCAGGCAAGAATCTGGAAAAAAACACAAAAAAAAAAAACAGGAACGTGATTCAGAATCAAGAACAGTGATGAATCGTCAAGAACACAGTGACAAAGTTTGTGCAGGTATGTGAGGCCAAGAACAGTGGCAAAGATCAACAGATATGTAAGCAGTGTGTGAATAATCAAGAGTGGATTGGGCAAAAATAAAATCACGATGTAAATATGCCCAAATACATGATTGAGTTCACATACACAGATTTGTAAATAAAAAAAATATGAACGAAGCCATAGTGACAGAGCACAAATGTAACAGAATTCAAAGAGAACCAAGAACTGAAAACCATGAGGAAACAGTAGCTTACCAGATGAGTGAAGCCGGTGTTGAGTACGCCGGAGTCAGGTGATGGTTGCGATCGGAAAAGATCAGTGAAAGCTTCACCGGAAGGGAAGAATGGGAGTGGATACAGAGCTTGAAGGCCTGAAACAATGGCAGATTTGGGAGAGTAAAGAGAGAGGGAGAGAGTTGGCACGAAAATGATGGTGAAAAAGTGAAGAGACGGAGAGAGAGAATTGATTTTGATCAAACGCGGAGAATGGCGGCAAAATGCCATCAATGTGCCTAGGACAACGTGCCTATCAGACGGCGTATGCACGAAGTGATGCGACTTGATGGCGCGTGTCGGGTATGGCTTAGTAGGAGAAAGACGCGTGGCAGAAACGATTGAAATATTGTGCGTGACAGCTCACACGCGTGATAAAACTCTTGGAGTTCTTGATTTAATGAGGCAAATACCTCGGCTATATGGGCGATCTCAGTTCAATGAACTTGAACAGATTTGGTTAGTGGTTTTAAAGGCGTTGATGCAAACACACAGGAGTGTTTATCATATGGAAGCCGATGTGTGTCAACCTCAGAAGTAAAAGATAGAGCAAGTTTAGCTGACGTGCTAAAAGAAATGATATAGGTTCCATCACCTCAGGATGCCGAGGTAATAGAACCTAGGGGGCAGTTGTGGGGACATAATTTTTGAATGGCAACACGTGGCCGAGGTGGCACCAAAGTGTCAGCCGAGGTAGCACCGAAGTGTCAGCCGAGGTGCTACGTATCCTGATCATGATGCCGAGATGATCTCGGTCAGGCCGAGGTTATTTGCGAGAATACCGGAATCCGGGATAAGCGGATAAGGGACAAGAGTCATAGAACGAGAGAATGCATCAGTTTAGATAAACATAAGACTCTTAGAGAGTTTATCCCAATCCTACTGGAAGTCCAAGATTAGCAACAATCCAGAATCTATTGGAGCTAGGCTTCTAATAGGATTAGGTTTGTGTTGACTATAAAAGAGAGGTACCTCCATGGGTCTAAGGTACGCATTTTATATTCCGAATAGTGAGTCAAGCACTTTTGCTATCTTTGAGAGATAACCGGCTTGATCGTCGGAGTGCCCCCGGGTGGACGAACCACCGCTAGAATCTCTTCTTTCTGTTACAGGTCATTCAGGCGTCATCTATTCTGCCAATACTCTCCAGTTGAATACTAATTTGGCAGTGTGGTCAGAAATCTACTCACACATATATAAATAACAGAACCTTCTCTTACATGATAGATTTTTTTTCAAATTTGATACGGTACATTTTGTTTTATCTATCTTAGTACTATAAACCCAAGAAATTAATATTATATCTCTAATTTAATACCACAACATTAATAATTGCATTTCTTAGTCTTATGAAAATCATAACCCTACACAACTCATACTAGTAACCAAATATGGCCTACAAATTAGTTACCATACAATCAGTAAATTAATGATTCTTTTCAAGGTCAATTACCTAGACTCTCATAATATTTATAAAAAAAAAAAAATAGTAAATTTCACAAATTTAACATAATTATGTTAGAATCTATTGAGGTTTTAATTCATATAATACCTAACTTCATTTTCCTTTATAATTCGTTAGCCATATGTATATAAAAATTTCATTTCCATCTTTTTTATTAAAATATATATTTTATATTATTTATCTTTATATTTTCATATCATATGTATTGATTTCTATTCATTTAATCTCACTAGGATGGATGGAGGTGTTAGTATAATTATGTTAAATATTAAATTTATTGTATTGTTTCTAAAATCACGTGCAAGTTGGTCCTTATAATTGTATACATGATTATTGATAAAAAAAAAAAGAGTAATAATACATAAACAAAAAAATCATACGAAGTGATATAATTTAATATAAAATTTTTAATTTATAGCAAAAAAATTGATAAAATAAATTTATTTACAAAAATAGTATTCCTATATAGGGATAGCAATCTGAACCCGACCCGACCCCCGACCCTAAATTGAGCGGTTATTTCCTGAAAAATACTCTTAACGGGCTTGGGATGGTATTCAAAAATAAATCCCTGATTATATTCGAGTAGGAGACGGGGATACATGTCCCAGCCCCGGGCCTGACCCGGTCTCGTTTAGCCACGATGTAAGATTACTATTATGCCCTTGTTTATATATATATATGTGTGTGTGTGTGTGTGTGTGTGTGTGTGTGTGTGTGTTTAGGGTTTGGTTGACACACACACACACACACACACACACACACACACACACACACAATGACGGTTGCCGCTCCTCTCTCACCACTGCTGCTGTTTAGGGTTTCACCTTCCTTTCTCTCTCTCGCTCTTACACACGGCGAATGGCTGTTACTTTCTCTGCTCCCTTACTGCCGCTCCTTCCTCACCGCCGATCCTCCCTCACCGTCGATTTTCAAAGGGTATCTCTCTCTCTCTCTCTAGGGATTTCGATTTCAATCTAGGGTTTATATACATATATATATATATATATATATCTGAGTGTATATATACTCTCTCTAGGGATTTCGATCTATATTTTTCCTCTTTCATTACTGTTCTGTTTCGACCTCTCTTTTTTTTCGCTAAATTTATTTATTTTATATATATATGTCATTGATATGTATGATATGTTTTTTTTTTTTAAATTATTGATATGTTTAGTTTAAATATATCTGTTTATTTTAAATATATATATGTCATTGATATATATCTATTTATTTATTTTATATATCTATTTTTATTTTAATTATGATCTATTTTATATATATATGTTTTTTTTTTTTTAATTATTGATATGTCATTGATATGTATGATCTGTTATTGCTTGTTGAAGACAACCTTAATTTGATATGGAGAGTTGTTATGAAAGATTAGTGAATAATGAATAATTAATTAAGTAGATTTGGTAAGCCTCTAATTAGTGTACACATTGTAATGCTGAATTGTTTATTATATAATTAATTCAATCCATTTTTTTATTTGTTTGTTTGTTAACATTACTAGGATGATATTGCTGCCTCTGTTAATATTAATTTAATCCATATTATTTTTATAAAGATTAAAAATGTCAGATGTTAACTCTGAAGTACTAGTTAACTCTCAAGTACCATTTGAGAGCGAGGCCTCACAACAATCATCGTCAGCTACCAACTCACCTACGAACTCACCGTCTCCCATTTCTAATCAAAATGTTTTGATTTAGAAGAAGAGTCTAATACTTGTGGATGAACTAAAAGAAAACCTAGTGTTGTGTGTGAACACTTTAAGAAACAACAAGTCAATGGGGTATGGAAGACAATATGCAATTATTAT
Source organism: Camellia granthamiana (assembly GCA_036172215.1). Taxonomy (NCBI): domain Eukaryota; kingdom Viridiplantae; phylum Streptophyta; class Magnoliopsida; order Ericales; family Theaceae; genus Camellia; species Camellia granthamiana. Next base: position 139,174,091 of record CM069908.1, read on the forward strand.
AATAAGCATCTTAGAGGTGATTCAAAAAAATAGAACTAGGCATTTGCATGATCACTATAAGAGTTGTATTAGGAAAAAAGTGATGGACGTAAGGTAAAAAGTTTTAACTAACAACTTTAATAGAGAAAGTCTAAAAATGAATTCTTATATTTTTTATCAAGATTTTACTAGGAAAGAGTTCTCACATGCCATAATATTACATGAATATCCCCTCTCTATCGTAGATCATGTTGGTTTTAAATGATATTTAGCAGCACTTCAACCATTGTTTAAAGTACATTTTCGAAATACGATAAAGAATAATATTTTAAATATTTATGATTATGAGAGGGTGAAGACATTGAGTTTGGTGGAAAATAATAAAAGTAGGGTGGTAATCACAACTGATATGTGGACTGCTAGTAATCAAAAGAAAGGATTCATGGCTGTCATAGTACACTTTATTGATGATTCATGGACATTGCAAAGTCGCATTTTGAGTTATATATTTGTCAATTTGTAAATCAATTAAAAGTTCTATCTTATTCAGTTCGATTTACATGTTATTAATAATTGTTCATGAATATTATATTTTAGGTTTATTTATGGTTCTTGTCCACACACAAAAGAAGTTCTTTGTGATGCTTTGCTTAAGTGTATGATGGACTGGAATATTGATAGAAAAATCTTTACTGTTACTATTGATAATTGTTCCATAAATGATGCCATGATTACCATGTTCATGGATAAGTTGAGTAATACATCGCTTTTGTTGGGTGGTACTTTGTTTCATATGCGTTGTTGTGCGCATATTTTGAATTTGATTCTCAAAGATGGACTAGATGTCATACAAGTAGGTGTAGAGAAAATTCGAGAGAGTGTATCTTATTGGACAGCAACACCTAAAAGATAAGAAAAATTTGAAGAAACAGTCAATCAATTGCATAATCCACATACTAAAAAATTAGAACTTGATTGTGCAGCTAGGTAGAATTCAACATACTTGATACTTCAAACTGCTTTATTGTATAAGGATGTCTTTTCTCGGTTGAAAAATAGAGAGCCCCAATATAAGACCGTACAAAGTGAAGAAGGATAGGAGTTTGCTAGAGAGATCAATGGGTGGTTTAAGATATTTTTTTCTATCAAAGTTATTTTCTGGTACTAAGTATCCAACATGCAATGTTTGTTTCCCAGCTTTATGTGAGATTATGATGACATTGTCTCAATGGATCTCTTGTGAAATTGAAGTGATTAGAACAATGGCATAAAAAATGGTGGAAAAATTTGATAAATATTGGTTAGTGATACATAGTGTTATTGGAGTTGCTGTTGTACTTGGTCCTAGGTACAAGATGAGTGTATTGGAGTTTTATTTTGAAAAACTTTATAGAAACAAAGCTGAAGAAAAAATTGATAGGGTTGGTCAAATTTGTTATGATTTGTTGCAAGAGTATCAACACCTTGTTGGTATGGAGACCGATGTTGTTGTTGATTCTTCTATCCATCCAGAAATTGTTACAGAGACCCTTTCAAAGTATGATTTGTTTATTAGTAGAAAGAGAAGTAAAAAAATGAAGAATGTAATATCAGAGTTTGACCATTATCTAGAAGATGATGTTTTGCCAAGAACTTTAGGTTTTGATGTTTTGAATTGGTGGAAAACCAATGGACCAAAGTATCTGACCTTACAGGTAATAGTTAGGGATATTTTAGCTATTCATGTATCCACTTTTGCTTCTGAGCTAGCATTTAGTACTAGTGAAAGGTTGATGAACCCACATCGTAGTAGACTTCATCCAAACACATTAGAAGCATTAATGTATACACAAAGTTAGTTATGGGCTGTAGAGATGAAAAGTAGTCAAGTAAATCTACATATTATTATTTCAATTTTATATTATTATGGAATAATTTCAATACTTAATTTATATAATTTACTTTTTAGGAAATTCAAAATTAGAATCGGTGGGCTATGCGACTATATATGATGATGATGAGCTCGACTTGGATAAGTCATGTGCCACTTTTGTATTAGTTGCCATCTTTTTTGTTTTAATTGTTAACATTTTTTACATCTTATTATTAATATTGATTTTTTTTTTTTTCATTTTGTTATTTAACAAGAATTCAAGTTGAAGAAGGCAATGAAAGTTGTGGTTATATCAAAGTATTGGAGAAACAATGTTGTTGTGGATGTTGTTTTATAGAATTCAAGTTTTTTTTTTTTTTTTTTTCTTATCTTATGTTGTTTTATTGTTATAAAAGTATGTTTTTGTGGATGTTGCAAATGGTTATGCTACAGTTTGTTGTTATGTTATTGTGGATATGAATGATGGATCTTATAAAATTAAGCTTAGGGAATTATTTTGTTAAGTTTATGAGAATAGGTTGTTTTTATGGAAAAAACTTAATGTTAGTAAATGGTATTATATGAATTTGTTTTTTTCATGCCAAGGCAAATACGAGCTGCGTTCATTACAAACTTACATAAGAGTACATTCATTCATCAACCTGCAAACTGTTACATTCATTCAATAACTTCCAAACTGTTACATTCATTCTAAGGCAAGGACAATAAGTTTCCCATGACCACTGCCTTGTACAGTTGGAATAGAATCTAGGAAAATACAATAACAGAGCAAAAAAATTTCTAACTAACAAAAAAAAAAAAAAAAGGATCTGGGATTTTTCGGGGCCAGGGAAACCCGATCCCTGGCAGGGGCAGGGGCAGGGGCAGGGGCATGGGGGTGATGGATTCTCCGTCAAGGATCAGGAATGAGAAATTTTATGGTTTCGGGAATCGAGGACGGAGAGTGTAATCCTCAACCCCGCCCCGTTGCCATTCCTATTCCTATATCATTTTTTCACAAAGTTTTCAAAAAATTTTATGTATGAAATAAAATTTACTACAACTATTTCACTTCAAATAACGGAGGTGTTTAGGAGGTGGTTTGTGTTAAAATAACTTATTAAAAGATAAAATAGATTAAAATAATTAATAAGATAAAATATTATATTTAATTATAATTGTTTTTTTTTTTCACAATTATCAAATCAATCACAAAAAAAAAAAAAAAAATCAACCAACTTCTTAAATCTAACTATTTTAATCAAATTAAAAAATTAAATAGCGAATTAAAATAGATAAACCTCCAAACAAGGCCAACAACAACTCCATGGAGTTTCTCAATCTGTCCAGTCTGGGATTGGACTGGACCGTACTGTTGGGCCTGTGGGGGCCCACCACGGGTCTTGTTTTGATAATCTAAACTGTTAATGTATAGAAATCGTCGAGTACTATATGCCTGTAAAAAATCACGTTGATCGGATATCGATAACTATATGATCAAATCAGTTTCGTATTAAAAAAATTGGACGGTGAACTAATTAACGGTTCAGATTTCTATATGATCACATAGTTATCGATGTTCGATCAACGTGATTTTTTACAGACATATAGCACTCGACGATTTTTACATATTAAACGATTCAAATTATCAAAACAAAACACGTAATAAACCCTTACGAATCTAATAACACGATCCGATTCGATCCTAGACTGGCCAGAAGCGATACCCTTTCTCAAAAGAGTTTCAATCAACCCAACCTCCTTTTGACAAAACGACAACACGTGTCGTTGTCACATTTCTTCCAAATTTTCTCGGCACCAACTTTTGACGAGAAAACAAAAAGAAAATCAAAGCAAGAAAAGAAAGTAATCTAGATATCTGTCTTTGATTCCCTTCCTATGAAAAATCTTAGACAAAATTATTACTTGCTCTAGATCCTATTGACCATTCTATCTCAAGCACGTAATGGGCACGTGCCCTGCTTAGAATAAGGGCGTGTCTCTCACGACCTATCCATGCGCGTTGTTTTAATGCTCTATTTCTTCATCATTTTAAATGAGATTGAATTTTACATTTTAATAGAATCTATAATTTTGTTTTAATTAATAAACTGTATTTTTTTTTTAATTCTTGTAATATATGAACAAAATAATTTGATTTAATTATAGTTTATTTTATCAATTATCAAAGGATATTATTTTAATTTGTTAATTTTAAAAGTATACAATTAAATTTATATACTATTAAAAAAATATAAATACCTTTATAAAAGAAAAAAGAGTGAAAGTGAGAGAAGCAAAAGCACAATTTAAAAGTTAAGAAAAAATAATATTTAATGATAATTTCAAATAACTTTTTTTCATTCTCTCTAATGATTGTAACCATTTTATGCTCTCTCTCTCAACGACTTTATATGATTTATATTTACATTTATTTCAACTTAAAGTATTAAAGTGATCTTATTATAATTGACAAGGTCATTATCCATCATCATAATGAAAATGTGTTAGCAAAAAAAAATTAGCCCTCCGTCAATATTTTTGGTATGTAAAATTTTAATTTTATCAATTTATAAAGTATTATTGATTCCAACAATGATTACTATGATCAATTATGGAGATCACTTTAATGTATATTGATAAATAAAATAATTTGCGAAGTAATTTATTCAGAAGTGATTGGTAGCTCGAAAGAGAGGCTCCCGAATTCCCCCGAATTCAAAAACGATGTCGTTTTTTGATTTTTTTTTTTTTTTTGATTTTTTTTTTTCAATCAGAAAAGAAGAAGAAGAAAGAAGAAGAGAGAAGAAGAAGAAGGAAGAAGAAGAACCGGAGGGGCCAACATCAACCGGGAAGAAGAAGAAGAAGAAGAAGAAGAAGAAGAAGAGCTGCGACGATCGGCCGAGCTGCGACGATCGGATGAGCTAAGGTGGGGCTGCGACGATCGGCGGCGGCGGAGGAGGGGCCCTCTCTCTCTCTACATTCTCTCTTCTCTTTCTCTTTCTCTCTTTCTCTTTCGGGCTGTTCGGGGGACTCAAAATCGGGAGAAAAATCATTTTTCTAATTTATTATCTAACGTTGTATGTTAAATATTGCATTTTTATAAGAAAAAAATGGAAAAATTATAATTCAGTGCAATTTTTTAAAAACAATTTCATATAAGTAATCAATTTTATAAAAACTAATAATTATAATTATAATTTTTTTATTAATCTTTAATTATTTTATAAAAGATTCACAGAAAAATAATTTCCAAAAAAAAAAAACACAAAATATACTGATCAAAAGTATGATTTAGCCCTGTGACAGTCTTTCACCTTTGCTCTGTCCCTCTCCTTCTCTCTCTCTGTCTCTGTCTGTATGTGGCACAGGTTTTTGTCGGTGAACTTATTAGCTTCACTTCACTCAGTGCCAACAGTTGCATATCTCTTCAATTTTTCGGAATCATGTGATTCTCTCTAATTTTCTGTTTCTGGGTATGTGTTAAATTTGTGTTCTTTCACACCCAATTGTAACCCAACAAGTAAAGTTTTCGGTGCATTCAAGTCTTTAATCTAACAGGTCTTCTTTCACAGCAGCAATGGCGGGTGACCCATGAACATTTTAGTATCATCAGCTTCATGCAATTGCTATATTGAACCAGAGTGAGCACTGTAAGAGCTTAATATCTGACAACCCACTTTCAATTTCGCTTTATTGCTTCATGGTATGTCAAAATTCTTGTTCATTCACTTTGTTTTTGCTTTGATTTTTCTTCGAGTAGTTGACATGCAATGTTTTGTAGATGAACATTTGTTGTTTTTTAATCCAATTTGTTGAAATTTTAGTTATGATCAGTGAGATTGGGTCACTGTTCAGCTTACTTTGAAGAGCATTGATGGGGGTGGAGTTGACACTTTACATTTTAGCACATGCCAGTTCATTTTTTAGTTATTTTTTTCCTGATAAAATGAAGTTTTTAAGTAATTTGCCATCAATTGAAGGTGATCAGCCATAGGATCATGTGAAAATCTCAATACACGAGGATCCAGATATGATCTTTGTGTTGAGAGTGCAGAGTGCATTGGGATAGAATCCCGAGACATGATCTTATTGAGAGTACATTGAGATATAGAGATTTGCGGACACATATTCCGCGCTAGACATAGATGTAATCCAAATGTTTGCATCTATAGTTGTGAACAAAATAATCTCATATGTAATTGTGAACATTTTGTCTCACATGTGTGCATTCGGTGTGCAGACTTTATGTGCTTCTAAACTTTTTGCAAGGCCACTGATATGGCAAAAAAAGTTAGGTTGCTTGCTACTGTACATTCATTAACTTCTTTACTTTTCTTGATTGATAAATTCTCTATCTTAAAGTTCAATTTACAGTTATTTTTGTTAAGACCAAGGCATGTTTTTGTTAAGTGGTATGTAAACAATCCAAACTTACTGATCTTGCACCTTTAGGTGTGTATTTCTTCCGACTTCTCTCTGCATGGACTTTCAATTTTATTTTATTTTATTTATTTTTCTTGTCTTGCTTATAACACCGACCGACCAATTGGAGATTAAAATCCCTCTCAGATTTGATCGTATAAGTCTACAATCTTCCATTGTACTTTCATTTGTTTTTCTAATATTAGCTGCTAAATCTGATTGAGTCTGTTTGTGTGGTTGCCTACCTCCCCTACCCCAGTTGCCACAACCTCCCCTCACCTGCCAGAACACACGCATGCCCTTAAACCTCCCACACAGGGGCAAGGTTAAAGGCATGGATGTAATTTAAAAATATTAACAATTCAATTTTAATTTTCTTTTAAAAATCAAATTTTGCACATGACATGTTAATTTACGTGGAAAACGCCATTTTCTCACTTTGTTATCCACCACAACGGGGTTTAGCGTTACAAAGCAAGCTTGACGGGGCACTGTGTTTTTTGACCTAGCTCCGTGGGATAAAACTGTAATTTACCCAGTATTTATCTATATCACAAATTCCAGTGATATGGACGAAATCCTTAATGAAGCACCTAAACAAATCATCAAACAGTAACTTAGAAATTTTCTCAGTTAGGAGAGAAGTTCAAGTACCAATCAAATAACTCCGATTGCATGCATTGTCTCTCCTCTACTGTCTTCCCAAAGCAGTAATAATCAAACTATGTTTTTTTGGTTCATGTTTGTCCAAGTTTTCTTTGGAACTTGAATGTGTACATAATGGTTCCTCTTCTTTGAATGCTACGTCGTTGACATGGTTCTAAAAACGTTGACATTTCAATTTTAGTCTGCCAAATAGAGTGAAATCATGGACAACAAGACATGGCTTTGGAGGAAAAGATCATCGGAGAAGACAATTGTTGCAATTACTAAATCAGATTTCTCTTCAAAAGGAAATGAAGAAGAGGTAATGGACTGTTAGTCGGTCTCAGTGCATGTAAAAAAGAAAAATTGGCCTACTTCTCATTACATACCAGAGGCGTAGATCTGATTTGGAACATTGCTAATGTTTCAATTTATTGATTTACTCAGATAGAAATGTTTTATGTATGAATTGCAGATGCTTCCAACTGAGAAAGAAATCAGTCTGTTGAGATCATTGGAAACTTTAGACGAGAAGTTAGCATCAGTTCTCTGTGAGAGTAACGCTAAAGATGACCTTCTATCAAAACATGCAAATATGGCAGAAGAAGCCATCAAAGGTGATTACTGTTTCTTTCTTTCTTAACATTACTTCACTCTGTGTGGTTCGGATTTATAGCATGTTGTCTTTCTGACAATCTTTTTGATCTTTGTTTTCTTCAATGGTGTATTCTCTTTTAGGCCGGGAAAAGGCAGAGGCAGCGGCAGTGTCTCTAAAACAAGAACTTGACAAAGCTTTACAGCAGAACGTAGCTTCAAATGAAAGGTTAACTCAGTTAAATGCTGCATTGAAGGAATCGATGCAGCAATCAACTTCTCTTCGAGAAGAACATGAACAAAGGATTCGTGATGCTGTTATGAAAACATCGAGAGAATTTGAGAAGTCTCAGAAAAAATTAGAGGAAAAAGTAACCCAAAAAAGTAAAAGGCTGGCAAACTTAACAGTTGAGAACACTCGCCTGAGTAAAACCCTCCTGATGAAAGAGAAACTGATTGAAGAGCTAAGTAAACGCGTGTCTCAGGCAGAAGCAGAGTTCAATACACTAATGGCCAGACTAGATTCCATAGAAAAAGAAAATGCTTTTCTCAAGTATGAGTTTCGCATGCTTGAGAACCAGCTTGAGATTCGAAATGAAGAGATTGAATTTAACCGTCAATCTGCCGATGTGTCACACAAGCAACACATGGAGAGTGTAAACAAGATCAAAAAATTGGAAGTGGAATGTCAGAGATTACGAGTCCTAGTGCGGAAACGATTGCCGGGTCCCGCTGCTTTGGCAAAGATGAAGAATGAAGTTGAAAGTCAGGGAAGGAATCAGTCAGAGATGAGGAGGAAGTTAAATCCTGTCACGGGAAGTTTGATTGTCAGAGACAGCACTCTACAAAACCCTCCTGACATGCCCAATAAGAAGATCAGTTTCTTGATTGAGCGGTTGTGTGATATGGAAGAAGAAAACAAGAAACTCAAAGAAATTCTATCCAAGAGAGATGATGAACTCCATTCTTCACAAATTGTGTGCACCCAAACAGCTTCCGAATTATCAAAGGTTGAAGTTCAGCTCGGAGAACTTTCAAAACGTCAAAAATCTGTGGAGTTATCTAGATGCAGTCCTATAGCAAGAGAGCTCTTTCCAACACCAAGTTTTGGCATCAGCAATGATGAGACTAACCATTCTGAACCATGGGCTTCTGCTTTAATTTCAGAACTAGATTGTTTCAAAAATCAGAAACCCAAGAATCCACATGAACACACAACTTTTGGAGTTTCGGACATGAGCTTAATGGATGACTTTGTTGAGATGGAAAAATTAGCAATAGTCACCGTTGGTACACCACTGGGAACTTCTTGTGCTTCTCCAAATACAAGTATAGATTCAAGAGGTAAGGAACTAGTTCCAGTGCTACAACGACAGTCCAGTGACATTGAACAGGAAATCCAAACAAAAGATGTATCAACTGAAAAAGGCTACGATTGGCTTCAGGATGTTTTGAATTTGATTTTAGATCAAACCCGTACATCAAAAAGAAGTTTTGATGATCTTCTTGAGGATATTAGAATAGCTTTAACGTACATGAAGAGTTCTTGTGCTAGTGAAGTTAACAGGGAAGAAAGTTCAAAGGAGCCTGGAGGATCTTACTCGACCACCATTAGTGGCTACATCACTTGGAAATCTCCATATACATCACCAAGGGTGGGTCCACTCAATGGAGTTCCTCATAGTGACACCTCGGTGGAAGAAACGAGCAGCCAACATATACAACCTAATCTGAGTAGGTCAATACTTAAGATTATTGAGCTTATCAGAAGGATGGATCTAACATGCTCAAAGAACTGTTATGTTCCAGATAATGGTTCAGAAAGAGATCGGGTTTCAGACTACTTGATTCATGTTTTCCAATGGAGAAGTGCGGAACTGAGCACTGTTTTACAGCAATTTGTCTATACTTGTGACAATCTGTTGGATGGGAAGGCCAAGTTTGAAAACTTTGCTGCGGAATTGGCATCTGCATTGGACTGGATTATAAACCACTGCATCATCTCTCAAGATGTTTCGTGTGTGAGAGATAAAATCAATAAGCATTTGGGTTCATATAATTCACCAAACACAGGTGAACTTGATATGTTTGAAATGGAGAAGACCCAATCTGATTTGCGAGAGGAAAATAAGGGACTAAAAGACAAGTTTAAGAGTATGGAGTCCTTGCGGAAAGAGTTAGAAGCAGGGCTAAGGTCGGCAAATGATAAGAATGAATCCTTGATGAATCAACTTCGGGAATCAGAGCAAAGTATTGGACACTTGCAGTCGGAACTAAAAACTTTGAAAGAATCAAAAGGCATAATTGAAGATCAGATTGAAAATCAAAAGCTTATTAATGAAGATCTTGATACCCAACTTAATCTTGAGAACATTAAACTAAATGAGGTTCTTCAGAAGTTATCAACTCTCGAAGTAGAACTGGAAGATAAAAGTCACTGTTGTGAAGAATTAGAAGCGACATGCCTTGAGCTTCAACTCCAGATGGAAAGGTACCTACTATTTTCTTGAGCTCTTGTTTTCCGAGCAATTTAAACAAGAATTTTTCTTAATGATTTATGAAATATTTGAAACATACAGTGTTACCAACAAGGAAGCTCCAAAGGAGAGCATAGACCAGGAGGAAAGGCTACTTAAAACTGTAAGTTCCACTTCAATTGACAAAAACAACATTATTGTCTCCACTAGTTTCTTGTAAGAAAGAGAAAAACAAAAAGAAAAAAAGAAGAGAAAAAGTGGAAGGTATGTACTCTGCAATGCTAGGGAATTTAGGTCAGTATAAATGACCACAGGCGAAATACATACACATGGTGCTCTTTATTTCACTCCACTCTACATTACAGGCCTGAATGTGATCTATTAGGGCCTCGTTTGGGTATTCACTTTTTAGTGGCCTTTTGGCTTTTTGATGAGGTGGAAAAAAGTTAATGTGTTTGAAAATGACTTTTTTTACTTATATTGAAACCGAGAATTATGGAGATGTTTGACCTTTTTTTAAAGTGACCTTTGGCTCTCTCTCTCTCTCTCTTTTTTTTTGGGGGGTGCTTTTTAGCTATTTTATCCAAAAAGTCAAGTTGCCAAATAGGGCTTAGATTGAAGGTGCATTAAATATCGTGTTGTGCTTGTATATGCACAAGCATGAAGGGCGGACCTGACATTGGGGTAAAGCTACCCCATGGTGACATGGTGGTCACGGGTTCGAGTCGCGTTAACAGCCTCTCCATTTGCGGGATAAGGCTGCGTATATCAACCCTTCCTCAGACCCTGCTTAAGCGAGAGTTTCTTGGACTGATTACACCAGTATATGCACAAGCATGAGTTTTTTTTTTTTTTTTATTCCTTTTCGCTCTAAAAATTTTATGGTTGGATATGTTTACTAGTATCCCAACACAAGTGACTTGAGACCAGTTACCCTTTCTCAATTGAACGAATATAACATATGTTAGTGTATTCGGATTACTAACACAGGCTTATGACTAGGAACCTTTTAAGAATTCATGTACCTAAAAATACACGTCTCTTATTTTTGACACTCAAGAATATGTTTTCTCAACTTTAATTTATGGACTTAGCATGTAACTATAATGTACAATATAATCATGAAAATAAATAATAAACTTGTTATTTTATTAAATAAATGAAGAGACTGTTTTACAAAAATACTCCGAACCACATCTTCTAAGCCAACTTGTTGGTCTGATTTTTGCAGGGCTGGGAGATCACAACCGCTTCTGCAAAGTTGGCAGAGTGCCAAGAGACAATCCTACACCTGGGGAAACAGTTAAAGGCACTGGCTTCGCCAAGAGAAACTTCAGTTTTTAACAACGTTTCTACCGCCGCCACTGCCATTGCCATCAACAATATGAAGAAGTTAAGCCAGCGGTCATCCCTGCGTGATCGAATGCTAGCAGACGATCTGACGTCCCCAAAGACAAGGCAAATTATTAGCACCATAGAAGCAACAAAACCGTCTTTTCTCTACTCCAACAATTTTAGCACCTTGTGTGCTCCTAGTGTCCCAGTTGCACCTCCAGAAGTTGGTTCACTGGCGATTGTACCGAGTAAGAAACGGGGAGGGGTTGGTTTTCTGAGGAAACTACTACTGAGAAAGAAGAGAGGGAATAGCAAGAAGACATCTCGATCCTTTGCTGCATAACATATTCACAATGAAGCAATAAAAACCATCAACATCAAGACTGACTTGCCCATGGTTTTGGATTTTGCTCATCCTTACTTGTCTATGGTTTTAGTTTTTACTCATCCTGGCTTTTGGTTGGAAATAAGAGGTGTATGTGTCTTCAGCTTACTTTGTGAGAGAGAGAGAGTTGACACATTTGTTGACACATTTGCTTATCTATAAGAGTGTTTGTAGTTTACAAAGCAATGCCATAGCATGTGTGCAGGGTGCAAATCTATAGCAATACAAGATGATGTGTATATATATACATGTTTTTGCATGAATAAGGCTGCATTGCACTTCAAAGACACTAGCTCGGGCGTAGTTCGGGCATTGTGGCTGGGTTCATCGGGTTCATTGTGATAGTATATCAACCCCTTCCCCGTCACCATCTAGTGAATGAGAGAGAGAGAGAGAGCTTAGCTTCAAAGTCATGCTTAATCCTCTACGCACCAAACCCTCTTCATGACAAATTCTCAAAAATCCAAATATTGATATACTATTACAACCCCTATTCCTCCAAAACTGTTTTCAGAGCTCTACGAAGCATGATCAGGACAATTTTAAAGAATAAGATACCAATATGATTATCATATGTTAGAATTTATTTATTTATAATTTTTAGTATTATATTATATTTAAGCTCAAAGAATAGTGAAAAGTAAATCTTTAAGAGTAATTATTATATACTAGTTTAAGAGATATGTCAATATTCAATTTATTTTTTTCAATAGATGTGTCAATTAAATAAAATTTGAAAAAATAAATAAAATAAAAATAAAATATTACTTTAATGTTATTATCTTTTTCTTTGGTTAAAAACTGATAAATTTACTCATAATATAAAATCTAATTCATTCATAGAGTGAGCTCACAACAAGAAAATAAATTCTAAATCATCAACCTAAAATTTTTGAACAATTTCGGGTATTTTTCTTGATTCATAGACTTTTTTTTTCCCGAGAAACTTGATTCATGGACTTACTGATCAGAGAATATTGAAAAAGTATTCTTCTATTTATTCTAACAATTATAGTCTAATAATATGCAAAAATTATTACAATTTCAATTTCACAATATTTTGGATAACGTGACCTAGAGTGTCAAAAAGTATCCAATACTTCTCAAAATTAACATCAAGTATTGGATGCATTTAAAAAATATACATATTCTCCGAGTATCCGAAAAGTGTCCGTGGAAGTAACAGTGGTTCAAAGTTACGTGTTACGGATTGGGCGCTTGTCATCTTCCCAAAAAATCGATTCCACAAGTAGTACTGCATATTCCGTGAATTGTGCCCACGGACCAGCCCATGAAATGCGATAGGGATTTACCCTGCCTGCCTTACTGCTCATAAACTAATGCGCTTGCAATGTGCATGGTGTAAAACTCGCATCCCTAATGAGTCGGTACGTGACACAGGACTCAATTCAAGTTCCAAACTAGCTTCTATCTGTGGTTCTACGACATTTTTTTTGTAAAAATTTGGAGGTAGTCTAAATTTAACTCTCTTCTTTGATGTAAAGCGAATCATCTTCTTCAAAACAGTTCGATTCCATAGGTAAAATTTAGCCGACATGCATGATGACTTAGTTCATGATTTTGATGTAGCAGCCTTCTCAGCAGCTTGCTTCATATCGAGGAGGGCATCTTCAAAACACTTGGCTACAACTTCAGGATCAGGTATAATGTCTTTGGCTACCATGATTTGCATGTCAGCTCTTCCTGCATAACTCACCATGTGCATTGTGATTGCCTGCATATTACCCCCAACAACAAAAATGATATTCAAAATTCCCATTATTCAATCAAATTCTTATTAGAGTACTGCTGCTATTTGTCCCCCACCAAATTGCTTTGGACCCATTTATTTATTTTTAATTACAATTTTACTTCATCACAAAATTCCAATTTTTATCCCCATCTCTACCTTTCCAAATCTTAATCCTAACTCTATCCCTATCCCCACCCCCCACCAGCTCCAACCACCACTCTCTTCCACCCATCCCCCAACTCCGGCAACCCTCTATGCCCATCCCCCGGCTTCTACAACCCTCCCCTGCCTATCTCCAACCCCTCCGCACCCTTGCCTGCCCCTTCCTAACCCATTCCCACCACTGCACTACTGGGGTCTACTGCGAGCCCCCCCTCTCTCTCAGAGGTGAGGCTGCTGGAGTGTGAAGGGGCTGCAGGGGGTGGGGTCTTGCAGTGGGGGAGGCAGGTTGCAGTTGGAGCGATGACCAGAGGTGAAGGTGGGGCTGGGTTAGGGTTTAAGGAATGAGGGTAGAATTGGGAATAAGATGAGAGTCCAAGGAAAAAAAAAAAAATCAAAATTTGCTGGTGGGAGTCCAAAAACAATTAGTGTAGCCCGTAGGCAAATAGCAACACTCATTCTTCTGCCATCGACTGTTCTAATGCTTTTGTTTTAACAGAAGTTCTATATATTTGGATCATGGATTTAGGTAGATATTTGGAAAAAAAATATATTTTTTGAATGAAATACAAGTTAAATTCTCTCCCCCCCCCCCCCCCCCCCCCCCCAAAAAAAATTCTCTCACCTTTCCCTTTCTTTTTTCCAAATACCTACCCAAATTAATGATCTGACAATATCCAGAATGATTTGCAAAGGGAAATCAGAGATTGAGTTAAGAAGCTGTACATGGGGAAGGCTAGTGTTGGTCACCCTTATGTAAGTCACAGGATTGCCCACCACAGTAATCTCCTCTCGTGGGCCAATCACATTCGAGATTGTAAAGGTTGTGTTACATACAATCCTGTAATTAAGCCAGCTTGCAAGCTATGAAACAAAAACAAGAGCCTTATTAACATATGACAAAAGAAAACAAAAAATAAAAGGACTCTTCTCTAATATGAAATGCACCTTTGCTCCGAAACAGGACATCACCAAATTCCCTATTTTGTATGAGAAGTGAGCCTCTAAAGATAGTTTTTTCCGGTCAATCATTGCCTTAGATCTTTCTACATATTGTAGAGGATCAGCACCGGCTTGATGATAATAAATAGGTAAGAGCATCATACCGAATTTGTTACCCCACTGTACACTAGAATTGCCGTCCATCAATTTGGAGAGATCCTGATCAACATCGCCAGTCGTTTCAATTCAAGCCAAAATATTTAACTTATTTGATGATGCATTTTTAAACCATCACACAAAGAAAACGAGGAAAGAGAAATGAATTGACCTGTAATCCTGGTTGTTTCCTCAAATTAACCATGGCTACGCCAGTCAATTGAAGCCCATCTTGCAAAGCTAGGTGAGGCAATTGAACTCAGTTTAATTAAGGTGTGACTAAACTTACTAAAATTTGATTAATTTGGCTGTAAAATGCTAGTGGACATCAAAATAAATTTTACCTTTTGGTGATCGGATATCCAAATATCTTGATAGCCCAGATGAAATAACCCCGAAAAGCACATCATTAATGGTCTGCATTTGTTCTAGAATAGAATAGTATGAGCAATGGGAAAGAGTGTTTGAAAGCTATAATTAGCATGTTTATAACTCTTAAATTCATAGTAACTAACACTGATAAT
Source organism: Camellia granthamiana (assembly GCA_036172215.1). Lineage (NCBI taxonomy): Eukaryota > Viridiplantae > Streptophyta > Magnoliopsida > Ericales > Theaceae > Camellia > Camellia granthamiana. The sequence continues at coordinate 139,189,317 of CM069908.1, forward strand.
GTATTAGTGTGAAACGAAATATTTGGGCATAAAAAAGGAAAATTCATAGTAACACTGATAACCCTACCTTAGAGGGGTTACTAGATGGTTGGTAGTCTCACTTTTCCACAAAAATAAAAAAAAAAAGGGAAATATTTTTCTAGATGACTGCTGTGAATTGGATCTTTTGGCATAAGTTTTTGGTTTCAAAACCCAAAAGTTTCAAACCCAAAACTTCCTAGTGAGAAACTCTCTCATTTTTTGATTTTGAGGTTATGTACCACATCACCAAACATTTTCAATTGACTCAACAAAACAAATCCCAACATAGGAATGCAGCCATACTAAAAGAGGATTGACAGCCCAAAGGAAGAAGCCTTGGTTATTTATGTCACTAAAAAGACTCAACTAATTTACTTATAATAACATGACATGTTAAGTATCAACTTTTTGGTTTATCACAAATTCAATCATGACTCAATTCTCTTGTCATGTCATTGTAGAGCGAATTGTGAGTTTCTAACATTCCTCTTTATAATGGCATTTTTCTCAATTAGGATTTCCAAATTACTTTTCAAATCCAATAGGGGCAGATTTTAGTTGTAGGACAATAACGAGAGAAATTAAATGAAATGCATGGGGCCCAAAGCGCGACATCCTTTACAAAACAACTAACTCTACACCAACTACTTTCAATATCAATTTAATGAGAAATTTTTAGGTGCAGATAGGGTAGATACCATGTGGTACTTTTCTCTTCTCTCATTGGTTGAGTGAGTGGAGGCTACATTTATGTGTTGAGTGATGAAGAGACAACATGGGAGGCATAGTGGTTGTGATTGGTTGAAGGCACCATGTGGCATGTCACGTGGTACACTATCTGCACCCAATAATTTTTCCAATTTAATGGAGGGGTTGGAGGCAATAGCTAGCAGTTAAGAGTACTCTCAACTCTAAAACATTTAAAACTCTTACAATCTTTCCCTCTTATGCATAGTTTATCAATTTTTTAAACACCCTTATTTTGTTTTAAGTGAGTATTTTACTCCAAGCTCCTTATGACCAGCACCATCTTTTTTGATTGCCAAACAAAAATTTATTTAAAAAGTGAGCAAATACAAGAAGAGGGGAACAAGAAATCCACTGAAATCAAGTGAAAAGAAAAAAATATGAATCTATACAATCTACAAATAGCACTCCAATCTATAAAAAATAAAAATAATGGAAAAGGAAGGGCCTCAAAACCAGAAATCAAATAACTTTTTTTAATGAATAAAGAAATCAAAAACATGAATCTATTTTTTAACTTTTTTTAATGACTAAACTTTTTTGGCTAGAAATGATTTAAATGACTTTTTTTTATATAAATAATTTTTTAATTAATAAATTAATTTTCATCCACAGTCAACTAGAAAAAAAAAAAAAAAAATTATGTCTGGGCCAGACCAATAAATAATAAAAAATACTATGAACCCAACTAAAAAAAATTATATGATTTTTTTTTAATCTAAAAAAAACCATTCAAAATTATATGATTAAGATTGAATTTGTGTAATGTAAAATTTATACATAAATCAAAAAATAATAATTTTAAATAATTTTTAAGTAATTAAAGTATGAATTTATAGCATTTCGAATAAATAATTGATTCTTCTAACTTGCATGAAAGGTTGACATTAATATTTTTTTTTCATGTTGATCTATTTTGGGGAGTAGAAAAAAATTTATTTTTTATTTTTTATTTTTTTGAAAAATATATAAAAAAAATAAAATAAGCCAGTATTTTTCGTAATTACCAAAATAGGCCTTTGCATTAACATAATTAACAGTTAACTAACTTACCGCGTCAGCCACAGCATTTTTCACCGCTTTCATATCCTCCAGCAAAAACTTGGCCGTGGCAAGCTTCCTCGGCCACAGCTCCACTCCCGCACCGCCGCTCACGGCGGTCCTCCTATCTCTCACCCACAAACTCCTCATCACAAATTCCACCACAAACACCACCGTCAACCACACCGCCTTCACACCCCTCTCCACCACTCTATTCCACCTCCTCTCCCTCTCTCCCCTCTCCTTCGAAGCCCCCACAGACTCAATCGTCGGCCTCCGATCCGGATCATCGGCTCTCCGACAACACGCCAAAAGCATCGACATGAGAGAAATCCCATCTCCCAAAGCGTGATGGATTCGAAACAAAATACAGTTATAGGGTCTCAACAAGTGTACCTCCCAGAGAGGCTTGTCGGTGTTGAGAGGCGACGAGACTGCCAGATCTGAGACGTAGTCATTCAGGGACTCTTCGTCGTGGGCTGAGGAGTCTCCGATGGGTTCGTCGATGATGATGATGTGGCGGTCAATGTCGATATGGGTTTTTCTCCAGTGTTCGCGGCCGTGGCGGTCTCGGACCATGAGGCTTGAGAATCGGGGGTGTTTGATCATGACGGAGTTGCTGATTTCGGATTTGATTGAATCGATGTTAATGGGGTTTTTGACGCCGACGAGGCAATGGATGATTTGGTTCATTTCGGGACGCAAGAAGAGTCGGCCTGCTGGAGTCAGTGGCTCGTCTCTCTCTTCTTCGGGTTTAGCCATTGCACAGAGAGAGAGAGAGAGAGCGCGAAAACCCAGCAATCTGTGTAGAAATTGCACGGAGCGTTAAAAAGTCAGCTGGTTCATCTTCACTGCACCTGCTATGCTCCTGCAGCTTTATTTATTTATTTATTTATTTAAGGAGTTGTTTGAGATGTCCTAAATAAGTGTACTTTTTGTCTTTTTAGACTAAAAAATTGAGGAAAAAAATATGGATGTTTGGGTTAACTTTTTGACTTTTTATGAAAAAATGTGTATTAAAAAATTGTATAAATTAATATGTAAGGAAAAATTAAGATCAGGAGTTGTGCGGTCGTAATTTTTAACTTTTGATGAATAGTGATAACTTTTTAACTTTTTAAGTAATTTTTTGACTTTTTAATTTTTTTTTAACTTGTCAAACTTGACCTTATTTAAGGGTTGTTTGGGATAACTTAAATAAATGCACTTTTTATTTTTTTACGAAAAGATGTGTAAAAACATAAAAAGATGATGTGATAAAAAAATAAAAAGATAAAAAAATGAATTATTTTGGTGTGGTCAAACTTCACCTTATTTTTTATAGCGATTAATGCTATGCTGGTTAAACTACTCATCCTGTGTGGAACGCATGAATTTCACCAACTTAACAACTTCATCTCTGATGGCAGGTTGGGGCAAGGATAATTAGCCATATTTATGTTGTTAAAATTCTTATTAAATATTTTATATGCATGTTGGATCCACATTATATAAAATATTTGATAAAAATTTTAATACAAATTTTAAGATGAGTAACATTACTCTTTGTGATGAAACAAATATTTGTGCGGAAGGATTTTTTGTCTACTTTTTTTTTTTTCCTTCTTATATTTTAGCACAAACATTTGATGATGTTAGGAGTTGTTTAGCCAGACTGGTTTACCACAAAAATAAATAAATAGATAGTTAAATGCTATGCTGTGCTTCTTTTTTTTTCTTTTTTTTTTTTTTTTTTTTTTTTTTTGAACGAAATGCTATGCTATGCTAATATGATATTTTGACAGCTGAGTTGGAATTTTTTTTTGATTTTTTAGTTTTTTTTAAGTCATATCATATCTCTATTCTTTTACATATTTTTTATAAAATAAATAAATTAAAAAGTCAGCTTTTAATCTACTTCTCAAAATAAGTTTTTGGAGGTTGAGTTTATGTTAAAATAATCAATAAGAGAAAATGATATTTGAGAAGTACGTTAAAGGCTAAAATAGTCAATAAAGATAAAATAGACTAAAATAGTTAATACGATAAAATGTCACATCTAAATTATACTCATTTTATTTTTTCACTTACAATTATCAAATTAACTATATAAAAAAAAGACAATCAAACATAATTTTTTTAGGCATGCTAAATAACCAAAAACTTTAAAAGCCAACTAAAATAGTAGCCAACTTCTTAAATGAGATCAAAATGTCACATTCAAATCATAATCATTTCGTTTTTTTCTTTCTCACAATCATCAAATTAATTACAAAAAAATAAAAAATAAAATCAATTATTATCTCAAATGTAATTTTTTTAACCAAATTAAAATAATCAAAAAAATTAAAAATTTAACTAAAATAACCTATTTCTAAACCGAGCTATATTATAATTTTTTTTTTTTAATACTCATCGGGTGTGTTTGATTGGACAGACTGGATAAGGAAGGATTAGAATCCATTGGACTTGAGTCCTGGGACTGTGAATCCCTCGGACTATTTGGTTGGATTGAATATGTATCCTATGTTTATTTTTTCATAGGATTAGATGTCTGCAAAGGACTATTTTTAGTGAATCCAACGTTTGGTTGGACGGACTGGATAGGATAAATGAACAAAAGACTATTTTACCATTTTTCAATTGTTTACTAAGTAATAGCAATATTAACCACGTCTTTAATATTTTAATTATTTTTAGCTAGATTAAATAAAAATTTATTTTATTTTATTTTTTACACAATCAAATAAATTTATTTTTAAAAAAATAAATAAATAAAATATCAATAAAAATATATGTGTTTTTTTTAATTAAAATTTTAAATAAATTTGTTTTTTAAAATAATAATAATTAAACAATGAAATTAAATAAAACATCTATTAAATTTAAATAATGAAATTAAATAAAATATAAACAAAATTTTAAAATAAAACATCAATAAAATATCTATAAAAAATTATTTAAAAAAAATTAAATAAATAAAACATCAATAAAAAGTTAAATAAAATTATTTTATTTTTAAATTGAGACATTTAAATTTTATTGAATTTTATTAAATATAATACATAATTAAATAGTAGATGGTCAAAATGGTCATTTTACCACCTAATCCCAACAGTGAATAGTCTCCCAAAAATTGTCCCATACCCCCCCAGGATACAATAGTCCCCCATATGGGGGATAAGGAGTCGGGCCGGACTCCATGTCTGGTGGACTAAAAAAAAAAAAAACGGCGGATTAGATGCTTCCTCCGAATTACAATCCGCGCAGTAAATAATCCCCCCTCTTATCCCCCAATCAAACACATTGTGTTTTCAAATAGTCAGCTGGTTCATCTTCACCTGCTATGCTCATGCAACTTTTTTTTATTGACAGGTTTCTCTCAGGTCCATATCAAACTGGAGAGAATTATTGGGCATTCGTGGATTCACAACAGATCGTATTAATGATTCAGACAATTCATTGTAGGTCTTGTTGAGTTCTTTATTCTTATAAAAAATCACATTGATTAAATATTAATAGTTAATTGATCAGATCACATTTGTATCAATGGTAAATATAATTTTAAAAATAAATTATTAACACAAATGTGATCTGATCACGTGACTACCGATATCTGATCAATATAATTTTTTATATAAATAAAATACTCGACGAATCCTACATATTTAATAATTCTTATTATCAATATCACTTCCATGATAAGTTGACAAAGGCTAAACAGCACTCTCTAATTGGGAATTAGAGAGAACTAGTTTTTTTTTTTTATATAAGGATTAATGATATGATAATATAATATAATTTTATTTTTTAATATTCATTGTGTCACTTTCAAGTGAGAGTCAGCTCATAATTTTAAAATTTTAATTGTATTTAAGATCTTTATATTATTGTCAATTTTATTTTTAATTTTGATAATAACTATTCATACTTTAAGTTAAGTTATAATATCATTTAATATTTTTATCAAAATCCCATCCTTATATTTTCATTAATTTTTTTTTTTTGATTCATTCACTGTTAATTAATCTCTTTTCACTTATATTTTATGTAGTTCAAATTAGAGCAAATTTTAGGGTTTGGTTTGGGATATTCTAAAAAAGTATACTTTTTGACTTATTGGCTTATATAGGTTGGGTTTGGGTTGGGTTTGATGTGATGTGTTAGAGAGGTGATGTGATTTAAATAAAATGATGTGACTTAAATAAGATAGTGACTTTTTGATTTTTTATATTATTTAATTTATGCCAAACCAACCCTTAATGTATTAGATGAAAGAAATATAGATAGTGTTTGGGAAGTGAGTTTTTATGTAAGTTTTTTTAGTTGTACGTTTTTATGCCAAACCAACCCTTAATATATTAATTTATGCCAAACCAACCCTTAATATATTAGTAAAAACATGTCAAACCATCTTTGGTAATGATCAATAATTGTTTGGCAATGATCAACAATTGTAACGGTTTGATCGGGCCGGCACATGAAAAGAGCTCTGATTAGTGCCCCGAAAAAGGGGGCACTAATGCCCCGAAATTCCTTTTAAGGAAAGAAAAAAAAAAAAAAAACAATTATAAAAAAGAAGAAAAACAGTTACTAAAAAGGGAAATTAGGAGCATTAGGGGCACTTTTTTTTAGTGCTAAATGAAAATGTTTGTCGTACAATTGCAATTATTGCACTATCAAACTCAACTTAACTTGGAGTCGACATTTAAAAAACAGTATTAAAAAAAAATCCTTAAAATATGTTAGACCATCTCTAATGTTGTATCAGATTGAGCACCAGATTTAAATTTGATGAAAAAAATCTTTTTTTTCTCTCTAATGGTTTCACCAAACTAATATTAAATTGATAACGGAGCAAAAGTTTCACCAAACTGAGTACCTGGGTGAGATTTCGCCATTTCACTATGCGTTTACATTGGAGGTGAGTCCCACCGGTCCACCGGCCGGACGTCCAGCCGATTGACCTACCGGTCGACCGACGCATACATAGCTGCTTCAATCTGTTTCAATTTTTGGTTGGCCTGCAAACTGCTTCAAATAGGTAGGCTCCTTTTGTGGCACTACGAATAAATTGAAGGTTGATAAATTTCTATCAAAATGTAACATGAAAAAGTTACATCGTATATACATATAAATGTTGAGTTAAGAAGTAGCCGTTCTGCACCAGCAATTCCAATAACTTACTGTTGGTGTGACAAAGTATTTTAAAAATTTACTGTTAATGTTGTGCTCTATAAAATATACCAATATTTTAATTTCACTATATCATTATAATTTCTATTTTGTTTGTGAGCTTCAGTGTATATTATCTGTTTGTCAGGTTCAATTTCTTTGTGAGCTGCAGTTTGATAATAGCATTACAATTTTTATAGAGTGAATATTATATGTTTCTTATGTTCAAAATCTTTGTGAGTTTCAGTTTGATAATATTAGTATAATTTCTATTTTCTTTGTGAGTTTCAGCGTATATTATCTGATATTGAGGTTCAGTGTCTATCATTACAATATATTTCACTGTCTGAGTTAGATATTGTATCCTACTGAATTTGCTTCAAACTATAGAAAATTTTGAAATGTTTGAGGAATCACAAACTTCAGAGCACAATACTGATATTAATTTTATTTCGGAAACTTCTCATGTTTCTCGTGGTAAAGCGTTCACAATTATAGAAGATAAAACTTTATGTAGATCTTGGTTGACAGTGTCTCAAGATCGCTTTACTGGTAATAGTCAGACCATGGCAATATTTTGGGAACGAGTACTCGTTTATTTTAATTCACAATTGAGCGGTGAATCAAATCGAAACCGTATTGACCTTGTGTAATCCAACACATTCAAGTCATTGTGTGATCCAGGCATTCCAAAAAATGCTTGCCAAATCCACAAGTCATAAGAAGCTACTGCTTCAAGAATGATGGTTGGCTTTTTTTGATGACCTACGTATTGACTTTGCCATGCCTTTCGACAATTTTTTCACTCCCAATGCATGCAATCTAAACTTCTCAACATACCCGGAAACCCCCGAACCTCCCCAATAGCAAGTAATCTAGCAATATCGGTTGATGTTGGAGAGATCTTAGGTATTCTGGTTCAAAGATTTCAATTACTGAATTACAAAAATGTTACAAACTTTGAATTGCAGTGTTTTCCCTAATACGTATATAATCATCAACTGAATCTACTGCCACTCCATATAACAATATTCACATTGCTGAAGTCATATTTTGTAGAGGAGACAATCCAAGAATATGAATTGCATCTTGTTTTTAAACAAATCGGACCTTTTGTGACGGTCTCAAAACGTCACAAAAGGTCCACATACCGTTGCAAAAGACTTTTTGCGACGGAATAGTGACGGGAAATGGGGGGTGGCGGAAGGGGGCGTGATAAAAAGTATTTGCGACAGTTACAAACCGTCGCTTTCTTGTAGCGACGGCTAATCAATAGTTTTTGCGACGGTTTAACCTGACACAAAAAAGGAAAAAAAAACTTCATTTTAGTGACGATGTTGGTTGCCGTCGCCAAAACTTTTTTAGCAACGGTATTTAATGTCGCGAAAAGTGTTATTAGCGACAGTCTAAAATGTCACAAAAAAAGTAAAATTAAATTAATATCATATTTACAACAGTTTAAACCATCACTAAAAATTTAAACTAATATGCATGTGCAATAGGTTAACCAGTCGCTAATAAAATGTAAAGAAATGATGATTACTTTAGCGACAGTTTATTATTGTCGTAATAAAATTATTTTCATAAAATCAATATATATTTTATTAATTATTTCCCTGTACAAATTATTAATATTTTCTAAAATAAAATACATCCACATCCACATCCACATCCACATCTACATTCACATTCACAAAATCAAACCAAGAATAATATATATGTACCCTGTAACAATTGTCAACCAAATATTCTTTACAAAAATATATAAAACATCTTCCAACAATACTAATAATTTTTTATATTCAAGAACTCAAATTTTTGTATCTAAAACAAACAAAAGTATCGACAATACAAATAAAACAAAACATATATATTATAACTTGTTTTGATATCAACAGTAAGCTCCGATATCGATATACGAAGATATCATCACGTACTCAAAAAGATTGAATGTGCAAAAAGAAGCCAAGAAAAAAAAAAATCATCATTTACAACATAATTAAGGGAAACTTCTATTTGTTTCAAACTCCGTTTGTTTTGATGTAAAATAATTTACAGTGAAAATAATTCCATGTAAAATAATTTACATTTATTTTGTTTTTCAATGTTTGGCTGTAACTCTAAAAACATTTTTTTTTCCAAACAACAACATTTTTTATCCTATGTTTGTTGCATCCTCCCACCCAATAGCCCTCTTTATCTACATCTAGCAGAACTCTAACCATTTTCCCTTAGGCTCATGACACGCTTCTATTTCACCCTATTTGTCTCACATAGTTTCTGTTGTAACTGAAGTTTTCGATTTGGAAGTCGGAAAATAACTATTGATTTGGAATCTAAGTTATTTTCAGCCATGTGATGCAAATATTTGGTAGTGTGGATACCCATTTATAAGAAAAAAATTGATCTCAAGTACCTCAAGGTTTTGACTCTCAATGAAGTTTTTTCGAATGAAACCCTCACCATTGCTTATAGAAGTATTTCGGAGTTTGTTAATTTATATCGCCAAAACACTGGTGAACAACTAAAATCACATTAATCCATAGTAATTGATGTCAAAAAAACATAAAATCCGAACTAGAGAATATATCAGGGACTACCAAACTCGTCAATATAAATCCTTGAAAGTAGAAAATATAAGTAAAAAGTAAAAGCAAAATACCTAAAAGTGACTCAACAAATGCATAAACCAGATTTACTCATGCAATTGATATTTGCAGGACCAAGGACAAGATAGAAAAATCAATTGTAACCATCTAAAATTTACAATTATCAAAGCACCAAAAGAACTAATCTGGATACAGGGATTCTGAAAATCATCCATAACTGCAGCCAACACTACTAAAAACCGAACCATTGATGGATAAATTGAGCCAAGGAACTAAACAGAAAGGCAGCAACTAACAATCTATGAAAATGATATGCTTCCAATTAAATCTCATTTACTAGCCACTACACAGCATTCAACTCCACTTGCATTTCAGAACCTAGAATTTTAATAAGAACAAAAATATTTTTAAAAAATTATAAAAATAGAAATATAATATATATATACACATGTGTTGTACATTCCCTAGAATACTAACTCCCGTAACAAAATTGAAAAGGAAAAACAGAGTTAACGGCTGGTAGAAAGCTCTCAATTCCCAGACCATAATGAGTATAGAAAGCAAAATTTTACAAAAAAAAATAAATTCAAAGATGGTAAATAAGATAAACAGCCTCTAATATGATCAAAGCAAAAATTAGAAAAAAGCAAAAAACTAAAGATGGCACTGAGAAGAATTGGAGATTGGTCAGCATCATAACTGCCCTGTAAAACCATAAAAAATATGCTTTAGTACAAGTATCCATCAATCAAAAAAGAAACATATATATATATATATATAAAATACTTCTAAACCATTCAATTACAATGTCTGTGGAAGAAGACCATAAATAAATTAGATGGGCATTTGTCAATCAACATGAGAATCCCGCAATATGTGAGAAGAAAGACAGTGAGAATGCTCAATTTTATTTACAAACTCAAAGTATAGCATTAGAAAAATATAGCATAATCATTGGCTGTCATTGTGAAAAATGTAGCATTAGAAAACCAAAATGCAGAACTCCTCAATGCACTAATTATCAAAAGTGGTATAACAACAGCGTAACTCATTTGTTTGAAGAACCTGGTGTAATTAAAAGTTAGTCTAAACAGTTAAATGGGTTGACAGAGTCCTTACAGTATATTATTTTATGAGAACAAAGAAGTATAAGAAACAAGCTTATCATAGAAATAACATCAAAGTAGGATACTGATCTCAGCTAGGCTTTTAAAAAAAATTCCTGGCCCTATCCCATTGGAAGAGGCATGGTGTCACGAGTTACTTTGCAAGGCTAACTCCGTGACGTTTCGCTCGCAGTGGTGTGGCCATTTGAGTGCCCAAGAGTGGCCTGTAGACACCCCATTTTTGACCGACTTTAAGACTCAGACGTCACCGATTGAGTGCTTGGTGATGTTGCATATCGTGCTCGTTCAGAGGTTTCAGAGTCTCGGCTGCGAGCCTTGCCTCTGGACTTCCGGACTCTTTCATGCTTTGCCTCGGTTTGCGAACCAGGCTCGGTTTTCTCTATTTCTCTTCCACAAGGGAGGGAGAGGTCTCGTAGACCATCTCTCAGTGGCCATAGGCTACGATTCGTGGTCGTAGGCCATTTTGCCCGTTTGGAATCCGGTTTCCGGTTTTTCGGGGCCGTTGGCCGTGTGCCTCGGTTCAGGACCGCTTAACCACCTCCGTTTGCTCCGGTTTTTGGCGTGCACCTTATTTACTCCCTTTTGAGGGACACTGTGGTCCGAGAGACCAACTTCGTGGTCGAACACCCCTTCTGGTGTCTGACAGTCAGTTTTCGGGGCCCCGGGCCGCGCGTTTTGGCCCCCGAACCTTCATTTTACATCGGTTTTGGTTCATTTTTGACGAGGACCTTTGTTTCATTGTTAGAGAGGCCATAGAGGGGTGGGAGGCCAGTAATTGTTCTGACAACCAGTTTTATTCCTTCATCGCCCTCCGTCGCCCGTTTTTCTCACTTCAAAGCCTATGTTGACCACCCTTGGACCATTTTCTTCAAACCTAAACCCCATATTTGTGTTGTAGACACCTGGGAGGCCACCAATATCATATGGCCGGCCAGTAATCTAACTTGACCCTTTTGACCCTTGGCCGACCGGCTATGGGGAGGGCCGGCCGGCCACCTGCAGCCTCAATAACCAGCCGGCCATGATCCTTACAACAGCTACAGTGTAGATACACCCTCCTTTTCCCCCCAGATTTTGTATCCGGGGGGCCAACTTTTGAGGGGAAACTTGAATTGTTTTCTCCCCCATTTTCCCCCCCTTTTTCTCCCCCTCTTTTGCCTATATAAACAGCCTCCCAGCTGTGTTTTAGGGGTTAGAAAATTTGCGTAAGGCCCTTGCATACATACACCTTCCTCCCCCTCTCTTCCAACCTTCAAACCCTCAAGTCCTACACCCCTTTCTACACCACCACATAGCACCACCTCCCCACCATCCTTTCCAACACTTGGAGCTGGTTTTCCAGAGGCAAGGAGCACCTTTTCCCAAGCCAAGAGGCTGTCGAAGTTTGGTCTACAAGAGTAAGCTTCATTTTCCCTCTTTTGCGCTTTGTTTTGCTCAATATATTAGCCATACTTGCTTGCATTTTCGGGCTCCGACCCTAACTGAAAATAGCATTATTTTGAGCTCTTTTTCATGTTTGTTTAAGGGTATTTCTCTGTTTGAGGCTTTCTTTTTGCACTTGCCTCTTTACCTCTCTTGTATGCCTATTTCTTGTGTAGTATTTTTGGCCTATGTATAAACTGTTTTGAGCTCTGTCATAAACTGTAAAGTGGCTTATTTTGAGCCCTTCTTCAACATTGTTGAAGGGCTCATCACTGTTTGAGGCTTCCATTTGCCACTTGCCTTTGTATCCCTCTTTTGGCCTTATTTTTGCATGATTTGTTAGCCTCTTGTGCTTCTGTTTTTGGGCTCTGGTCCGAACTATAAATGGCCTTATTTTGACCCCATCTTCATGTTTCATTAAGGGTCTTTTACTGTTTGAGGCATCCTTTTTATACTTTGCGTTTAAACCTCTTTTTTTAGGCCTTATTTTGCATAGTATTTTAAGCATGCTTGTGCACTGTTTTGGGTCTGGTCATCAACTGTAAAGTGACATATTTTGGGCCCCTCTTCAACATTGTTGAAGGGCCCTTCTATGTTTGAGGCTAGAAACCATCACTTACTTCTTTGTCCCTCTTTTGGCCCTTTTCTTGCATGTTATTTTTGGCCTACTTGTGTTTATCTTCGTGGCTTGATGTAAACTGTGAGTTGCCTCATTTTGAGCCCCTCTTCAACTTTGTTAAAGGGCTCTTGGACATTTAGGGCCAGCAGCTGCTACTTGCTTCTTTATCTCACATTTAGGGCCATTTTTTGCATGTTGGTTTAGCCCCATTTGTGTTCACTTTTTGGCCTTACTTAAAACTGTAAATATGCTTGTTTTGGGACTGCCTTGCTTCTTTCTTCACACTTCATGTTCAAATAATACATGCGTTGCATAGCCATAGGTCATTCCATGCGCCTAATTTCATGTTTCGGGTCTCATTCCATGCTTCGGGTGCCATGCTTTCATGTTTCGGGGCTGTTTTGCATCACTTTTTGCTGCTGAAATTTTCATGCTAGTATGCCATATTCCATGTTTTGCCATGTCTTGTTATAGTGGCATTTCGTGCCTTAGGGTCGGTCCTCGGTTTGCGTGCACGCATATCAAGTTGTCTCATTTTCATCTAATGGCCTCTTATATGAGTGTGGCTGAGGTCCACTTGTGTTAGTATAAGTCCATTATGCATTGTGTATGCCATTTCATTCCATAGCATTGTGTATGCTAGGCTGTATGTTAGCGCATTGTATATGCCATATTATCTCGTGCATCATGTATGCCATTCCATAGCATTGTGCATGTTAGGTTGTATCTTAGTTGCATTTCATGCATGTCATGCATATTGCATTGTGTTTGGGATAGGAGTTAGCCTGGGCACGGGAAACGAGGTACGTTTCGTACTCCGAGTGACAGAATGTGTCTCAATTCCCCAGTCACCGACATTCCGGATTGTCCATGATGGAGTTAGGTCTTAGTTGTATTTTCATGTGCATTCATTCCATATTGAGTTGTGCAATTCGACTCCTCGGCCATCATGCATCGAGATGCGTGATTGGTGGCATGAGGATCGAGGCATGCATACATTTGTGAAAATACATTGCCATGCCCCTTTCCTGCTCTCTGTTGCAACAAATCAAGAATCAGCAGTCTTCCGGGGCTTGGCGCGCTTTCCAAAAATTATTACAAAACAGAGGCTAATTGGGGCATCACAGTGGATTTCCGCGCAAAGACAACCCGGATATGCATCATTCATCATCTGAAGAAGAGTCAAGGCAGTCCCTGGCTTGCATGCCAGTTTATAGTTTTCCTAGTTAATTTTGTTAATTAATTAGGAATTTGTACATATTTTGGACTGTATTATTTATTTGGACTGTACTATTCGAGACTGTATATTATTTATTTAGACCCTCTGTACGAGGGCATAATTGTAATAAGTGTGCGTGGGTGTGATGTATGTTTTCCAACCCCACGTCTTTCTCCCTTTTATTTACCAGCTTATGATGGTTAGATTAGGGCATGTTTCAATTAGCATACAGTATGATAGCATGTTGCATTCATTCATCTGTCTTGCATGCACCGGGTTCGGCGCATCATCCTAACTGCATCTGTATTTCAATTCCAAATTGAATACTTGTTAACTGTTGCATCTCATATGCCATGTTTAGAGTAGCCGAGCCTGCTATAGTTGCATTTTTGCATGTGTTGCATTAGGCATTTCTGTATAGTTAGGATCATGCATGGATTTCTAATTAGCTTCTGTTTTGGCTTGGAGTACTCGGTAAGTTTTTATGCTTTAGCATCCTTGCATGCGTGTGAGTGACTGCCATGAATAGCATGCTTACCATGAGGCTATGTGCTTATGTGATATAACTGCTTGAATGCCTGTGGATGGAGGTTGGGTTGTTTGGATTGGAACAAAGCATTGACTGTGAGTTTTAAGCCCACTAGATAGTGGCAAAACCATCTTTTCTAAGCCCACCCGAGGGTGGCAAAATCTGCATTTTAAGCCTACTTGCGAGTAGCAAACCATATTTCAAACAAACAGGAAATGTTTTGTTCCAATTCAGGCGATCCAGTCTATACTTGTATGCTATGCGCATCACGTAGTAATCCTAGGCTAATAACCGGAATAAGAGCACACAATGTTTTTAAAACTAGATATCATGGTTAGTAGAGGCCGATCTTTGATCGGGCGAGCGGGGGTGCTCACGAAGTGACCTTCCCCAATCGTACCCAAGCTCCCAAGCCGAGGCAACTTTGGTGATGACGGACACGTGGCCTTAGGCAACGAGTCAGGGTTTCCTAAATTTCCCAAAATAAAATATTTAGGTGGCGACTCTGTATCTGGCAAAGCAGTCCATGTTTGGCACTTCTTTCAAAAATCTGTTTTCTCAAAACGATTTGCCGGATTTGGATTCTTTGGTTCAAGATTAAGAACCGTGACACAAAATTGGGTCCGAGCTGTAGCGAGGTCCCCCCGTGGGCTTGTCTACATGGCCGTTGGAAGTGCCTCAACATGGCTTAACATTGGCCCCAAGCAGCCCAAGGCATGCGGGCCATCAGCAGCAGCAACACACGGCCAGCAACAGCAGCAACTAGCAACATTAGCCAATAGTGCAAATTTTTGGTGTGTTGTTTGGGCATCCAAATGAAAGAGTTTTGAGTTGAAATTTTTACTGGAAAGAGGTCTTAGGGGAAGTGTTTTCCCGACCAAGTTTCATGATTTTTCTCAACTTGTGGAATTTATGAAAAATCATTATGGCTCCTCGGACATATTGATGTTTCCTCCTGCCAGAAAGCTAATTGCTTAACAGACATATATAGGGGGTGTTTGGTGGAGCTTTTTTAAGCCAACTTATGGCTTCTGGCTTTTAAAAAGTTATTTTGGACTGTTTGGTTAAAATTATTTCAAACAGTTTCTGATTCTAACAACTTATTTTAAGTCAAAAAAGCTGATTCTGAGAAGCTGCTCACCCCTTGCTTCTGATTATCAGCTTCTGCTGTGGACATGTTAATTCACGGTTATACTCTTAAATTTTTTTATTTTTTATTTTTTTAAAAATAGAAAAAGACCCAAATAGACTATAAAATACTATTATTATTTTTTATGAGAAATGTAGACAAATAGTGAATAATAAAAATTAAAAATTAATTGAAAAAGCTATTTCACAGCTTATTTAACAAATACTACTCAGCAACTTAAATCTATAATCCAACAGCTATACCAAACAGATTAATAGCTTCTGATTAAAGTCATAATCTATAATCTGTTAAGCTATAATCTATAATCTGTTTTAACAGCTACACCAAACAGCACCATAAGGGGGCAAGGTGTGCTACGTACCTACCTCCTCGCCCAAACTGGGCTTCAAGTGAGCAACCTTGGGGCAACTCAAGGGCGGGCTTTAGGCATCCAGAGGGGTGTCTAGAGTCTCCACGTGGGTTTGGGAGCCTTGTGGACGGTGCAATAATGTAGACACTGCGCATGACTCCCGAGGGAGAGGTTCACTACGTTGTTTCCATTATGCCACGCAATATGGCATCTTTGGGACTCGTTTTGGACCGAATGAGCTATCGAGGCACCACTAAAAGCCTCGTGTACCGACTCAAGTGCTTGGTTTGGGTTCAACCTTACACGAAGGGATCTCGTGGCTTAAGCTAAGCGGTTGGAAGGCGACACCGCATATGTGGGCTATCGAATGAAGGCATTAAGCTATGCATTGACTAAGTCCATTGAGGGACTACATTATCCTACAAGCAACCTATGGATTGAGATGTTGCCTTACTCATGCTACACGTTGGTGCAACGCTAAGGTGCGCAATGGCCTTAAGCGGACTCTAACACACGTGTAGGCACGAGAAATACGTCGTGGGCAAGAGATTGACCCTCGGTGGCTTGTGAGCTTCGCATGACCAAGTGGCCATCCAATATGCATCTATTGAGGCATGCTTGACCTTACGACACTTCGAGATGCTGTTAAAGACCCAACATGCAATGTTGGCTTATCGGCTAAATCCAGGGCCTTCGTTAACACATTGTTGTGTGGCTAGGCACCTTGGTAACATAAACCTAAGTTGGGCGAGCACCTTGTTTAAGGTAAGCTTGGCACTATGAAGCGACTTATGCCGTGCTTGGTGCACTTGAGGCGTTAGGCCTACTTATGGCATCCGAGTGAAGACGGAGCTTCCTTGTGAAGTTATTTTGCTTGACAAAGCATTGGCCCCTAATGTTCAAACGGGTGAGACCATTAACACTCGATTTGTCAATGAGCTATGGCGAGCTTAAACTTGGTGGAGTTTGAGTGCCACATGGGTGAAAAATTGATCCGCTGCGCCTCTAAAGGAGTCGGCCCGTGACACATGGCCAAGAAATAAGTCCAGTAGCTATTGCCATACAAAAGTGAGAGGGAATATCATTGATAATTAAGTTCCATTAAATGCAATACAAAATCCAAGAAAATATAACTTAAAGCTTATGCATCAATAAGCTGGAATATTGACCATATATAATAAGCATGTGTCACGGAGTGATGCCTCATCAGATGCTTCAATAGCATATACGCAAGAAAGTGACTACGTACAAAACAGGCACAATCATCATAAACAAAGTAGTTATGGTGAAATAAGGCTTTTTAGCAAACAAAACAAATACATCATTCAATCCTAGGTATGGGAAAAACCATCATGTAGTTTCATCACATCAACTGCATTATTTACCTGGCCAACCATCGCTGTCTCTGCTTTAAAATATTCATCGGTAGATATATATACCTTGGTTAGAATGATGTCAAGAAGCTCCATACCTGCTTTAGAGTTGGAAATCTCAGTTTGATGACTAGAATCTATTCAATAAAAACAATGAAATCAAAAGACTTAGTCATAATAATAAAGCAAAAGCAAAACAATAATATCAATTAAATCGTTGTGATAAAGGTCAAAGAACAATGAGCAAAACCTGATACAAAAATCAACATAGAAAAAGGCTGTTAAACAATTTATTCAAGTGATAACAAGTGAAATTTATAAGAAGCATGTATCCCCTAAATCGAATCAAATCAAAAATAGAACAAACATAAATCTGATTTATCAAAGAATGACTTGTGGAATTGAATGTGAAATGACTGAATTATTGATTTTTTTTATTTAAGTGCTATGGAGCTGGGCTGGTCGGCCCAAATTATCTCAGATGGTAAAGGTTGAGAATTCTCAAAAATGGGTAGACAACTAAGAAAGTTACTCTTCTATCATTTGAGCCAAAATACTTTATAATAAATAAAATAAATCCTTATCCCATTAGTTGACAGCACTTTCTTTTGTCTCCCTTCAATAAATTATAAAGATACTCCGCCCAATATATAGCTTCAATTTGTTTATTCAAGTAATCTGATCAGTAACTTTTTTTACTCTATAGTGGAAAATTGTAAATAACATAAGGGAACATTTAGGGAAAGAGTACTATACATCAATAAAATTATTTACCTTCATTACAGCATTAAGAAAAGTTGCATCTTGAAGATTACCTGTTTCAACCTGTTAAGAAAATACTACAGCTTAAGTGAATGCGGAGTTGGCGGCTCTGAATCATGATGTTTAGCATTCCTATTTCTCTCCTGAAATAAAAACAATGAGATAGTTGTGGTCACCACTAGATATAGAAGCAAAGAAAATTTTATCAACATAATTATATATCAAAAAAAGGATGCTGACCACCCTAAAGATTCTAATCAAGAAAATAGGAAGCCACAAGAGTAATAACATGAAAGTGATACAGCATGTTGTGTAAGAATGCAAAATATATCCACTATTACCCAAATTGCTCCAAAATTCAAGTCTCAAAAAGGCAAACCAATCGTTTATTGTACATAGAAATAAGCACATAAGTAACCAGATCATTAGTGGCAAGGCTGCTGCCATTGTTGGGAACAAACCTCCAAGCTAGTGTCCCCGCCAGCTTTGCTGATGATTTGAGATCTTTAGATCTGCCTCCAAAACACAATCAAAAGAATAAAGCCTCCTGCAAAACACCATCAAATTTTGGGACCCAAAAAAAAAACAAAACAAAACAAAACAAACAAACAAACAAACAAATTTATGCTTACCAATTTGTCCATAAATCAACACCAATTGAATTAAAATCACTTCAAAACAAACAAACCTCAATACATTCCTTAAAAGAATGTGAATCAATCCAAACACACATGAATAGCTTCAGATCAAATCTAAATTACAAGCATACCAAGAATGTCACAAGCAACTAAACTATAAACCACCTCAAAACAACTTCTTACCAGATTCATCTACACTAATTATGATAATTCAACACCATTAAAACCCAACTAGAAGCGCAATGTAGTGCCTTGATTGAATTTATGCAATAAAAACAAAAACCCAATAAATTCCTAAGGGATTCAACAGAATTCCTTAGAATTAGCTTAGCAAAACAGTAGATCAACATGTATTGATATCAAAGCTCCACTTCTACTCAAATTTAATAGAACTTGAAAGGCACAAGCAATAGTGACTTAACATTAGAATCAATGAGAAATCATAACATTTTAGATACTCAAGGAGAACAGGATCTGAAGAGAAAACGAAAGAAATGTATGAATTTGTTTAATTAACTTTTGAGATGATTGAAGACAGAAAGAAGTTGAATAGACTGTGTGAAAACAATCTGCAATAAATGTAGAGAGAGAGGGAGAGATAGGGGAGATCGGAGACCTACTTCCCAATATATGTAGAGAAAGAGTAGAGAGAGAGAGAGAGAGAGAGAGAGTGTGTGTGTGTGTATAGACAATCACTCAATGTAAAGCAATTTAAGATGAGCCGCAATGACAGAAAGCTCAAGATTAGGCTGGTTTGTTAGCAGATCCTGTTCTATCCGTACTTACTATGCCGATGTAAATAGAGCATCCCTTCCTCTCCCTTCCCACCACAATCAATTTGACAAAGGTGGAAAATCATCTTCATCTTTTAGACGGTACAATGATTTTGCCATAACACTAATGTCCAAAACAGAAGGGCTCAAACACAATCCTAAACCCTGGGCGCGAGAGAGAAGACTGATATATTAGGGGAAGGAGAAGAGAAGAGAGAAGATGAGAGGAAGGTTACCTGGATGCCGGAGATTTGCCTATGCCGTTGTTGTTGTCGTTGCGAGAGAGAAAGAGAGAGTGAAGGCTGGGCGTGAGAGAGACACAGTGAAATTAGGGCTGGGCTCAAGAGAGAACTGAAATATTTTGGACGGGCGCTTAGGAAGAGGAGATGAGGGTTACCTGGATGTCGGAGATTTGCCCATGCCGGTGCAATTGTCGTTGCGAGAGAGAGAGAGAGAGTGAAAGCTGGGCGTGAGAGAGACACAGTGAAATTAGGGCTGGGCTCGAGAGAGAACTGAAATATTAGAAACGGCGCGCACGAGAGAGAGAGAGAAAGAGAGAGAGAGAGAGAGAGAGAGAGAGGCGCGAAAGTGGAAACTTAGGGGATTAAGTTTTTTGCGACGGTTTGAAAGGCCGTCGCAAATTAACAAAAATGCAAAAAAAATAAAATCTTTTGCAACGGTTTCAGGTTATTCGTCTCTAATAATAGTATTTATCCAGTACCTTTTTTGGCGACAGTTACTTACCGTCGCAAAAAAATGATTTTGCAACGAATTTTTTTACCGTCGTAAAAGCCTATTTTTTGCGACTATTTTAAACCGTCACAAAAAGTTCCATGTCTAAAGCTCTTTTTTCTAGTAGTGTATGGATTGTGTGCTTCGATGGCATTCAAAATTTGCAAATACAAAGGACGACGCATTCGAAAACGTCTCTGAAATGTTGTAGGTGAATAAATTGGATTTTCCACAAAATAATCAGCAAACAATCGCTCATAACCTTTACTTCTATCGCGACGTATGTACTTATGGCCTATAATAGAACCACCTCTTTTCTTTGATCCACCAGCTGATTGCAAAATCTGAATCATACTAGCATTATTCATCTCATAAGCCCCCAAAGTGTGACCATTTTTTCATCATCAGACTCATAATCAGAGGATGAGGAAGAAGAAAATGATGAAAATGAAATGAACACTATGGAATTTAAGATACTCATTATGCTCTACTTTCAGTTATGGTGCCTTTCAGATATAACGTACCACTTGTCTGGTATATGGTACATGGATAATGTGTTTATATCAGGTTTTGGAAGGAAATTATTATTGGAGGCAACGAAAAATGAAAAATATGTAATGAAGGAAAAAAGAAATAAGAAACAAGTTGGGAACAGAAAGGGAGGGGAAAAAAAAAATTTGGGTTGGCTATCCCGGTCGACCGGCCAGTTGTCCTACCGGACATCTCTTTTGTTTTGATACACGCTACAATGGAACAATTGGAGCTACTCGTATCAGATTGAGAAAATTATCTTTTTTTTACTCAGATTTGGTGAAATTTTACTGAACCGTTGGAGATGCTCTTACATAATGCTTGTCAAAACTAACATTTAACAAGTGTTTACAAAAATATTTTTTTAATAATAACATTTTTTTGGGGAAATTACAAATACACCCCTTGAAATTTGTTTAAAATACAGATTGTCTCATATAGTTTAAAAAATTACAAATACCTCTTTGTTAGTATTTTTTATTTAACATAGTTAATTAAAAAAATAAAATTCATAATTGCTCTCCTATACAATAATAAAATTATCTAAATTATTAATTGAAATATATTTCTAATATCATTAAAAACTGTTAATTGACTTGATGATTTATGAATAAAATGGGCGATTTATTATGAAATTAGAAATTTTAGGGGGTGAAATGTAATTTCTAAAACCACAGAGGACGATTCATATTTTAATCAAATCTTAGGAGATGTATTTGTAATTTACCCTTTCTTTTACTCTTCTCGTGGTGTCATCAAACTTACAAAAATATTTTCATTTAAAATTTAGGGGAAAAAAAAAATTAGAGCTTTTTTTTTTTTTTTAGGAAAGCAAAATTAGAGCAAAATTGTTAAATCATAAAATTTTGGCAGGATGGTACGCCAAAATTTAATTTGAGAATAATCCTTCGTAGCTTGAATCTCTCTTTCCTGAATCCCCCCGACTGCCCAAAACAACGTCGTTTTGGGCAGTTTTTTTTTTTTTCCCCTCCTTATGTCTGAAACAGAGAGAGCCGAGAGAAGAGAGAAGAAGAGGAAGAGGAAGAGAAAGAGAGAAAGAGAAGAGAAGGGAAGAGGGAATGGAGAGAGAGAGAGAGAGGGTCGATCATCGCCGCCTCCGCCTCCGCCTCCAATCGTCGCAGTGTGTTTCATGTTGATTTTTCAGATCTATATATATGTGTATGTGTGTGTGTATTTCATAGATTTGTGGGTTTGATTTGTTTCATGGATTTGGGTTGATTTGTTTCATGGATTGTGGGTTTGATTTGTTTCATAGATTTGGGTTTGGTTTTCATTCAAGATTTGGCTTTGATTTTCTAGATTTGGCTTCTTTTCTATCTCTTTCCTCTCCTCTGCTTCTTTCTTCTTCTTCCTTTTGCTTCTTTTTTCTTCGTGCTACTTCTGCGAGTCAAGGAAGAAGAAAAAAAAAAAATTCAAAACAACGAAACGACGTCATTTTGAATTCGGGCCAAATTCGAGCTCGGAAATTTTGAGCTACGTAGCATAACTGTTAATTTAATTTAATTTTAATATTGTTATTTTAACATTTAAAATTTAGTAAAAAAGTTAGAGCAAAATTGTTAAACCACAAAATGTTGATAGTATGGTACGTCAAAATTTAATTTTAACATTGTTATTTTAACTTATGCTTTTAATCTCCAAATAAAATTATACATCTCACCCCCCTCAAAAAAGAAATTATTTAGTGGTCCTGAAATATTATTTCACGCCATCCAAGGAATGACACTTACTTAGTTATCTCTTAAAAGACAATGAGTCTTACTATTTTAATTAATAAAATTCAAATTAAGATATCATCACAGCTTGCCCTAAAAGCACCAAATAATTTTCTCCGTTGAAGTGTTCATCAAGGATCGTTCCACTTTGACTCCTTAATATAATAATTTAAGAAATGAGTAAAATCTTTAAAATTTCACTTCTAAAATTTATCTTGAGTGAGATTAAAGCTGTTTTGTTAGGAAGGTATATTTTCCCTCTTTTTAAAGTTCTTAGTGCTAAATTACCTGAGAACAAACTTATTTCACATTGTTAGTGTCCTTGATTTACCGAATATTTATTTCACTAGCCTACAGTGAACTATTAAGCATCGCATCCCGTGCATATTCTACATTATAACCTGCAACTGATTCAACTTTTGCTTCTGAGAGATGAAATGAAACTCAATTAGTTTCTGCTAGACAAGAAATGACATGTTAGTTGCAAATTATTACATGATTCGGAGTCGAACACTTGTAACACTATTACTGTCACTGTCATTGCCATATCCTTATAGATAAATTTAAAAATCTTTAGCAAGACTAAGGAAACAAGTTAACAACACAATTCATCTACCTAAAACATGGTTTGGGAGAACATTTTGCCATTCCAAAATCTTAAATGGCAAAATAAAATGTTATGTTAATATATTCATTCTTTCTTCTGTTAAATTAAATAAATTTAATTTTTTTAATACATCTAACTTCAATTTTCTTACCATTATATCACTCTTTTTTTTTTTTTTTAATATCATAAATATAATATTATGTCTAATTAACTTTATAATACATCAAAACATCTTAATTTGTTCTTTCATAAAAAATTAGAATTACTCCTATCATTTATGTGTATATACATTTCTAATTATAATATATTTTTTGTCTTACAATGCATCTATGTTTATCCAGACTCCATTCGAAGTGCGGAGAGATCTGCCCAGATATAATTTTGAGCCCAATTTTTGCCTAAACTATTTTCCCAAGCCCAAGCTTAAATTTAATTCAAAAAATTCAAACTTAGCTTTCCTTGCCCAAATTCCAAAAATTTAAAAATGAAAAAATAAAACAAAAACTACATTTGGTTGTCCTAAACTAATGTATATCAATATCCCTTGTGGCCTTAAGTGGGCACTTAGATGCCAGTGTGAGATTTCAAGTTGAAATATATGAAAAACTTCAATCTATGTAATAATCTAATTATTAACTCGCTAACAAAAAAAAAATCACCATAATTAAATAATCAATAATTCATAATACTTTAATGGTTATTACATATTATATATTTATATATATATTAACAAGAGATTTCAAATTGTGAAAATTCCTACACTTGTCCAAATTTGAATTTATAGAGCCAAGCTACATTTTTCAGGCTAAACTCCGGTTCTTTAGATTTGGACTCGTCCAAATTGCACCCCTCAACTAATTGCGTGTGCAATTCACATCCTGTCAACATATGGTAACAAAAATTCTCACCCCTTATCTTGACATCCTCCTTGGCTTGGCTTTGTTGTACCATGCATCTCTCTTCAAGGAGAAGATGGAAACAGAGAGCCACTTGTTTAGACTGATATCTATACAATATATTAAGTAAAAGAGGGTTTTTAATCCCAAATATTGTGGGAGCTCCAATCTCCAAATCTAAATTTTCTGATTTTTTGATTGAAAAAAATAAAAAAAACCTTAGCATTTATTAATTTCTCCCAACCCCTAAGTCTTACTCTCATAATAACACTTTAATGCATTAAGAACAAGTATAAAAAAAATTCTTTGAAATTTAACACATATGAATTCCTTGAAAAGTCCCAACACATATCTAAAACATATATAAATATCTATATCTATCTATCTATCTATCTATACTATATATTAAACAAAAGGGGATTTTTAACCCCAAGCTTTGTGGGAGTTCCAATCTCCCAATCTAAATTTCCTGATTTTTTTATTTAAAAAAACAAAAAAACTTTAGCATTTATTAATTTCTCCCAACCCCCAAGTCTTACCCTCATAATAACACTTTAATGCATTAAGAACACGTATAAAAAAAAAAATTTGAAATCCATTACATATGAATTCCTTGAAAAGTCCCAACACATATGATTATTATCCTTCATAATAACACTTTAATGCATTAAGAACAAGTATAAAAAAAATTTCTTAAAAAATCCAACACATATGATTATTATCAAAATATTAAACTTTAATATAATATAATAAAAAAAAAAGATATTTAATTCATTAAAAAATCTAACACATATGATTATTATCAAAATAATAAACTTTAGTATAATATAAAAAACAAAAAAAAAGAAGACATTTAAAAATCGCAATTCACATATATAGATAATTGTAAACACAATCCGTGCATAGGACGGGTGATATGCTAGTCTATACTATATATTAAGCAAAATGGAGTTTTTAACTCCAAGGCCTGTAGGAGTTTCAATATCTCAATCTAAATTTTTTAAATTTTTTACTAAAAATAAAATAAAAAAAACTCAGCATTTATTGATTTGGTCAAAAGCCTCTGATCAGCATTTATTAACTTTTTTCAATCCACATGCCTGTATTTATTGATTTGGTCAAAATTCTCTGATCAGCATGTAAAATCCCCTCATACAAATAATTATAAATACAATCTGTGTATAGTTACTGCAGTGCCATTTTCAACTTCTCTCATACACTATGGTTAATGATAAGATTGTTAAATTATTTTTATAAAAATCTTAAAAAACATTATTTATATATTAAAAAAATCTAAAATAAATATAAATATCTATAATTATCCCCTGCATAGCACGCGTTATATATTAAGCAAAATGGAGTTTTTAACTCCCAAGGCATGTGGGAACTTCAATATTTCAATCTGAATTTTCTAAATTTTTAAAATTTTTTATTTTTTATTTAAAAAAAAAATTCAGCATTTATTGATTTGGTCAAAATCCCTTAATCAGCATTTATTAACTTTTTTCAATTTACATGTCTTTCCACATGCCTGCATTTATTGATTTGGTCAAAATTTCCTGATCAGCATTTAAAATTCCCTCATACAAATAATTATAGATACAATCCGTGTATAGTTACTGCAGTACTCTTTTCAACTTCTCCCATACACTATGGTTAGTGATAAAATTGTTAAATTATTTTTATAAAAAAATCTTAAAAAACATAATTTATATATTAAAAAAAATCTAAAACAAATATAAATATCTATAATTATCCTGTGCATAACACGGATGATAGGCGGTATATATATATAAGTTAAAAGGAGCGAAGCAACATGCTGAAAGCAAGACTGCTAGAATATTCAACCGCGACTGGGATGAGGATGACTACTAGCATTACTACTAAATTTGGCAAAATGTGGACCATAACTAAACCAAAACGGAGATGACAAATGGTTGTTTTGTCTTTGCGTGTGAACTGATCAACCGTTGGAGGCCACAAACAAATCGAAACGAACATAAATTTCACTATCACCATATGCAGCTAAACACTTATTTTTCACATATCACGTATACTTAGAAATCTACCCAACAATTTACACAACCCATGATTGCAACTCGATGGTAGTCTTCTTGTTTTTTTGCTTGAAATTTTTTGCCAAGTAAATCCTGAGTTTTAACTCAATGTGCAAAAATTTAAAAACAAAAATTAAATTTAGTTGTCCTAAACTAATGGCTTGGTGTGTATATATATATATATATCAGAAAGAAAGGATAAAAACACAAACATAACAATAAAAAATTATGAGCTGTGTACCAAAAAATTATAATTTTTATGTTTATCATAAATAATTGATATATATTAACAAAAAAATTCAGGTCACACAAATTGAGAAAAACCAAATTTAAAATTATTAGTCTCCCTAAAAGTTTTCAGATTTCTTCCTCAAAAAATAAATAAATAAATAAATAAAATCTCAGATTGGACTCTTATTAGGCCCGCCCAAGTTGCGTCCTTGCTATCTGTCCAGACTCACAAAATCAGGAAATTATCAGGAACATGACCACCATATTTTAGGTTTTCCTAATAATGTCAAGCAAAAAAAAAAAAGAAAAAGGGGGGCAATATCAAGACACCTAGACTAATCTTCTAAACACCTCACATGATTTAGGAGGTGCCTCACCCTCTATTACAGTGTTACCCTGGTAGAATAATATAGTTCTGTCAAAGAACAAGGCCCAAGGAGCCAACAGCACAATGACATACCCATTTGCAACATAGAAAAAGAGACACCTCGAGTCTGAGTAATTCCGGAGGGTCTTATTGCCTGGTGGTTAATTCAGTGCAACAAACAGAACACAATGTAATAGATGGATGTGCCAAAACTGGAAGGAGACACCATCGCTGGCCAGTGCCTCAAGTCTGGAGGAGTTCCAGGTCTTATTCCAGGTGGTGGGTAAGGCATGTAATTCAGTGCAACAAACATAACATAATGTAAAAGACAGATGCACTACCTCAGCAAACCTGCAACTGATGCTTGAAGGTTGAAGCCCGTTCCCATTGAAACTAGGCTTATGGCCCAAGAAGTTGGGTACCAACCAAGTATCTCCAGAGAAACACTGATATGGGCTTTTCCACATCTGTCACTCGCCGAACTTAGATCTGGTTAAGCATAACCACAAGTAGACTTATCAACAAGATATTGTGAGAGGGTACATGATTAGGCTCTTGACCCCTCAAATACCAAAAAGACAGTGATATTGGAGCTATTGAAGCCTGATCAGAGTAATACTGGTAAACACCAATTGGCACTAGGTTTGACCCAAAATTCTGGCAGTACATCTTTCCATGGCACGGTTCATGACGACCAAAGATTATTAAAAGCTTACACAACTCATCATTCAGCTTGACAACATGTAAACACAAAGTGGATGTGAAAAAGTCCTGTCATCCGAGATAACTACATACCAGCAGCCACTTCCATATTGAGGCTCAAAACATGCCACATTGTCGAGGAACAAAAAGCAAAGGAAAGAACACCATAAATTCAACAAACCAACTTCTATCAAGAGCTATATAGATCATTGCTATTATGCTCTCCAAGAACTAAACTATATACCTCCACATTTGAAAATGACAAAAAACAGAGGCGGCACAAATCAAGTCCATGAAAATGCCTTCTGTTTCTGGATTAATTCAAGTTGAAGCAGGCAAAATGGACACACACAAAAAAAAAGGCTTGTTTTCTCAGTCCAAACAGGCATTGGTTCTACTATGAACCAAAAAAGGTCTATGTGGTGGAACCTACTGTGCCCCAGATAACCCGTAAGATGACTACCAGAGTATCAACTGGCGTTAAAATCACTGAATAAAACACCTTAAATTACAGTTAAATAAACTACCAGATAGCTTTGTTCACTTTTATCCACCTAAAAACCAGATACACAAGGACAAACAAAACAGAGTGGTAAATATGACACTCTAAATATGGGCAGAAAAACCAACATAAACATCAATGAAAATAAGTCGATACAGGGATTTCAAATGCAATTATCCACTATCATTAGTCAAAATCACTGTAAAACCTCCAGAAAACCTCTGGCACATATATCCCATTATTGGACTCCTAAAAAGGCAACAATAAACCAAAAAGCAGGGATGCACACACAATTTTGCATGGAGTTCCAAAACAAATTGTACTATTATACATTCTCAAGCAGATTTACAAATAAACAGAGACAATCAACACGGAGAGCTTTAAATGCCCAAGTGGAGGAAATCTACAAGCTAATTTATATAATGCATAGCTACACCATGACATGAGCAGTTTCACACATTTATGAAGTTATAACAAGTCACACAAAAGCGAAGGTTGATGACTTGAAGTCAAATTATAACAGAGTAAAAATCAAACCTTTTCCCAAATTATACACTGCTTTCATTTTACTTTTTCATTTTATGCCATTTAAGATGGTGCAAGATTTTGAGTTTGAACAAACTCACCTCTAGTAAAGTTTTGACATCACAATGGCTTTATGTTCTTGATAATTTTATGCACTCCTGCTACAAGCATAGTTGTTAAATCGGGATAATTGCGTATCATTTTTTTATTTTTCTAAATTGCGTAATGTATCATAACGTGTCTAGTAAGATTTTTTTTTACACATTTATAGATTCTAATAGGATTGCAAACGAGTCAAGCCAAGCTTATGAGAGTTCGAGCTAGGCCATTTGAGAAACTCAACAAATGAGCTGATCAAGGGTGACCTCGAAATGTAAAAGTCATTAATTTGCACATTAAGAAGAAGAAAAAAAAGAAATTATGAGCAAATTATATAAGAATGCTTATATTAATAAGAAGAAAATACACAAAGGAGGGGGGGGGGGGGGTTTGGAGAAACAGGGGGAAAATATATTGTAGCGTTCAAAAACAATAAAAGTGAGGGAAAAAAAAAAAGCATAAATAGAATAAAAGAATAACAAGAAATCAAAACAAAGAATATTGAACAAATAAACATAGGGCTGCAAAACATAAAAGAATGCTTATATATTTAATAAGAAAAAAAAAAACACAAATAATTAGAAAAAAAGAAGAAGAAAGGAAATAGAACAATAGGAGGAAAATAGCAATAAAAGTCGAAAAAAGCATAAATAGAATAAAAAAATTACAAGAAATCAAAACAAAGAATATCGAACAAATAAACATAGGGCTGCAAAATATAAAGAATCCTTATGTTAATAAGAAACAAAATAAACAAATAATTTGAAGAAAAAAAAAAAGGAAATAGAAAAATAGGAGGAAAATTGTATCATAGTGTAGCGTTCAAAAACAATAAAAGTGAAAAAAGCTAAATAGAATAAAAAGAATTACAGAAATCAAAACAAAGAATATCGAACAAATAAATGTAGGGCTGCAAAGCCGAGGCAAGCTTGGTTCATTAACAATTTGAGAAGCTCAAGCTCAACTCAATTATATACACAAGCCAAGATCGAGCTCAACCTTGAAATAAAATATTAAACCAATTAATACACATATATTAAGAGAAAAACAGGAAAATTATGAGCAAAATATATAAAAAATATATATTTATTTTAATAATAAATTTCATAAATTAAATATGTAAAATTTGCACAAACACTAATAGAAAATAAATTAATTAATAAAAGATTTATAATTCAAACAAACAAAAGAAAAATATAACTTAACATGTACAATAAAATTAAACATATAGCATTCTATATAGCAATATATAAAATAAAGGATAATGTTCAAAAATGGGAAAATAATATCATATTTTAGGGGTTGTTTGGGATGACCTAAATAAGTGCACTTTTTGTCTTTTTACGAAAAGATGTGCAGAAAAATAGAGAGATGATGTGATGGAAAAAAGATAAAAAGTATACTTATTTAGGATAGTCAAACTTGGCTTTAGTGTACAATTGAAATAAAAAATAAGAAAAGAACATAAATAAATAAAATAAAATAAAATAATTCCAAGAAATCAAAACAAAGAGAATCAAACAAATAAATATAGATCTTAGGCTATTAATGCTGCAAAGGAGCTGAGCCCAGAGTTTTGAGTGCTCAAGCTCGATTTACTAAGAATCAAAGAATTAGCTAAGTTTAAGTTAAGCTTAAAAATTTCAGATCGAGCTCGAATCATTAAGCATATGAGAAACTCAAGCTCAACTCAAGTCAACTCGATTGTATAAATGAGCCAAACACGACCTCCAATTCCAAGTTGAAATGAAAATTTAATTTGCATATTAAGATATAAAAAAATAAATAAATAAAGAGAGAAAATTATGAACAAAATATAATAAAATGCTTATTATTAGGTCTCGTTTGGGAACAGGCTAATTTAGTAACTTTTTGGCTATTTGGCTAAAATATGAGCTAAAAAAAACTAGTATGTTTGGGATAACCTTTTGGCTTTTTACGAAAAGATGTGCAAAAAGTAGAGAGAAAATAGAATCTTTGACTTTTTGGTATGGGTTATTAGCTTTTTGACTTTTTTAGTAATTTTTTAACTTTTTGGCTAAACCGGCCTGCTGCCAAACAAGGCCTTAAGCATAATTTTAATCAATCAAATATGTAAATTTACACAAACACAAAACACTAATAGAAAAATAAAAAAACTTAATGAAAGATTGGAAACTCAAAAGATATAAGAGAAAGAAGAGTATAGTGTACAAAATATACAAGAGTGGAAAAATAGTAGGGAAA
Source organism: Camellia granthamiana (assembly GCA_036172215.1). Taxonomy (NCBI): domain Eukaryota; kingdom Viridiplantae; phylum Streptophyta; class Magnoliopsida; order Ericales; family Theaceae; genus Camellia; species Camellia granthamiana. The sequence continues at coordinate 139,220,061 of CM069908.1, forward strand.
ACACAAATAGAATAGAAGAATTCCACGAAATCAAAATAAAGATAATCGAATATGTATGCTATTTAATTAAATAAAGAGAAGGGAAAAAAAAACCAAGTATGGAACGTAATATTGTAGGATCATAAGATCAAGACTGAGATTCTAATAGGGCTGCAAAGTAGCTGAACCGAACTTTTGGGTGCTCAAGCTTGATTTACTAAAAATTGACCAAGCTCAAGTTGAGCTTAAAAAATAAGCTCAAGCTCAAACTTTTAAACAAGCTGAGCTCAAGTGAGTAAAGTGACCAATGGGTATTGGGCACAAGGAAGTAATCTTCTAGTAGACTACAGGAACTCATCAGGGAAATTAACTCTTGTTTGCACAAGCACAAAAATTACAATACCTTTGAAGGTGGGGAGAGTTCGACATGAACTATAGATTGTAGCCCACTATTTTGTGAAATTACACAGCCAAACAGAGCCTATTTGAGCTTGATCATACAATAATCTCTTAACAATCACCCAATTATCTCAAATAACTCTAAACCATTTGATGAATGCGACTAACCTCAAATAGCTCTAGGCAATTAACCTTAATTTGATAGAGTGCTAACCATCTATTGTTTTCTGAAGCCCCTTCCCTGTTCCATACATTCTATTGGGCCATGACATCATTATTGATGACATGGGTTTCAGGTGTGTTTGATACCTAATATTTTGTGTTACACACACACACACACATAATTTGATGAAAATATGCAACGATACTTGAATACTTCTATGAAGGTAGCATGTCATATCCGAAGCGACACTCATTAGAACACTTCAAACACCATAAAAAATGTATTATTTAAAAAAAAATCTAGAGTTGAGACACAATTCAAACAGTTAGGAACGCGTGCCTATGTTTAGACAAACATGAAATACATTACAAAATTGAATAAAACAACTTAGAATCCAATAATAAAAAGAAAAACAATATAATTTTTACATGTTCATTTCCTGTATACTTCAACATTATCATTTAGTTAAATATTTATATATGTGTCATATAATAATTTGTTATCCTTGGTGACAAGCTATCACTATAGAAAGATTCAAGTGTAGGCATGCATTAAATAATTTTAATACCTGAAATAGCTTTGTAAGCATTGGAGTTAATCTTTCAATGCATAGTCAAGACTAATGGTTGCAAGCCACACTAGTCCATAATTGCTTTATGAGAATTGGAATGAATATGGAAATACATGGATCTAACTCTTGTCCATGATTGATTTATAAGAATAGTAATCAATTTGCTGATTCTCTTAATGGATCAGCAGTTCAAGAGAGATAGTAAAAGATTTCAGAAGATTAGAGAGACAATATTTGATTTATAAAAGATTTTCATATCATATTGGTTTTACTACTTATAGATACTAGTTATATTTATGCAGTTCTAAAATCACCCACAAATTTATAGGTAAAATATGCACTATAAAGACATAAAAACAACAGAACCAGTTAATATTCAAATTCAAAACTCCAACATCAAAGTTTCAATCAACTGAAGTGCATATAACAATCATCCAAAAACAACTTACTCAGCAAAAAAATTCAAAAACACAACTCAAAACATAAACCAAAACAGATTCATAGAACCATACTAACATATTGCTCTTAAAATGTAGTTCTACATTCAGCCACATTTATAGGTAAGTATACACTATAACTACATAAAAAAAACTAAAGCAGTTCATATTCAAATTCAAATTCAAAACTCCTAACATCGAAGTTTCAATCAACTGACATAGATATAACAATCATCAAAAAACAGCTTCCTCAGCAAAAATCTCTCAAAAACACAACTCTAAACCTAAACCAAAACAGATCAATAGAAGCACGCTAACCATATCGCTCTTAAATGCAGTTCTACAATCAGCCACATTTATAGGAAACTAACCGAAGCATTTGATATTCAAAACTCCTAACATCGAAGTATCAAATCAAAATAAATGCATATAACAATCATCACAAATCTCTCAAAACACAACTCTAAACATAAACCAAAACAGATTAATAGAAGCACAATAACGATATCGCTCTAAAAATGCAGTTCTACAATCAGCCACACTTATAGGTAAATAACCGAAGCATTTGATATTCAAAACTCCTAACATCAAAGTTTCAATCAAAATAATCCATAACTATTATCCAAAAACAACTTACTCATCAAAAAAAAATTTCAAAAACACAATTCTAAACATAAACCAAAACAGATTAATTCATAGAATAATACTAATGATGAAATGTCTCTTAACGGTAGGATTTCTGGAACCTAGCACGAGCACCGCGCCCACCGAACTTCTTAGGCTCGCAACGCCTAGGATCGGCGACAAGAAGAGTCCGATCGTACCTAACAAGAATATCCTTGATCTCCTTCTTGGACTGTTCGTCGACGTACTTCTGGTAGAAAGCGACGAGAGCTTTGGCGATGCTCTGGCGGATGGCGTAGATCTGAGAGGTGTGGCCACCGCCTTTGACGCGGATGCGCATGTCGACGCCGGCGAAGCGTTGGCGGCCGAGGAGGAGGATGGGCTCGTAGGCCTTGTAGCGGAGGATCTCAGGCTCGACGAGCTCAATGGGACAGCCGTTGATCTTGATGAGACCGCGGCCGCGCTTGCAGTAGGTCACGGCGACTGCGGTTTTCTTGCGGCCGAAGCACTGAACCGACTCGACTGGGGCTGCTGGGGTAGCCATTGTTGGGGGTTTTCTGAGAGGTGTGGAGGCTCTCAGCTCGGGTGGTTTCAGGGAAATGGTTTCGGAAGCGGAGGAGACTCAGAGGGAGAACTATTTATATTGATTGGGTTGTGTTAGGGTTTTGGACGGTGAGGGAAGTAGAAAACCCTTGGTTTTTTACTGAATAGCGAAACTGCCATTTTTTTTTTTGGGTGCAAGACGGTTCGAAACTTTCATTTCGTAACCCAAGGTTCTGGCATCCTGGCAAGATCTTGGGAAAAGTTTTGAAGACTCAGGTTTTATTTTTTTTGGGATTATTTTCCGTTTGGCAGGGGTTTTTATAACTATTTTAGTTACAAAAGATATAATAAGTTATTTTAATTATAACAAATAAAATATCACATTTAACCTATAATCATTACATTTTTTTCTCATAAAAAAAGTTTAAAAAAGTCAAAAAGTCCTTCCCAAATCAAGTTTTTTAGCCTAGACTAAAATAATTAAAAAAGTCAAAAAGCCAATCCACTTCCTAAACAGAGACTTAGTTAGTTGGACAACAGTATATATGATTGGTTGGATGAATTTTTAAAATTTGGGTGAGCCGTGTCAAGAATATGGGTTTGAATCTCCGCCTATGTGGAAGTCCGTAACTTACCGCTGCATAGTTGAGTGGTCCTGTTAGGTAATAACCACCCAATGATAATCTCTAGAGTCGCTGCTCTTTAGGGTCTAGTTTCAAAGGTTATCTCCACGTGATTAAGGTTTTTTGAAACTTTCATTTCGTAGGGCATCTTATTTTTTTTAAAATTAAATTTGAGTAAAATTCTATTTGACATTAATAAGTGGTTTAATATAGATTTTTAAAACTTCATCAGAACACTAGTTGATCGGGTGGACAACTAAGTAGTTGTTCAATTGGTCGATCGAATAGTGTAATTTTTTCATAAATTTTTACCTTGAGATGGTCATTTGAAAGGACATCCAAGGATAAAAATCTAATAATTTTAAATAGTGATTTGATGAAAGGCACATCCATCCTCAATTTGATGAAAATTTGAGAAATTTTGAATTTGATGAAAGATTTGATGCTTGGTTGGAGCAGCAAAAAATGATTTTTTTTCATCAAATTAATCATTTGGTGAACTATTGGAGATGGTCTTACATCCGTGTAATTTAGGCCTCATTTCGCAATTTTTAGTTAAAATAATGGGTTGGGGTGGATTGAGGCTAAAATACTCACAAAAAGACAAAATAAATTTTTTAGCTCAATAAGATAAAATGTCACATTAAAACCATAATAATTTTATTTTTTTTTCACAAAAGTCAAAAAAACAAAAAAGTTAATCCCAAACGAGATTTTTTAACCCCATACAATCAAAAAATAAAAAAGACAACTCACATCCCAAACAAACTCTAAAAAATTATTATAAGTTATCATATAATTATTTATATTTTTATATTTTTTCTATAAAATTAAAAAGTCATTAAAATAATTAATTCTCAAGTCAGTGGTTTAGGATGATAAATAAGTCAAACGTGTTGAACATTTAATTGTTCAAGTTAAGTTTTAAAATTTGTTTAAACATGATTGCTTATTTTCGAACCAATCTCAAATAATTTTTGGTTGAGTTGACCTCGAAAAGTTTTGTATTTTTATGTAACTTTTGGCTACTTAAACCCAGTTGTAAGAGCAATTGACTATTTAAATTTGGTTTTAAAACTTTAATAAGTTTTAAAATATATTCAAGATTTGTTTATTTATTTAACAAATTGAGTTTCAATGAGTTTTTAACAAGTCGGACATGAGTTAAACTCAAGTTGTTTAGTTCATTTAGCACTCTTATTCATGGCATCATTTTGCTTGTTTTTTGTTTTTCAAAAACAATTTTCAGAAATTATGCTTTTTTATTTTTTGTTTTTGTTTTTATTGAATTTTTAAAATATTTTAAGCAAGTTTTTTAATTTTTAGACACACTTAACATAAATACAAATAAATTGTATAATTTTTATGAAAAAAATCATTTAAAAATTCACTAAATACCAAAAATACAAAAAAAAAACGAGAATTTAGTATATTTTTCTTATTTTTATGTATTTATTAATTTTTTAAAGTATTTTTTCACAATTTTTTTACTTTTTAGATACATCTAAGTAAGGTGCATCTAAAAAAGTAAAAAAAAAATGTTTAAAATATTCACTAAAAACAAAAAAAAAAAACATGAAAAATAAAAATTCAGTTTTCAAAAAACTTAATCCAAAAAATTCAAACCAAACATTTTTTTCTTCATTTTTTTTTTTTTTTGGTTTGTTCCTACAGAAAATGTGTATTACTAAAAATATAAAAATACCCAAGAATCAATCATAAGCAAAAATCACAAAATACATTTAGGCGAGTCATCATTTTATCTTTCAGTTGTCTAAAAATGTTGAATAAGCTTCGGCTCACTCATAAATGAGTTTTTCACTACATGTTGTTAGTTGAAACCAGTGAATAATCACTTACCTATTACATTACCATTTTTAAATGTTAAAAGCAATATCTACCCCTGATTCCCTGCAAGACTGTTTTCTCCCATTTTATTCTCTCTTGCAAGGTTTTAAAACCCGGACCGGACCGGCCGGTTCAACCGGTTGAACCGGTGACCGGAGGGGGCTCCGGTCCGGTCTGCCCACCAAAACCGGCCATCAGCAAAAACCGGCCTATTTATGCAAAACCGGTGAACCCACCGGTTAAACCGGTCGACCCGGCACCGGGTTGATCAAACCGGACCGGTGCGAAATTTATTTTTTTTTTTTTCTTTCTTTCTTTCTTTCTTATTTTATATATATATATATATAAAATATAAGAATATAAGAAAATTTTAATTTGAAACTCTTTTTCAAGGGTCTCCTCTTGTGAGGAATCCCATTAAGAGCTTGATGAAATTATTGTGAAAGTCTTCACCTATTTATAAGAAAAAACCTCTTTCAAAAAAACTCAAAAAATCCATGTGGGATTCAATCAAATGTATTGGAGGGAATATTGAAATTTTGATATCCCTCCAAAATTTTTGCTCTCCTTTCAATCAAATTATTTGAATTAAAACCATATGGAGGGAATATTAAATATTTGATTTCATCTTCCAAAATTGAAATTAATAATATTTTAAAATGTATTATTATATTTTTCAGTAAAAAAAATATTAGGACAAATATTTAAGATAATTTAATATTTTTAATTTATAATTTTATTACTTATAATTTTATTTAAATATAATTTTAATATATTTATTACGTCACGGTTCGATTCCGGTTCGATTCCGGTTTGATTCCGGTTGAACCGGTGACCCGTCCACCCGGCCCCTTTTCCGGTTCACTCACCGGTCCGGTTTTTAAAACATTGCTCTCTTGTTTTGAAGGTTAGGTGTCGTTTGATAACATTTACATTTTTAGTTTAGTATTTATATTTATAAACATTTAAAAAACTTAAATAAAAACTTGTTTGGTAAATTTTTAATTTATAAATCAATGGTTTCAGTTTATAAATTTGGCCAAAAAATGTAAACTAAAAAAATATGTTTCCGTTTTGAGTTTTTTTTTTTTTACCACCCAACACTAGTCATCACCCGGCCACAATTTTCCACCACCGTCTTCCACCACCACCACCACCACCCGCCACCACCACCCACCCACCAGCTACCACCACACTCGCCACACACCATCCACCCCTTGCCACCACCACCACCCACCACCCATCTGCCATCCATCCGCCACTGCCCACCACCACCATCCGCCACCACCACTCACCACCCACCTGCCACCACCATTCACCACCCGCCACCACCAGCCACCCACCACCACCAGCCACCTGCCACCACTACCCACTACCATCACCACCACCACAATCACCCACCACCCACCCGCCACGACCCGCCATCCGCCACCAACCTGCCACCACAACCCACGACCCGCTACCACCACCACCACCACCACCCGCTACCGTCACCCAACCACCCACCACCACCCGCCATCCGCCATTAGCCACCCACCTGCCACCACCACCCACGACCAGTCACCACCACCACCACATCACCACCACCAACTCGCTACCACCCGCCACCGTCACCCACCTACCGCCACCCACCCGCCACCTACCCGCCACCACCACCACCCTCTGTCATTCGCCACCCACCTGCCCACCACCACCCACTACCCGCCACCGTCACCCACCCACCCACCCACCACCACCACCACCCACCCGCTACCACCCACCACCACCACCCGCTACCCACCACCCGCCGTCTTCCGCCGCCACTTGCCATTTCTCACTCTTTTTTATATTTTTAAATTTTTTAAAACATTTTGTCAATTATCAAACGCGTTTGTAATTTATGTTTTTCTAAAAATAAACAAAAAATAAACAAAAACTAGTTTATAAAATTTTTGTAAATATAAACTGAAAACGTAAACGTTACCAAACAGACTTAGTGTTTGGAAAGTTTGTGTGTTGTGTTGTGTTTTTTTTTTTTCCACTAAAAGACAAACTTTTTTCAAAACCAAAAAAAACAAATCTAAACAAAATATCACATCCAACTCCATAATCATTTCACTTTTTCTCTCACAAACATTACATCCAACCATAAAAAAACCCAAACTATCTTCCCAAACACGAAATTTTTTTCTCCAATAAAATCCTACAACTAAAAAAACCTACATAAAAACTCACTTCCCAAACATCCACATACCAGCAGCCAGCAAACCTGCTTAAAGATCAAAGATGAAGTGCAAACAAAAAAATAGCCAATTTTAAAACTGAATTCATACGGTGAAAACATGAAAGCTTAATCATAAAAGATTAGCATACTATAAAAAGCTTTGTCAATATTTAGATGGTAAATGTTGGGTACAAGTTTTGTATATTGCACAAGGTTAAAATGATCACAGAAACACGAATAAAAATTGTAACCCTGACTTGTCAAAACTTCACCTTAATCCTTGACACAACTAAACGAACACTTTCGTGTGATGAAATCACACTGTAGAGATTGCAAGAGAGACTTTGCGAACCTTATTGTTCTTGCAAAACCTCACACATCCGTTAGTGTTGCCTGATCAGTGGTTGAGCAGCCAGAAGACACTTCGATGATTAAGCAATTGGGTTACCTGCAGAGAAGAGATGGATAACAAGAAGGTTCCTAGGCAATGGGAGTGGTTAGCCTACCCCTACCTTGCATAGGAACAACCTCTTTATATATAGTTTTTTTTAGTGAGTTACAAAAAACACAAAACTTGAGTAACCCACCTCATTTGTACAGGAAGAGTCCCACTCCTTGGGAATGTTCTTATTCTTCTTGACCATAGTATGCAAACACAGACCAAGTGTTGGGCTACCACACAATCACATCCCATTTGGTCGGGGCCTTATATTTCTTCTTCTTGATTATGTAGCCTCCTCTCACAACTATATTCGTCATACCTTTCCATCCAGGGCCATACAAGGTTTTCAGCCAAAGGCCAACATGAATGTTCCTTCTCACC
>CM069908.1:139228473-139284153 GCA_036172215.1 Camellia granthamiana
AAGCCCAAAGACTTTTCTTGAGTCATATATCTACGACAATTATTCTAACTGATTGTCTGCATGGGTTTCTACTTTCAGCAAGCATTGTGTTTATTTTTCTCGGTGCCACTTCTTTGAGAGATTACTTTAGGCATTTACGAGAAATTGGAGGGCAGGATGCTGACAGAGAAGATGAAGCAGACAGAAATGGTGCTCGTGCTGCTAGACGACCACCTGGACAAGCTAACAGGAATTTTGCCAGGGATGGAAATGGAGAGGATGCTGGTGGAGTACAAGGAATTGCTGGAGCTGGTCAAATAATCAGAAGGAATGCTGAAAATGTTGCTGCTCGGTGGGAGATTCAGGCAGCTCGTCTTGAGGCTCAAGTTGAACAAATGTTTGATGGTTTGGATGACGCTGATGGTGCAGAGGATGTACCCTTTGATGAGTTAGTTGGGATGCAGGGGCCTGTTTTTCATTTGGTGGAAAATGCATTCACTGTAAGTCTATCATATTTGTTCTTCATTTTTGTTGTCATAATTACTAATTGTTGTTCTTTGTTTTCTCATCTATTACTTTCCAATTTTCATGTTTTCCATGTCCTGTGTTCATGGTTTTGAATTGCAGTATAGGCTGCATAATGGTACAGTCATTGTGTGACGGGTGTCGGTAACTAAACTTTTTTTCCATTCACTATCAAATGCCCAAAAAAAAACACCCTCATTGATGAGTTATGTTACATGGACTCGGCACTTTGGGGCGAAGTACCTGTGTCGACACGACACGGGTGCGGGTGTGGGATCTATGTCGGATTCGTCTCTCCTCTCTCGGACACGGCTAATCAAAAAGGAAGAAGAAGGTTGAGATACTTACATTGATGTATGGATTCAAGATCTTGATCGTGTCTTTCGATCTTCCTTCTCTGTCTCGATCTCCTTCTCTCTCTCTATCACGATCTCCTTCTCTCCCTCGATATCTCTCTCGATCGTGTTGTGCGTGTGAGAGAGAAGAGAAGAGATAGACCCATCGTGTTGCTGTGCGTGTGAGAGAGAAGCGAAGAGGAGATAGACCCATCGTGTTGTTGCTCTGCGTATGAGATAGACATGTCAAAGCTGCTGCTGCTGTTTGTATCAAACCCTAATGGCAGGACCTAATAAATAAATAAAAGGCTTGTGGGCTGGACTTAGTAAATAAATAAAAGGCTTGAGCTATTGGCTAGTTAATATTATAAATCTTAATGGGTTGGACCCAAATAAATAAATAAAAAGTTTGGGCACTGATTTGTATCATAATAATTAATAATATAAACTATAATGGGCTGGACCCAAAAAAATAAAGAAAAAATTTACACCTATTGGCTGGTTTGTATCATAATAAATCTTAATGGATTGGATCCAAATAAATAAATAAAATATTTTGGGCCTGTTAATAAACTCTATTCAACAATAACATGTGTTATTATATGACTTATCCATATGTTTTGATTTTATTTATAAAAAAAAATTATTGGGTCAACTTTTTTAACTCATCTTCATATAATAAATATATTTTAAAAATAACTATTTAACTCATTTTTTTATAATAAATATATTTTTAAAATAACTATTTAACGTATCCCCGTACCTGTATCCACATTTGGGATCCATATCCATGTATCCTTAATTTTTAATTTTGAAGTGTCCGACCCCCAGATACGCACCCGATACCCGCACCTGAGTCCGTGTAACATAGTTGATAAGCATGCTTTGACCTTATTTATTACAATTTGAATGCTTTGTACTCGGCATTGTGGCACCTAAAAACATATTTTTGTAAATTAATAATAAATTTGATGTTTTTAAGGTTAAAAAAGTGGAGAATTTCATCTAAATGTGACCTAGATCGAGTCTATGTGCTATATGCAGATATAGGTTGCTTTCCTCATATTGGTTAAATAACAACTATATCAGCCAAATGGAATTATATCAGTGATTTATTTTTTCATGTTGATAATGCTTAGTTTGGTTTGGTTTGTTTTTTGTTCTGATAAATAACTTGTACCCAAATTGGGACATCTAAACTACTATTGCGTAATGATTGATATTTTAAACCAAGTTATGTAGGACCCAAAACAAGAAGTGAAGAATGTGGATACTTGTACCATGCCCGCATGTGGTGAGCCCTGCGGATGCCATGTCATTGCTGTCATACCCCCCACATGGCAAGCCTTCAAGGCACCACAATTAGGTGGGTTATATGCTTAGTGCTAAGCGTGGGCCATAAATAACCTAACTTGACGAGCCCACGGATGCCATGTCATTGTTATCACACCCACACAAGGCACCATGCTAAGGTGGGTTATATGCCTAGCCTAAGCGTGGGCATAAACATTACCTAATTAGACGAGCCCACGGATGCCATGCCATTGTCATCACACCCCCACGTGATAGGCCTTCAAGGCACCACGATCAGTTGGGTTATATGCCTAGCCTAAGGCCTCGTTTGGGAATAGGCTAATTTAGTAACTTTTTGGCTATTTGGCTAAAATGTGATGTAAAAAAAACTAGTATGTTTGGGATGACTTTTTGGCTTTTTACGAAAAGATGTGCAAAAAGTAGAGAGAAAAGGGAATCTTTGACTTTTTGGTATGAGTTGTTAGCTTTTTGACTTTTTTAGTAACTTTTTGTCTTTTTAACTAAAATAGCCTCTTGCCAAACGGGGCCTAAGCGTGGGCATAAACGTTACCTAATTAGAATGCAAATAATAGGAAACAGAGGAATTGGAAACTACTAATAAAGAAATCAAATCTATTAAAATTCTCTCCCCGGCTAAAAGAAACTCTCATCAGGAGAGTTGTGAAGATATAAGTACTCCATGAGATGAGGCTTGTGCTGGTGAATTAGTTCAACCCATATTGCATGTGATCGATGAAATACTTCCATGTACATGGAGTGGTTCACTACGGTTTAAGGATGAAAACTTAACCGAACCGCAGATGGTAGATTGGCTAATTTGCCATCTGCAACTGACTTGCTAGCATAAAAACCTGTGGTTTGGTTAAAAAAATCTCGGCAATTTCGACTTGGTCGATCGGGTGGGTTGGCAGGTGACATATATTGGCTACAAAACCTTTCATTTGGGAAATATTAAAAAGGGCTGAAATGGAAGGTGGTTGTAACAAAAACTTGGAAACAACTTTTTACACAGGCCAATAGATGAAACATGAATATTAAGGAAGTGAAAGGCATAGTCTTTACCAAGATCCATGTGTACATTGAATTGGATGATTATTTATTTTAATTATTGTAAGAGGTGAACAGGGAAAACAAACTGCATTTTCTAAATCAAATATCTATCTTTGGTCCATATGGTTTCCAATAAAAAACAACAGAAGTACATGAGCACATCCTGTTCACAGTGTAAAAAGAAAAACCTTGGAACACTGGCAGATGAAGAGCCGAGAGAGGTAAGACCAGTGTTTTAAAAGGCTCTAGGCGCACCGAGGCGATAAGGTCTCCTATAGCCTAAGCGCGAGGCAAAGCGCGTGCCTCACCAAAGCGAAGCTCAAATAGAAGAAGAAAAGCAAAATTATAAAATAGGCAAAATTTTTAACAAAAAAATTATATATATATAATTTAAAAAATCATAACAATTTTCGATAATCTCTAAACATAACATTCAATCTTCTAAAAATTAAAAATATAATATCCAACAAAGAGATATGAAGCATAGAATTCAATCTTTTATCATTTTCTGCTCTCTTTTGACCACATTTGGTCATTTTATATTGAAGAGTTTTGAATCCCTATAGGTATGCCCACAAAAAAAGCACTTAATCAACAATTGGAGTAGAAAAATAGGCAAAGCCCATGAAGCCCGCGCCTTGTGCCTCGAAAAAAAGCCCTCGCCTCAGCGCCTAAGCTGCGCCTCGCGTATTGCGCCTCGCCTCGACCTATTCGAAGCACAAGGCTACGCCTCATTGCACCTCGCGCGTAAGCGCGCCTTTTAAAACACTAGGTAAGACGATAGATGGCAGCGACAATAGAAGTCAATGGCTATGGGAACGATGAAAGGCGGCAACGACGATGGAAGATGGGGGAAGTCAGTGGCGATGATGAATTGAGAATTGAGAATTGAGAAGGGGTGAGAGAGGGAGAGGGAGAGGTTCAGCTTCTGCCTCCTGCTCTTGCTGGTGATGTTTTTGATAGAGATGAGATTAGATAGGGTTTTACTTGAGATTTGATTGGGATTGGGTGTGTGCGAGTGTACATTTGTGTCATACATATTATTTTGATTTTGTTATTTAAATAAATTATGGCTGGTAGGTTTGGTTAAATAGGTGGGTTGAAAATTTTAAACTGGCCCTCCTCCAAAACTTCTTCCACTCGCCCAACCCGCAGTGCCAACCCCTCCCAAATTGCGCGGTGCGGTGTTTTGTACTGTTCAACAACAAGATGAGAAAAATCTCCATGAAAGAGAACAAGGTCTCGACTGCAAACCCGTAGTAGAAAAAAATCAACTCCTATAGAATTCCAACAAACACATAGGAGGCTCTGAGCTGCCTTGATGTCATATATTCCATGTGAAGTATTGGATCAATATTTAAATTTAAAGATTCAAGAATTTTATGTCCATTAGATGTCAATTTGAAATACTTGGAAGAAGATACTCGATGCAAATGTGACACTTATGCCATGATTGTAAAAACAGGCTAGAACATCCTCAAAGAACTGTTAAAATTAAGTAAAGACACATGAGTAATAGACTTATAAGATGCATGATTAATAATAATCTCAAGTAAACTCCCATTATCAGGCAAAGAAAAAGAATCAGTTGATTGTTGAGGGGAATGATCAACATTAGAATCAAGGGAGCTCTCATCATAAGAAAATAGACAAGATCAACTAACTTGGGAATAGAGGATATTTCTGTCCCAAGAGGATTCTTATTCGCAATAGATTCAATGATTAGGTCAACATCATGCATGGTGACAACTTCATTTGTTTGTTCCTTTAGCGATGCTTTAACCTTTTTTCTCTATCCATGAAACTGCAAGCTCAGGTATGTATCACAAATGGGATAATGGGAATGTGCGATCATGATTGAGTGTGACACCCTACTAGAAACTAACTTAAAATGATGAGTTTTTCTAGCAAGATAATGTTCATCCTCTAATGCATCTTCATATGCATTTCACTATAGATTTCAGGTTTCAATCCAAGTAGAAATTGTTTAAGAATAATCCAAGTTTCAATATTATTCAGAGACACTAGTAGGGTTTTTTTCTAAATGCTTCCGTTTCTTGTTTTCTGTTTTGCTTTCATTTTTTTGGAAACTGAAAAGGAAAACTTGTTTGGTATTGTTTTCGTTTTCAAAAAAATGAAATTGATTTCAAAATTTTTGGAAATGAAAGAAAAGTGTTTTCATTTGTTTTGAAAACTAGTTTTCACCATCTCTCCCTCACTGCTTCCAGCCACTGTCATCAGCCACCACTACCACCAGCAGTTGCTGGCAAGCTCGGGCCACATTTCAGTGACTCTTTGGCAATCGGCCGATCACTACCGTGATCTCCGGCCACCTTTCGACTGCCCCCCAGCCATGCTGTGACCTTTGGTGACACTCGATCAACCAATTTTGGTGGCCACCTTCAGCCACCCACTACCACCAGTCCCCACATCCGTGACAATAAAATTGTTAGTTTTGTTGCCCAAGGTCACACCATTGACAATAAAATTAATATCTACAAGAATGAGGCACATATTTTCTTTTCAAGATTTATCTCATTTCATCCCATAAGGTGATACATGGCCTATCTACACATTGTCAACTTCACTTAATTTCTTTCCAAAATTGTTTAGCAAAATCTTTCAATTTCATTGTGACAAATTCTATGGAATTTAAGTCTGAAGAAGAGCAACGACAATGTCTTGAAACAACAAGGCAGCATAAGTTTTTTTTGGGATCAAATCGTCAAAGCTGCTTTGATTGGGATGATAGTGGTGATGGTTTGAAACAACGAGGCCATATCAAGAGGGCAACTAAGCTGATCGAACCAGATTATTGGATCTGTTTTAGATCTGATTATAAAATTGATGTAGGACCAAGAACAAAAATGAAGAATAACCAAGAAGAAGATTAAGTGGAGGATCCCAATCCCGATCAAATAATTTCTCAATTCTCAATATTTAATAATTAATTTTCATCAAAGTCTTAAGCATTTAAAGCTGTTACATAGTGCCATATATATATATATTATAGGCATAAGCACTACCTAATTAAGAAATCCAAAAATAAGAATCCAAGGAATTGGAAAGTACTAATAAAGAAATAAAATTTATTAAAATTCTAAATCTAAATTAAATTAAAAATCACAACTAAATAAAAACTCTGAAATCCAACGTCTTTCTTTTTGATCCCCCCATCACCATGTACGTGTTACTTCACTTCACTCGAATCATTCCATATAAACTTGGAACTTTATCTGACATGGGCTAGCATTCATCTAATGTCTAGGCTTTTTTTTGTTAATTTTGATGAGTTGCACTACTAATATTATGATTTATATGCTGCACTGGTAGGTCTGAAATTAATCAGTGTATTTAGTAGTGGTTTGCGAATCTTGCATTGAGGGTCAGTATCCTTATATCTTTTATTATATCATCTTATGCAGAGTAAGAGCTAGGAATTGTCTTGTAGTGGCCATTGTGAACATGACACTAAATGTTTGCCCCATAAGCTAACAAAAGAGTAATAATGTGCAAAAACTTTAATTAGTAATTTGGTGCTCAACATGCATGATTGTTGATACGGATATAAATACAAACATAATTTCAAGCTATTGAATACTGAAAAAAAAAGCTTAACAATTAAACTTATTTGATTTAAAGCATTGAAATTATTTAAAGATTTTGAGGTAAATTTTATTAAAAACATAAAAAAAGAGGCTAAAGCATAAACGGCCCAAAGATTCTCACGAGTGCGAGAATCGACAAAATCAACAATTTGATCAAGATTAGGCATAACCTTCCTTAAAAGGTCAACACAAATAAATAAAACAAAAAGTAAAACTTTTAAGCCTTTACAAAGGCTCTTATGCCTTGAAAGTTGTTTTGCACTCCCACCATAGGAACCACATCAAACACAACAAAACTAATAAGCACGCATTATGTCTTCTTTTTTGGCCAAAAAAACTTTAAAAATCCTTGGTCACCTTATAATGGATAAGGATTTTCTCGTGTGGGGCATTCCAAACAAAAAAAAAAAAACCATTGGATGGAGCTCTATCAATCCAAATTCTTTCCATGAAAACTTCACTTATTCCCTAACAAAGCCCCATTAAAGGATTTCACCTCGAACCTTCCTTTCTTACAAACAAACCCGCGACAATGAATTGTGCATTTCTCCCATTACGTTACACCCATAAAGGAACTTGAGGAGGTACTACTGCATTTCCCAGTCTTTGTATGTTCTTTCTTACTCCAACGTCTCATAACAAACTACTAGCTCCCAAGACATAATCCACCATCGAACATTGTGTGTATGGCAACAAGAAAGATAGAAGGAAAGATCCTCCTCAAAACTCTAGCTTCAAAACACTAACACCGTGAAGCTCGTGAATTTGGAGAAGTCATTTCAAATCTAATGGATGCCTTCAATGTTTTAAAAACCGAACTAGTGAGCGAATTGGAAAAGGGACAGAGTGGATGGGTCACCGGTTCAACCGTTGGGTTGAATCGGAATTGAACCGTGATGTAATAAATATATTTAAATTATATTTAAATAAAAATATAAGTAATAAAATTATAAATTAAATAATTAAAAATATTAAATTATCTTAAATATTTCTTATAATATTTTTTTTACTAAAAAATATAATAATACATTTTAAAATATTATTAATTTTAATTTTGGAAGAGGAAATCAAATATTCAATATTACTTCCATATGATTTTAATTCAAATAATTTGATTGAAAGAATAAAAATTTTGGAGGGATATCAAAATTTCAAGTCTCCCTCCAATACATTTGATTGAATCCCACATGGGTTTCTAGAGTTTTTTTGGAAGAATTTTTTTTCTTATAAAGAGGTAGAGACTTTCACAATAATTTCAAGTTCTTAATGGGATTCCTCACAAGAGGAGACCCTTGAAAGAGAGTTTCCAATTAAAATTTTCTTATATTCTTATATATATATATAATAAGAAAGAAAGAAAGAAAAGCAAGAAAGAATAATAAAAAAAGTCAGAAGAAATCCAAAAAAAAAATCAATTTCAACGACCCAGCGAACTGTCCCCGGGTCGACTAGTTCGCCGGTTCAACCGTCGGTTTTCCCAGCTTTATCTAAATAGGCCAGTTTTTAACTTTGAACAGTTTAGAGGGTATATCCAGACTGGAACCCTGACCGGTCGACAGTTCAACCGGTCGAACCGGCGGGTCCGGTCCGATTTTCAAAACCATGGCTGCCTTTCCAAAGCCCTCGTCTATGAGATATGGACACTTCCAACGAACTTCGATTTTCCCAAGAGCATTCTTATTGGATGACATCACCCTCTTCCCAAATTTATCCCTCTTACAAGTAAACGTCAAATGACACTTGCCCAATAGTCTTGTTGATATCTAACCTCATAACACCCTAAACCCTTTCTCTTAACAGGGCTCACACCCAATCAAACAAGGTGGTATTTAAGTTCTTTTTTTTACTCCACCCCACACCTATGTTAACAGTTACATGGACTTGGGTATGGGTGTCGGGTGCAGGTATGTATCTAGAGGTCGGATTCATCAAACCATAAATTTAAGGGTATGTGGACTTAGTAAGAAAATGTCATATTTTTATATTTTAAATCAAATATGTGAGATAAATGGTACTATATGCAATTTATAGTGTCAAAAAGACGTTTATAGCAATTATAAAATAATATATACACATAATAATAGTGTCATATACAATTATATAAGAAGCGTCCGACACATTCCATACTTTTGTCCAAGTGTCGGATGTCCGACTCGGATATTTGATTTATTTAGAAGAGTCCGTGTAACATATTCATCTTCTCAAGCTCTTTGCCACAAAAATGGAAGTGTACAAAGACATGAAATAGGTCAAAAAGCTTGACAACTTACTCTTAATAATAGTAAAAGCTGATCAACCCTTACTTTTCCATCATGTTTACCTCTTCTAGAATTGCTCCATAACCTAAGTATAGCATAGACATGAACACGCGACATGGTACGGACTCGTGACACGGTGATTTTAAAAAAATGTAGGATATGACACACTGAGGACACGTTAAATTTTATATTTTTACAAGTTTATTATATGTCATATATATGAATAATTTATTCAAAGATAATGAAAAATATGTAACATAACATAACACTAATTACATTAAAATTCTATATATTTCAATGCAAAACAATTGCAGAACATTGTAACCAATGTTTTCAAAACTGGACCGGTGAGCGAACCGGAAAAGGGACCGGGTGGACGGGTCACCGGTTCAACCGTCAGGTCAAAGCGGTCGAACCGTGACGTCATAATTAATATTATATAATTAAAAAATATAATTATAAATTATAAATAACTAAAAATATATATAAATAATCAAATAAAAATAAAAATTGTTATATAGTATTTATTAATAATATTTAATAAAGTCATAATTGATAAAAAAAAGTCACTTATTTCAAAGAAATTAAATTTTTTAAACATTCCCTCCAAATAAATTGATTGATTGCTAGATTTAATTTTGGAGGGAAATGAAATTTTCAACTCTCCCTCCAATCAATATGTTTCAAATAATTTGATTGAATCTCACATAGAATTTTGTAGGTTCTCTTTGAAAAATCTTTTCCTATAAATAGGAATAGACTTTCATAATCTCCTCAAGTTTTCAAGTTTCAATGAGACTCTTCCTTATGAGATGAGACTCTTGAAATAAGAATTTTTAGTCAAAATTTTGAAATATATATATATATATAAATATATAAGAAAGAAAGAAAGAAGATAAAAAAAAAGTAAAACCCAAAAAAAAAAAAGAAAAAAAAAAAAAGAGGACCGGTTTTGGCCGGTTCGACCACTGGGTCACCGGTTTTACCGGTTCGACTAGTGGGTCATCGGTTTTCCCCGGTTTTGGCCCCAGTCCGGGTTTCAGAGGGTTGACCGGACCGGAACAAGGCCCGGTTACCGGCCGGTCCGGTCCGGGTCTGAGAACAATGATTGTAACACATCTTATAAATGTTTTAAAACGTATTTACACTGCATAAGTTGTGTTTTGAAAAATGTAGAATATTGTTATTATGAATGTATTTATCACATAGGACATGTTCGGATGATTCAACAAGTGTCGCCGAAGTGTCCTTAGTGTTGATAAAGCGTCCAACATAATCAATTTGATTATTTAATTAAGACACATTTAAAAAGTGTCAGACATGCATTTAGGAGTGTTTGAAGAGTGCCGGTGTCGAACACGACACACTTCCTCTGTAGAAGTGTTCGTGTTTCTTAGTCCACAACCATATCCCATGCAACTTTAGATTTGAAAGAAATCTCGAAGGTAAGCCAAAATAAGTGACTAGCAAAGTAAATGTTTTACATCCAAGAATAGTTAGCAACTTGCTAATGTTTGGAACTTCTACCAGGATCAATTTTTATTTCACCAAGTTCATTATCAAGCCTGAAACTATCTCAACACAAAAGAACACATTGAAGGTAGCCCAATTGTTCCAGATCTACCCTACAAAATATAAAAGATGAGAGATCACCACCTAGAAACCCTTTGCCGAATCAATCTTGAAACCCTCCATGAACCCACTTGCACTGTCCTCCCAAGCATCCGACTTGGCGGCTCAATGACTACAATGAACAATAAGGGTGATAAAGAGTTTGTCTAGCCAATCCCATTGGCAATTCTTGTGGAGCTTATTCATTTATGAGCTTTTCATTTAACTTCATGTTGAGGAGAGAATAGGGAAAGACTGATTTAATTTGTAACTGTTCATTCTTTCAAGAGTTTTTTCTGCCAGCTATTATGAATTTAGTGTCTTATTCTTATATTATTCTATTTAGTTTTAGTTTGCTTAATTCTTAAATTTAATCATCATTGCTGCAGCTTGATTAATTACTAGTATTCTGCATGGACTTGCTTGTGCAAAGACTGTATTTTATTCTTCTTTCTCATTTTAGGTTTTTCCAAGTTCACAGGCTTGATTTAGCAAGTTTATTTTCTGTTTACTGGGGAGTTGGTACATTGATCTGCTATGCTATTATTTTTGTAGGTTCTTGCAAGCAATATGATATTCCTTGGTGTTGTAATCTTTGTGCCCTTTTCATTGGGACGGATTATACTTCATCATGTATCATGGCTTTTGTCTTCTGCTGCTAGTCCAGTGTTGTCAACAGTGATGCCATTTACAGAATCAGCCCTCTCCTTGGCCAATATCACATTGAAGAACGCATTAACTGCTGTTGCAAATCTGACATCTGATAACCAAGAAAACAGTGTACTTGGCCAGGTTACAGAAATGTTGAAAGCAAATGCTACTGGGCCACATGAAGTATCAAACAATCTGAGCACACCACTTTCAGCTGATATTGTGAATGGGGTATCTGCTGGAACATCGCGGCTTTCTGATGTTACTACTCTTGCTGTTGGCTACATGTTTATATTCTCCCTAGTTTTTCTCTACCTTGGTATTGTTGCATTGATTCGGTATACTAAAGGCGAGCCTTTGACTATGGGGAGGTTTTATGGTATAGCTTCAATCGCAGAGACAATACCCTCCCTCTTCAGGCAGTTCGTGGCAGCAATGAGACATTTAATGACTATGGTTAAAGTTGCATTCCTTCTGGTCATTGAACTAGGTGTCTTTCCTCTGATGTGCGGATGGTGGCTGGATATTTGTACCATAAGGATGTTTGGGAAGTCCATTTCTCAAAGAGTAGAGTTCTTCTCAGTCTCTCCATTAGCAAGCTCATTGGTTCATTGGGTGGTAGGGATTGTGTATATGCTACAAATAAGTATCTTCGTCAGTCTTCTTCGAGGGGTATAAATTTTGTCTGCTACTTTTTTTCATATTTCATCTTCTAAATATAAATCCTTCTATGTCTTAATTAATCCTTGCATGTTTTGAATAGGTTTTGCGTAATGGGGTTCTTTATTTTCTTCGAGATCCAGCCGATCCAAACTACAACCCATTCCGTGATCTGATTGATGATCCTGTGCACAAGCATGCTCGTAGGGTTCTGTTGTCTGTTGCTGTTTATGGGAGTTTAATCGTGATGCTGGTATTTTTACCAGTTAAACTTGCCATGCGAATGGCTCCCTCCATTTTCCCACTTGATATTTCGTAAGATTGCTCTCCATGTTTTAGGAGTATCTATTGTTTCTATTGCATTTTCGAGTTAGACATATTACCATTGTGTTTTCACTTAATTACTCACTACTGTGCATTGCAGTGTATCTGACCCATTTACCGAAATCCCTGCTGATATGCTCCTTTTTCAAATCTGCATTCCATTTGCTATTGAGCATTTTAAGTTGCGGACAACCATCAAGTCCGTTCTTCGCTATTGGTTTACTGCAGTTGGCTGGTCGCTTGGTTTAACAGATTTCTTACTGCCCAGACCTGAGGACAATAATGGTCAGGAAAATGGAAATGGGGAGCCAGCAAGGCAGGATAGACTACTTGTACAACTAGCTGGACAAGATCGGGCTTTGGGAGGACTTGTGGCCCCTGATGATTTGAACAGAGGCAGGCATACAACTGCGAATACTAATCTTGCTGAAGAGGATGATGGTGATGAACAATCTGACTCAGAGTAAGTTGTATGACAGATTATTATGACATTAGTCCATCGTGTAATTTTGATCCCTCAATTTGTTGCTGTTGATAACGAAGTTGATTTTATATTTCAAATTTACAATTGAGTATCAAATTTGTCAGCAATACTTGCCAGTTAGCACATAATCAATTGGTGCTTGGACAAGTATTTTATTTTTCCTGGGGCCACATTTGGGGGGTTGGGTGAAACAATTGATGAATAAATATGATTTTTTCAAAATATATATTTTTGTTTCTAAATGTGATATTTTTGACAATTTATATTACTAAAAGTATGAACCATCTGGACTCCGACCAAGTTTTTCTTTTTTAATTAACCATAATTCTTCTGATTTTTTTTTTTTGGTTACGATCTAATAGTTTTTTATTCTGACTTTTAGTAGGTACGGGTTTGTGCTTCGCATTGTGCTGTTGTTGGTGGTGGCTTGGATGACTCTACTCATTTTTAACTCTGCTTTAATAGTTGTACCCATTTCACTTGGACGAGCACTATTCAATGCCATCCCCCTTTTGCCAATAACTCATGGCATCAAGTGTAATGGTAATATGATTGAATTGAATTGATTCTCAGCTACTCTTTCTTGCTTTTACATTTAGAACATTGACTGTTTGCTGCTATTTCCTTCAGACTTGTATGCTTTTGTCATTGGAAGCTACGTCATTTGGACTGCTGTAGCTGGAGTCAGGTATTCCATTGAGCACATTAAAACAAGAAGAGCTACAGTTCTGCTAGCACAAATTTGGAAATGGTGTGGCATTGTTATGAAGAGTTCTGCACTGTTGTCAATATGGGTAAGAAAAAGCCATCCTGTTTTTGTTATTTTCTTGTTGGTTTTGGCTGTCCAATCTTTTTGACTCTTACATCACTGTTGTTTGTGTTCCAGATTTTCGTCATCCCGGTGTTAATTGGACTGCTTTTTGAACTTCTGGTAATTGTGCCTATGCGAGTGCCTGTCGATGAGAGCCCAGTTTTCCTCCTATATCAGGACTGGGCTTTGGGACTCATCTTTCTTAAGATCTGGACTAGACTGGTGAGAGTTGAACTTCTGACTTCCATGAATGCATTTATATAATAAACACATACACACACTACCTCCTTCGATCTCAAGGCAAATAACACAGGTGCATGCACACATACTCAAGCACACATACTCAAGCACACACTACCTTCAAAAGGGCCTAATTTTTACAGGATGATATTGAAATGGCTTGGAATATTGTTTGTTGCAATTATTCACCAGTCACAGAATGATTACATGGCCACAGAATGTCTGATTTTTTGTAATGCTATCTTTTTTTTTTCTTCTTTTTCTTCCCATCTCTCATTTTACTCTTACCACAGATCTGAGTCTCATATATTCTCTCTCTCTTTCCTTTATAAAGTTTCATTTATTGTTAAGATGTTATAGTGGCATGTTCCTTAATTTCCACATGTTTGTCTTCCCTTTTTGTATTGCAATTTGTTTCAACTGAGTCATATTTTTCCCTCGAAAGTCTTGGGTTCTGAGCAAAATCCCCATTGGCAGATAATTCTAATATCTAAATGTCACTATTATATGGGAAATTCTACTGTACACACTCCAAAAGAGTTGCATTCCATATGCACCCCCACTTTCAGATGTTGAGTCTTTAAAAATGAATTTGAGCCATCAATCATAGCTTATCTTGGGTCGTTCCCAACCCCACTTTGGGGCATAGCCAAAGACCACTCTGATTGTAATAAAAAGTCATCACAATAAGGTCATGATAAACACCACTTTGGGATGTAACAAACACCACAAGGATTTGACAATTAGTTTGTCCCACCACCACAATGGTCTGTAATTAAACACCACAATGGTTTATCAGCACCAATTTGGACCGTAACTTGCCTATAGTATGCGGCTCTGCACCTTGTGTATTATAGCATGACCCCTTTCATATATACACCTGAGATTAGACATTTGTTGTTGTTTATATTTCAATTCTATTGTTTTTTAATTTATTTATTTATTATTTGTTTTTGGTCACTCAGTAGAACCTACTCTAGCCTAGATCTAAGGGGAAAGGGAAAGGGGATCACCCTCCAACGCCCCACATGGGGCTTAAACTTGCAACCTCTACTCTGGGGGTTGGATAGTATACCACTGTTGTGGCACAAGTCATGGGTTATCTCAATTCTATTCAAGTCATGGATATTGTCAGCTTTTGAAATTCAATTTTTTCCAACATATTTTCTTGTTCTAGATCTGGAATTTGGTTGGTATCAATTTGTTGAAGATGCAGTAATGGATGAATAATGCTCCCATTTAAGTGACTAAGCTGTATCTGACATTTGTTTTATATTTGATCAGGTTATGCTGGAAAATGTGGTGCCCCTAGTTGATGAGAGTTGGCGAATAAAGTTTGAAAGGGTGAGAGAAGATGGTTTCTCAAGGCTGCAGGGCTTTTGGGTGCTACGTGAGATTGTGTGGCCGATTATTGTGAAGCTGCTTACTGCATTGTGCGTGCCCTATGTTTTGGCCAGAGGGGTGTTTCCAGTATTCGGATACCCATTAGTAGTTAACTCAGCTGTCTATCGGTTTGCCTGGTTGGGATGCCTTGGATTCAGCTTCATATGCTTTTGTGCCCAGAGGTTCCATGTCTGGTTCACCAACCTCCATAACTCCATACGCGACGACCGCTATTTGATTGGTCGTAGGCTTCATAACTTTGGGGAGGACGTGAGGGAGAAGCACAATGAGGCAGGGAATTCCGTGGAAATACAAGATTCTGATACACTGGGGACTGGGTTAATCAGGTACGATCATGAAGCTGATGTAGGGTTGAGGCTGAGACGTGCTGCAAATCGGCAGGAAGCCTGATTGGAGAAACATAATCATAGTCAGTTTTTGACACATTTGATGTGTCAAAAGAATGCATGGACAATTTGTTAACCCAATGTACCCCTTTTTAGGAATATGTATAATCTCGTGCACTGAAATTGTTCTCTTTTTTGTTTTTGTTTTCTTGTGTGTGTGTGTGTTCATTATTTAGTTGTACTTTAGGTTGTGAATATAATATTTTACGTAGTTTTTGTTTTTTATTTTTAAATGTGTTGTTGGAATTTCTTTTTGGTCTTTTGATAAAAAGGGTTTGTACTTCATCTTAAGATGTAGGGATGTAGGTTGAAGGCATTGCTGTATTTCATTATCTTTCTTCTTTCCTATTTATTTGTGATAATAAATAACTAGCAAAATGCTGTTAGCTTGTGTCTGTTATCTTTCATATGATGTCTCATTTTTAAATATGGACACAACACAATTGATGTTTCCAGTTTAGTTACTATTGACTGAAAAGAGAATTTCGAGATAACATGGGAAAAGCGATAGGGAAGCCACTTTGAGTTTGAGCTGTACAAAGAGATGGTACCAAGACCACTTGCAGGAAGCATGAACGGGTTGTCACCCGCAGAGTAATATCAAATTCAGAAGCAGCACTGCAATAAAATAGAAATTCCAATGGCTTTGGCTGTTATAACCTTCCCGACCACAATTTTTTTCTTTTTTTTGAGATAAAATGCCTAAAAAGGAAATTGCTTTTTGCCGTCGAACCTGGAATCAAATCTATGCCTTTATGCACAAAGATGGGTCTTATCATCTGCATCTAGAACTACTTCCAAGTCAAGAACACATAAAGATCTGTTCTGAAAAGTTGCAAGCGCACTTCGTGGAACTCAGAATAGCCTAATTACTGGCAATCGCAGGTACAACTGGGTGAACCGTGCCACTCTTGGGCCAATTCTAGTTCCTAACAATAATTGTGCTTGTGTCAATACAACCGTGATATACACCAACACAAAATACACAGCAACAACCAAAAATCATCAGTGCCATTCTCACCGTGTGATTCACATAGTTGCAATCATGTCTTGAATAAAAGGTTCAAATTTCCAGAGGTAACCACAAAAAAACAAGGGTGTTCTGTTAAACAAAAAAGACAAAAAAAAAAACAAAGGGTTCTGCCCTACAAGAGAAACTCACTTAAAACCATTCTAGAATTCATACATTTAAAACTGATTTCAAAATCAGCTGAAACTACAGATTTTGAGGTCCACACAATCAGGAAACAAGGCAATCATTTAAGACAGCCTCCACAACCTTTGGCTTTCAGAGCTTGCTTCTGGTGACTCCAGCAAATGCAAAAAACTTCCGATCCATCTCCAGAAGAATGCCAGTTACCTTCAGTTTCCATCACAGGCACCGGTTGTTCCGCAAAGTGGATACAAATTTTAGCCCAGCATCTACAGTTGTCCACCCAATTAAGAGAACTCGGTTATCCATCTAGGACATAGTCATCGTACTAACAGTAGTAGTTAAATGTATTACAACTACAGTTAGCATTTTGAATCATCATGGGCATATTGGATTAGAATACTTGAGAAAAACCTCTGCCGTAGGGTGATAATAAAACGCAACACAGTTACATGTTATCTTTAACTAATTAATAGCATTTCAAACACAGCCTTAAAATAAAACAAAATTAAATCAATAACATTATAACGCCATCAGAATATGTTATTCTGTTCACTGAAGCCAAGTGAATTTGTTTGTGTGAGACAATATTAACCTTGACCAGAACATGGTACTGAAACATATTAAAGTTTTATGCTACCGTACTAACCCCCCCCCCCCCCCCCCCCCCCCCCCCAAAAAAAAAAAAAAAAAAAAAAAACACTGAAAACTAAAAAATATATATATGACATTTAAAGAAACACAAGTAAAATGAGTACCGTCCTCTGGTCTGCAGGAGAAACATTTGAAAGGGCAGAAGCCAATGACCCAATTGGAGTTGGTTGAGATATTCCCCCATCACGCAAAGGCATCCCACCAATAATATGGTAAGGAATGGAAAGCATGCCTTGAGCAACACCTGACATGGAAACATCAGGCAGGCCACGCCCTGTGGGATAATGGTAGATCTGCCCCCTTGGCAGCATCTATCGTTCAAACGAGCCATCGGACTATGTACAACAAAAGCAAATATGAAACTCAAAACAATTTGGAGCAAAAGGACGAAGTGACACCTGCTGCTGCATAAGTGGAACCAGCTGTTGGCACTGCTGCCCTGGAACACCACCTGCACGTCTGCCACTAGGATACTGACCCTGCTGAACCAGCGGCACAAAGAAAATCGGAATGGGAAGTTGACCAGGCCTCGTTCCTGGTACAAGTTGCTGCTGATAACCAAAATCAGGTTGGCAAAGTTTAAACACATGCAAACAAAATATGTTACAAGCATGTTATGGTTATGAAACACTGGTTACATCCTACCGCCATTTCAAGGCCTAGGCAAAGAAGATTGAACTTGTAACTTCACGAAGAAGCATATATATAACACATCTAAAAATTCCAGACAGGTGTCAAAAAATTTAATCTTCATGAAGGGATGCACTCTTACATTGAAAAGGAATGACTGAGGCATCCTTGATTAAACTATCCTGATAGGTGACTTCAAGAAACTCTATTGATATTCACATGTATAAATCTAAAGTTCCGTGAGAAAGTGAAAGGAGATGATTACATTGTGGTTTCTACATTCAATGCAATTACATAATAGAAGCTGTGGCAGATTTTGAAAACAAAGCTTTCACCAGAGTACGCAAAAACGACAAAAAAATAGAAAGAAACAACCATATTGCTTGCATTTCAGCTTTGTTCCTGTTGAAAAAGCTCCAAGATACAAGAAAGGATATGAAATCTTTCTAACCAGTAGTACTCCTTCACCAGAAATTTAGAAAGAATAAATTGTCAAAGACAGGATTATAGATGTTTAATTACACAAGGATAAAAACATGTAACAGAATAGGCTGAATGGCAATCATGAAAAAAGGATTACTTGGGGAGGCGTGACAGCAGGCGGAGCTTGTCCACGGAACATTTGTTGTCCAAGGCCAGAACCACCAGAGGGGTATAGAGGAAATTGAGCCTGCACACAAGCAATAGAATTTCATTTTCATGTAACCAACCATGTTTTTCTACACATACACATCCATGGCAGCCCTCAGAGAAACAAAGTCAAAACATAATTGATTCACAAAAGCACCATCATCCAGTGAAAAAGAATTACAGTTTAACTCTTCTCAAAGTGGCAAAGTGCAATGGGGGCACCATAAGGCAGCTATGGGTGTGTTCGGAACCCGTTGAAGGGAAAGAAAAAGGAAGGAAAAGTAAGTGAGACAAATTCTAGAGAAACCAGATGAATTTGATTATGTGAGTTTAAACTTTGTCAGCCTGATCTATGCATCTATCATTGAAAGGAGCCATCAGACAATGTACGCCAAATGTGACTATGACACTCAAATAATTGGAGCAAAAGGACAAAGTGACACCTGCTGCTGCATAAGTGGAACCGGTTGCTGGCCCTGCTGCACTGGAACACCTCCTGCATGTCTGCCACCAGGATACTGACCCTGCTGAACGAGTGGCACAAAGAAATTCAGAATGGGAAGTTGACCAGGCCTCGTTCCTGGTACAAGTTGCTGCTGATAACCAAAACCAGGTTGGAAAAGTTTAAACACATGCGCACAAAATATGTTACCAGCATGTTATGGTTATAAAACACTGGCTACATTTTACAGTCATTTCAAGGCCTAGGCAGAGAAGATTGAACTTGTAACTTCATGAGGAAGCATATATATATATATAACACATCTGAAAATTCCAGATAATTCCAGATAGGTGTCAAAAAAATTAGTCTTCATGAAGGGCTCTGTATATGCACTCTTAAATTGAAAAGGAACGACTGAGGTATCCTTGATTAAACTATTCTGACAGGTGACTTCAAGAAACTCCATTGATATTCACATGCATAAATCTGGAGTTCCGTGAGAGAAAGTGAACGGAGATGATTACATTGTGGTTTCTACATTCAATGCAATTACACAATGAAAGTTGAGGCAGATTTTGAAAACAAAGTTTTCACCAGAGTACGCAAAACTGGGAGTACTCCTTCACCAGAAATTTAGAAAGAATAAATTGTCAAAGACACGATTATAGATATTTAGGTACACAAGGATAAAAACATGTAACAGAATAGGCCAAACGACAATCATGAAAAAAGGATTACTTCAGGTGGTGTGATAGCAGGAGGAGATTGTCCACGGAATATTTGTTGTCCAAGACCATGACCGCCAGAGGGGCATATTGGCATACAAGAGGAAACTAAAGGTGCCACTGCAACTGGACACATTTGAGAAAGTTGAGCCTGCACACAAGCAATAGAATTTCCATATTCATGTAACCAACCATGTTTCAACACATACACATCCATGGCTGCCCTCAGAGAATCAAAGTCAAAACATAATTGATTCACAAAAGCACCATCATCCAATGAAAATGAATTACAGTTTAACTCTTCTCAAAGTGGCAAAGTGCAATGGAGGCACCATAAGGCAGTTATGGGTGTGTTCAGAACTCGTCGAAGGGAAAGAAAAAAGAAGGAAAAGTAAGTGAGACAAATTCTAGAGAAACCAGATGAATTTGATTATGTGAGTTTAAACTTTGTTAGCCTGATCGATGCATCTATCATTGAAAGGAGCCATCAGACAATGTACCACAAATGTGAATATGACACTCAAACAATTGCAGCAAAAGGACAAAGTGACACCTGCTGCTGCATAAGTGGAACCGACTGTTGGCCCTGCTGCTCTGGAACACCTCCTGCATGTCTGCCACAAGGATACTGACCCTGTTGCTCCTGCATGTCTGCCACAAGGATACTGACCCTGTTGAAGAGTGTATTATAGATGTTTACTATTCAATTTAATGCAGTATTGAATATTCACATTATAAAACATGTAACAGAATAGGCTGAATGGCAATCATGAAAAAAGGATTACTTGGGAAGTGTGATAGCAGGAGGAGCTTGTCCACCGAATGTTTGTTGTCCAAGACGCAGCCCACAAGGGGGTTTATTGGCATACAAGGAGCAACTGAAGGAGCCATTGCAACTGCACGCATTTGAGAAAATTGAGCCTGCACACAAATAATAGAATTACCATTTTCATGTAACCAAACATTTCTTTTTCTACACGCACACGCGCACGTATAAGAGAATCAAAGTCAAAACAAAATTGATCCACAAAAGCATCATTAATTCATGTGTCATTCATCTGAGCTGCATCTTTTTTAAGAGAAAAAAATCAGAAGAAAATGAATAGTAGTTTTTTTTTTTCTTAACAACGTGGCAAAGTGCAATGTGTTGGGCAATCTTCATTGTATTTAATGAAATAAATAAATTCTGTTTGTTTATTTAACAACAAATGGAATACAGAATAAATAAAGTATAGGAGAGAGTTTGTTGATTACAAAAATTAAACTAGAAAATAAAATAAAACAGATTTTTATTTTGTTACAAAAACAAAATGAAAAATCTGAAATAGAAAAATAATAAAATAGAAAATAAATTAATTATTTACCAAATTAATTTCTTGAACAAATTTTTTAATCAAGTCCAGTGTTTAATATTGTGTCCTTAAAACAGATTCGTCCTCTCACGGTGCTTTCAGATTGTGGACGTCTATCTCGCAGGATAAAATGATCAACAACAAACAATAGCAGCACTACAAATTATTTGCACAACGAATACACTTTGTGTTTACAC
The DNA here is from genome assembly GCA_036172215.1 of Camellia granthamiana. Classification (NCBI taxonomy): domain Eukaryota; kingdom Viridiplantae; phylum Streptophyta; class Magnoliopsida; order Ericales; family Theaceae; genus Camellia; species Camellia granthamiana. The sequence goes on from CM069908.1 coordinate 139,249,897, forward strand.
TCTTTCTCACAAGAAAATAATGCAGCAAAATGTAGAGAGAAATTGCAGAATATTTTGGACGAAAATTGAAGTGAAAACATCAAACGAGGGGCTGCCTATTTATAGCTGGAGTGGTGGCTGTTTAATTTGAATTAAATAGGTATAGATTTGAATGAACAAGTATGGTACCTGTTCGGTTTGAATAAACAGATACCTATCTATTGGGTTCAAATTTTGAAAAGATAAAACCTGTATTGAACAGATTTGAATCTGTCCAGGTGGGAAAAATAAAACCGGAGCCAATTTTTGAAATTAATTTTCGAAATTCAAATTCTAAAAAATTAGAATTTAATTTTAGAAAATAAAATTCAAATATTTTTTGCCTAAAAAGATAGGTATTGGGTTAGACAAGCCCAACCCAACCACACACCACGCACTCGTGCCCAAGCCCAGCTCGCCCGGACGGACGGCAGCGCAGGCGTGTGTGTTTATTTTGGGTCCAATAGGTGTAGCCCACTTTGCCCATAACCTTCCTCTCTACACCCAAGCCTTATAAACTCACTCAAAGTTTCCCACCAAATCAATGTGGAACAAGCCTTTATTCAAACCTTTAGGAAATTTCACTAAAAACATCATTTCCATGGAGCTCTCTTTGGCTTCAATTTTTCATTCACTCGATAATGGTTTTGAGTAACCAAATATACCACGTGAATCACAACGCGGCATAGAACACGTTACCACTTAGATCTGCCAAATTTGGCGCATGGGTCCCACCTAAAAAATAGACCAAAGTTGAGGAAAAATCTAATTTCCAAAACCATTTCTAACAATCCCCCACATGAATGGAATTTGATGACAACGGAAATGCAACAATATGCTGAATTTGTCGAAAGAGTATAAATCGAAAATATCTTGCATTAGGATAGGTAGTTTTCGACCTTGAACCTTCTCTAGTGATAACCTATCGGACTTACTAGCTAACTAATGGACGTGATGCCTTGAATTGTTCAGCTGTTTGTGTAAGCCAAGACAATAGATTTCACACAAAATATCTTCTGACACATCGTGATTCTCACGGTTGTGTTCATTTTGGCCCTGAACGCTCCTGGTTGTTTATGAGTGCTTCTAGAGAATTTAGTCTCTTCATTCTCATAGAACCGGCCCCAGTTCGACACTCATTTAGGTGATTCTTATTATGAGTATCTCTTATACTCGTCTTGATTTTATGCCTAAATCAAGATATAAGTAATCATTAAAAGCTAAGCTTATTCTTAGACCCCTACATATAACACATGTTACAGATATCACTCTCACCATAGGAATGGGTAGGGATTTTTAATCCCTTGGTGATTTCTGGTGAGCCACATATAACTTAGTTGTCCCTTTGAACTTAGTTCTTGCGATCTCCAGTTATATAAGTAGGGTTACCATTATGATGACTCTTAAGTAATAGGCTTTAATCCCATCCCCTTTGATGAACTATATACTTGCTCTTTTGTCAAACCTTTTGTTAACGAATCCGCAATATTCTCTTTAGATTTTATATAATCTATTGAGATTATTCCATTTGAGAGCAATTGCCTTATGGTATTATGTTGACGACGAATATGTCGTGACTTACCATTATATATATGATTCTGTGCCCTGCTTATTGCAGATTGACTATCACAATGAATGCAAATAGCTGGCACAAGTTTTGGCCACATTGGAATGTCTTGTAAGAAGTGACGAAGCCATTCTGCTTCTTCTCCTGCTTTGTCTAAAGCAATGAACTCAGATTCCATTGTGGATCGTGCGATGCATGTTTGTTTCGTGAATTTCCAAGAAATAGCAGTGCCTCCCACAGTATCCGATATCCAATTGGCATCACAATGACCTTCAAGTACTGCTGGATATCGAGTAAAGTTCAAACCATGATCACGGGTAAATCTTAGATATCTAAGAACCCAAATGATCGCTTTCCAATGGTCTTCTCCAGGGCTACTAGTGTACCTACTCAATTTACTGATAGCATAAACTATATCAAGACGAGTACAATTCATTAGGTACATTAGGCTTCCAATGATTTGGGAGTATTTTAACTGAGACATCACATCACCTTTATTTTTTGATAAATAAAGATTGATGTCTACATGTGTTCTAGCTACATTCATATCATCCTTGATAAATTTATCAAGAATTTTCTCAATATAATGTGATTGAGATAATGCATATACGTCAGATGTTTTAGTAATTTTTATTCCTAATATTACATCTGTGACCCCTATATCTTTCATATCAAATCTTTTGTTTAACATTTGCTTAATTGATTTGATCATGTTTTGACTGTTTCCAATGACAAACATGTCATCTACATAAAGACAAACTATGACATATCCTTGGTTAGTGTTTTTAACAGAGACGCATTTGTCACATTCATTTATTTTAAATCCATTAGTAAGTATAGCATGATCAAATTTTTCATATATTGCTTAGGCGCTTGTTTTAATCCATAAAGAGATTTTACAAGTCGACAAACTTTCTTTTCTTACCCCGGCATTACAAACCCTTCGGGTTGCTCCATATAGATCTCTTCATTTAGATCACCGTTTAAGAAAACTATCTTAACATCCATTTGATGTATTTCTAAATTATATAACGCTACTATAGTAATAAGCATGAGAATGGATGTTATTCTTGTCACAAGGGAATATGTGTCAAAATAGTCCAGACATTCATTTTGTCTGTAACCTTTTACTACAAGTCTTACTTTATACTTGTCATGACCCGAACCCGCCCCTATGGATTAAGGTCATAACCGGCCAGTAATCAAGAGATTATCTACGGCCTCAAACCAAGACAGACATATCTTATAAGAGTTAAGGGACCAAACGGAAGCAAAACTTAAAACTTTGTCCATAGAGCTGCTTACATGGCATAACAAAATCAATTCAAAAATATTTCATAATAACTCACACATATACATAGAGTTAATCTATATCCAGGAACTTCAGTTATACAGTCAGCCAAACAAAACTCATATACAAAAAGTGATTCAATGTTTTCGCCGACATAGCAAAAATACAATAAAGGAACAAAAGGGGGCGAAAACTAGTCTCGTGCGTGAGACGTATGGGCTGACTCCTCAAAACTGTAGCTGCTTCTTACATACGTTACTGGGGCTGGGTTTGAACATCACTTGGTTCACCTACAGACACACGAATGAGAGTGAGCGAAAGCCCAATGAATAATACCAAGTAAAAAAGATACATGAACAAACTTTGAAACAGTTACGTCAAACGGCCTTGGGCCCAATTCATGTTTCTATCTAATGTATCAAACGACTAAAGTTCTAGACGTATCAAACGGCTTCGGGCCCAATTTACTCATACCCAACGGCCTTTGGCCCAATCGTTCATGTCAAACGGCCTCTAACCCAGTCATTCATGTCAGACGGCCTTTGGCCCAATCATTCTTATCAAATGGCCTTTGGCCCAATCATTCATGTCAAACAGCCTTTGGCCCAATCATTCATGTTAGCAGACTTATGAAACTCAAACAAGAGTAAGCAATTGAACAGATAACATTCTTCAAAATATTTTTACTAAGATATTACTCATAGTGATCTGCTGAAAGATTTGCCCTTAAGCTCGACCCTACACATTTCATAAACATAATAGGTCACAAACGATTTCAATCCGTTCTTAACTCATACATCCCTCTTTGGCTTCTTTCTTATCCTTTTAACTCATTTATAATGTTCAATGCATGCCTAGGAGTGCTTAGAAATAAAAAAGAACGAAAAATGAAACATAGATCACATTTACAAATTTTCTAAAACAGGGCTCCCCGCTCGAGCGTGGCTTCTGCCGCTTGAGCGGAACCCCCATTTGGTCTGCAAAAGTACTGGTTGCCTCATATCTGTGCTCAAGCATGACTTCGAACGCTCGAGCTGGAAGTCAAACTACATGGCTTGGCGCTCGAGCATGAATATGCCCGCTTAAGCAGACATCAAAGTTTGCTAAACTGCTGGGAACTAGCATTTCACGCTTGAGCGGCCATTACCCCGCTTGAGTGGACATGCCGAATTCTGGAAATTCCACTAAGCTGCTTGAAGCTCAAACTTGCATTCAAACCCATGGATCTTGCATATTATGACTCATACTTCACATGCACATCTTCCATGAATTAATTACATACACATACAACTCTTGCCAATTCCATCTTCAATACTTCAATTTCATGCATTCAACACCCATGCTTCTATGAATTGCACTTGCATGTGGAATGTCACTTCCATTCTTAACTTAGATGATGCAAATGATGATCAAAAGCATGAACTTTAATCAAAATCCTACATGGATCATATTGTTCATACTCAATTATACAAATTCATAGTAATTCTATGCATGCATGTACATATAAGCTTTAAATTCTTCAATTTCATCTCAATTTATGTTCTTGATTACCTAACTAGCTTGAATACACAATTTACAAACTTATACTCATGAATTTATGCTCAAATACTCACCTTGGAGTTCCAAGCTCCCAATTTCTAGCTAATTCTTGAAGTTAAGCTCCCAAATTCCCAATCTTTGAGCCAAGATACACAATTCTTCCTCTCTCTCTCTCTAGAGTGTGATTTCAGCCAAGGAAGAGAAATGAGCTAAAAAACAAGACTCATAAATGTAAATGAGCCACTTATATATATATTGGCCTAATCAAATTGATTAAGGCTAAGTAATTAAGCCTAAATTAATCGTTTTAAATCTAATTATTTTAATCCGAATCAGTTTTTAATTAAATTTCACCATAGGCTCTAAAAATTGCGCTAATCACAAAGGCGTAATCAATTTCGGGTTCTGTGGCCGGTAAGGCCTTCAATTTAAATTCTAAAGTAGATAATCAAACAGATTTTCCTATGGTGAACAGATAGAAATTTAAAACCATATATATTCACATAAATGACACGCAAAATCATATCAAACATATAATCACAGTCATAATTAAGATTAACTAGCGTAGTACGGACCAGGGTTATCACAATACTTGTCTATTGAACCATCTGCTTTCATTTTTCTCTTGAATATCTACTTATATCCAAGAGGTTTAGAACCAGGTGGAAGATCCACTAATTCCCAAGTATGATTTTGCATAATGGATTCAATTTCATTATTAACAGCCTTTTTCCACAAAGGTGCTTCAAGACCTGTCATTGCTTCCTTAAAGCTTTGAGGTTCATTTTCTAACAGGTATGTCAGAAAATTTGGACCAAAGGATTTTGATGTTCTTGCTCTCTTACTTCGTCTTGGTTCATCATCAGTTAAATCCTATTGGTCGAAACCATTACTAGTTTCTTGTGTTTGATTGTTATTAGTCTCTTGACTTTGTGTACAATCATAAGTTCTTTTATTTGAACTTAATTCTTGTCATTTCTTGTAAGGAAAGACATGTTCAAACAACACAGCATTTCTTGACTCTATAATAGTGTTCACATTTATATCAAGTATTTCTGATTTATAAGTCAAAAACCGATATGCACTACCATTCTGAGCATAACCAATAAACACACAATCCACTGTTTTTGGTCCTATCTTAGTCTTTTTAGGAATAGGAACTTTAACTTTTGCCAAACACCCTTACACCTTTAAGTATTTGTAGGAAGGCAGTCGACCTTTCCATAATTCATAAGGAGTGTTGTTGGTTCTCTTGTGGGGTATTCTGTTAAGAACATAATTAACAGACAATATTGCTTCCCTCCCACAAGTTCTGTGGTAAGCCTGAACTTAGTAACATGACATTCATCATTTCTTTAAGGGTTCTATTCTTCCTTTCAGCAATTCCATTTTGTTGTGGAGAATAGGGTGCTGTAGTTTGGTGAATAATGCCATGTTGTGCACAAAATTCATTTAATGGTGCATTATATTCACCATCCCTATCACTTTTAACCATTTTAATAGTTTTTCTAAATTGATTTTCAACTTCAGTTTTGTAGAGTTTAAACATTTCTAAGGCTTCATCTTTACTTCTAAGTAAGTATACATAACAATATCTTGTGCAATCATTAATAAATGTTATGAAATACTTTTTGCCTCCTCTAGTTTGAACAAATTTAATATCAGATACATTAGTATGAATTAATTCTAGAGGTTCGGTTTTCCTTTCAACCGATTTAAATGGAGCCTTAGTTAGTTTCGCTTATACACAAATTTCACATTTGTGATTAGGATCAATTTCAAACTTTGGTATATAATCCAAACCAATTAATCTATGCAAAGTATTAAAATTTACATGTCCTAATCTACCATGTCATAAATTCGACTCAAGAATATAAGCAAAAGATGTGTTATTCTTATTAATAGCAAGTTTTGATACAATCGTCATTACATTCAACTTGAAAAGACCATCACTCATGTATCCCTTACCAACATACATACCACTCTTTGATAATACAAATTTATCAGACTCAAATACAAGCCTAAAACCATTTTTGCTTAACAAAGAGCTAGAAACTAAATTCTTCCGGATGTCTGGTACATGCAACACGTTGTTGAGGATAAGTTCCTTCCCTGATGTCATCTTCAAGATCATTTTTCCTTGTCCAGCCACAGTAGAAGTAGAAGAATTTCTTATGAAAAGTTATTCACCATTTGCAGCCTCATTGTAAGTTGTGAACATCTTCTTGTCCGTACATATGTGACGAGTTGCCCTAGTGTCAACCCATTCCAACCAAATTAGCCTCAGACACCACAGCAGAGAGGTTGATGTCATTTACCCCGTCAGAGATATAATCTAATTTTGTCATATTGGCTTGATTGATAGTCTTCTTGCTTGTACTTCCGCGATCTTTCTTAGGGCGGCGGCAATCAGAAGCTCGATGTCTGGTCTTGCCACAGTTATAGCATTTACCTTTGAACTTTTTATTACCATTATTGTCGCCTTGTTTAGGACCATCTCCAGTAAACTTCCTCTTTTTGTTATGTGGTTTGTGTACTTGTTCAACCACATTAGCCTTAGACTCAATGAAATTTTTACCATTCCTTTTTTCAGCCTTTCGGTTATCTTTCTCGATTCTCAATCAATTCATCCATGGTCATCTCCTTGCGTTTATGTTTTAAATAATTTTTGAAATCTTTTCAAACCGGTGGTAACTTTTCCACTAAAGTAGCGACTTGGAAAGACTCACTAAGAGACATACCTTCAGAATGAACATCATGCAAAATTATTTGAAAATTTTGAACTTGAGAAATTATTGTTTGAGAGTCTACCATAACGAAATCCAGAAATTTACCGACAACAAATTTCTTTGTACATGCATCTTCTGTCTTGTATTTTTTCTCCAAAGAATCCCATAATTCTTTTGCTATTTTCAGAGGGCTGTAAACATTATATAGCATGTTGTCAATGCCATTGAGGATGTAGTTTCTGCATAGGAAATCAAAATGCTTCCAAGCGTCTACAGCGGCAACAACTTGCCAATCACTTTCACCCTCTTTAAGTGCTGGGGCCTCTTCACGGCGAAACCAGGCCAGATTTAGAGTTGTAAGATAAAATAGCATTTTCTACTACCATCTCTTAAACTCAGTATCGTTAGATTTTTCTGATTTTTCTTTATAATTTATTGGAACTTGGACATGGTTCTAGATATGGACCGGAGTTGGTGTAACAATTAAAGTACCACTTCTAGTTGCAGTTTCAGTTTCAATTTCAGTTGTAGTAGCCATAATATCTGATTACAAAAATAAAAAAAAAATCCAAAACACAAATTAATTTTCTAGTTACAAAAACCAGAAAATAAATTATAATACAAAATAATTTTACTTTTCTTGTTACTAAAACTAGAAAAATAAAGTACCACAATACTTTTCTGTAACACAAATTAATATTCTGCAATTGTTAATGACACTAGTATATTACTACTAGATGTCAAAGAAAATAAACAGTATATTATTACTATTTGTCAAATAATATATTACTCCTATTTGTATTTTCCAACCAGAATATCACTTTGTGAAAGCACAGAAAAATAAATACAATGAAGACACCAAAAATTAATCTGTCTTAAGATTGTTGGACAATCTTCATTGTATTTAATGAAATAAATAAATTATGTTTGTGTACTTAACAACAAACGGAATACAGAAGAAATAAAGAATATGAGAGAGTTTGCTTGATTAATAAAATCAAACCAAAAAATAAAATAAAATAAATAAAACAGATGTTTATTTTGTTACAAAAACAAAATGAAAAATCTGAAACAGAAAAATAATAAAACAAAAAATAAATTAATTACTTATCAAATTAATTTCTTGAACAAATTTTCTAATCAAGTCCAGTGTTTAACACTTTGTCTTTAAAACAGATTCGTCCTCTCCACGATACTTTCAGATTGTGGACATCTATCTCTCAAGATAAAATGATCAACAGCAAACAATAGCAGCACTACAAATTGTTTGCACAACGAACACACTTTGTGTTTACATTCTTTCTCACAAGAAAATAATGCAGCAAAATGTAGAGAGAAATTGCAGAATATTTTGGACAAAAATTAAAGTGAAAACATCAAATGAGGGGCTGTCTATTTATAGATGGAGTGGTGGTTGTTTAATTTGAATTAAACAGGTACAGATTTGAATGAACAGGTATGGTACCTGTTCGGTTTGAATAAACAGATACAAATCTGTTCGGTTCAAATTTTGAACAGATAAAACCTGCATTGAACAGATTGGAATCTGTCTGGGTGGGGAAAATAAAACTGAGGCCAATTTTCAAAATTCAAATTCCAAAAAATTAGAATTTAATTTTAGAAAATAAAATTCAAATGTTTTTTGTCCAAAAAGATAGGTATTGGGCTGGACAAGCCCAACCTAACCACAAACTAGCGCCTAAGCCTAGCCTGCTCGGACGGACGACTACGACAGTGCGTGCGTCTGTTTATTTTGGGTCTAATAGGTCTAGCCTACTTTGTCTATAACCTCCCTCTCTACAAAATTTGGGTGCCCCTTGGGGCCTACCCCAAGTTCCAACCCCAAGCCTTATAAACCCACTCAAAGTTTCCCACCAATTTAATATGGGACAAGCCTTTATTCAAACCTTTAGGAAATTTCACCAAAAACACCATTTCCATGGAGCTCTCTTTGGCTTCAATTTCCTATTCATCCAATAATGGTTTTGAACAACCAAATATACCATGTGAATCACAACGCGACATAGAACGCGTTACCACTTAGACTCGTCAAATTTGGCGCATGGGTCCCACCTAAAAAATAGACCAAAGTTGAGGAAAAATCTATTTTTCAAAACCATTTCTAACACAATGAAGGCAGCATAATAGAGTTACAAGTGTGTTTGGAATTAGGGAAGGGAAAGTAGAGTTATTTTTTTCTGGTTGGTTCTGCAAAGAAAAGGAAAATAACTTTGTCTGATTTTAAAGAGAAAACAATAAAGTAACTGAAACTAACAAAGAAAATGAGGAAGCAAAAGAGAAAACAATAGTAAAGGAAAGTGAGGAAGAATATAACTTTCCACTTATTTCCCTTAGCTTTTATTTTTATTTTTTGCTTTACCTCTCAAGCTAAAATCCAAACAGAGAAAGGAAACAAAATTGTTATTTTCCTTTTCTTTCTCTTTATTCCTCAAGTTCCAAACACAAACTATGCACTGAAATCCCATAACCACTAAATTTGGGTATTTATGTTCCTTCGTTCCACTACAATTGGTTAGAAGCTGAAAAAAAACACACAAGCTCCGTTCAAATGCTAGGAAAGTAATGCAAACAAAAGTATGAGAAATTTTAATTTTCCTATAAAAATAACAATGTTCTGTTAACAAGAAAATTGTGGGATCCACATTTTCCACTTTCCCATTGGGATAAAGTTTTCCTACAAAATGTATCTTAAGAAAATCACAAGCTTTTGTGGGATTCTCAACAAAATCTTACATAAAAAATATAAAAAAAACTTCCCAAGTTCCCATATCAAGGATCAAATTTTCATTTTGGTGTATTCTTTTGGCTCTCATGGAAATGGAAACATTTCATAAAATTTTCGAATGAGACAAAAAATTAAAACTACATGCAAAGATATTTAGAAACACGAACTAAAACTTATATAATTTATAAAAGCCTAATAATTTATTATAAAATAAAAAACAAACGCCTAATTAGTACACATTAATGTGTGTTTGGGAGGGAAAAGATTAGGTATACACCTAACCTTTGGCATAGTGTACAAAGTGGTTGTCTCAAGACTTGACATCTTCTCTGACCAAACAATAGAGGGTCGCCATTTCAGACAAAATATTCGGGCCTACAATCATGTTTTCTCCTTTACTTCGATAGGGGTTCACATTGATGAAAACCTCGCAACAAGAAGTCGAGGTGTGTACACATTTCTTGCACAAGGAGCCATATATCATAAGATTGGAAGTCTCTTAACAAACTCTAGGGATAGGCCAAGACATTTGCAGCTGTATGCTTATGACACTGACCATGAGAATGGGAATCGAATGTCTGAAAATGAAAGCTTGCACTTGGATTTGCTTGAGAAGATAAAGAATATCTTAAATGCTTATAATCCATTTGTCCACACATTTGGCCAGTTAGGTCAATGCCCTGATATACATGAATGCAAACTTCAGATCAGAGAGTAGCCACGTAATAGGCCCCAATATAACCTTTTGACTGCAACTGAAGTTGTTACAATTTTAGTAAGTAGAGAAGAAATTGGAAATTTAAGACCAAGAGATATCATTGTTCAATCAACCAGTGGTCACCTCCTAAATATTCCAGATATTGCTGGATACCATGATCCATTACAATATCCTCTGTTGTTACCCTATGGCTCATATGGATAGGATGTAAATAATTGAAGTAACGACGGCAAAAAAGTAACATGTTGTGATTTCTATTCTTATATTCTACAGGTGATGACACAAACATAATATATACACACACACCCACAAAAAAAAAAAAACTTTTTATTAATCTATAATTATTTCATTCAAATTATTTACTTTCAATTGTTTATAATTATTCAAATACTACCAATTTAGATTCGCCCTAGTGATTAATCTCTTTTTCTTCGAGGAAGTCGCCTTTGACAACAATTTGTCGTAGATAATTACGTAAAGATTGAGTCTCACAAATTAAGATGGATACTGTAGACACCCCATTTTTGACCGTCCTCAAAACTTGGACGTCATCGTTTGAACACTCGATGATCATCCATGCTCGTGTTCGTTTTGAGTTCTTGGAGGTCTCGGCCGCGCGCCTCGCCTCAAGATCTCTCAACTTGACTGTTTTGTACTTGGTTGTGGACCAAACACTTGTGTTTTTGCTTCTGAGGGAAGAGGGTGGCTTGTTGGCCATCCCCTCAACCCATCGGTCAAGGCTTGAAGCCATCGGCCTTGTTTTCCTGCCATCGGCCAAAAGTGTTGGCCGATCGGTACTATTTTTGGTCGGTCGGCCCTTATGTTGGTCGATCGGCCATATTTTTTGGCCGAACCCTGTTCATCTGCTTTATGCAGATATTTTATGTCAGCTGTCATTGCTGGCATCCACAATTCATCCCCTCCATACACGTGTATGGAGGGATTTGCCCCTTTGTTTAGCGTCTTCAAGAAGCTTTAGAATTTGAAATTCTATAAGAAGGGAGCTCCTCCTCCCTTCTCAGAGGTTCAGAAAAATTAGGGTTGAGTGATACATATAGTTTTGTATCTATTTCTTCTTGTTTATTCTTATTTTGTGCTCTAAAGTGTTGTTTTGTCTTATTATTGTACACAAACACACACTAGAACACCATCCTCTTGGAACTGAGGTCCCTTGAGGTTGATTTCAGGGTTCTTGGAGTGGTTTGAACTCAAAAAAGTTGCTGGAGTTGTGTTCTTGAAGAGGTTCTTCAAGGGTAAGCAAACTTGCTTTTAATACCCCATTCTTGCTTAAGCTTTTGGCCCTTCTTGCTCATTGTTTTAAGCTTAACTCTTAACTGATAAAAGTTCTAATTTTACAAGCTTTAGACCTTTGTTTAAGGTCACTTTTTGGTTTGGGATTGTTTACCCCCTCTTAGGCCTTGTTTAGCCTTATTCTTGTGCCTTCTTTTTAAGCCTTGGGATCACCTTGTTTTGGCCTTCCCACCACTGAAATCTAGAGGGATTTCAATGGTGGGGATGGTGTTTTAAGGTCCCAAAAAGGAGAGGGTCATCCCCTCTCCTTGTGTTTTCAATATTTGCCTTAATATGCCTCATGTGTGAGCATGTTTGTTAAGTTCATGTTGGCCATATTTTAGCATGTATTTATGGCTATTTCACTGAGGCTCACCACTATTTTTGCTTGGATTGATCATTCCATACATGGTTCATACACTTGTAGTGTAAATCACACACACTAGCTTTGTATGCTTCATGAAGTAGCATGTCATTCTAGTCTATGTTATGTCCATTTCAGCATGTTCTTGGGCTTGTTTTACCATGTCATACCTCTGTTAGGGTTTGGTTTAATAGCTCCTTGCATGCTCCATGCACTTGTAGTGCATTTCCATGAAATAGCCTAATGTGTCTCATGCTTTAACATATCATTTTAGCATGCTTTTGGCTTAGCTCTGAGAAGACTTTGTTCATGTTTTACCATGTTTAAGGTCTGATTTATGTTGTCTTGATCATATATGCCATGCTTTGTATAGCTACCATGCAATCTAGCTTGTTAACTTTGAGTGTCCAAGTCACTAGCATGCTTTACTTGGCTCATTTCAATGATTTGGCATCATTTGTTATGATATTTCAGTCCATGTTTCATGCTCATACACTAGCATTTATCACTCCTTTAATGTTTTAAAGAGTTGATGTTTTATGCCTCTTAAATGGATCATTGTGTATGCTTCCATGCTTAGGTCATTTGGATGCCATCTAAGTGGGTTTTTGGACTTACTTTGACATGCCATAACTCTGTTTTTATTGGTTTATGTCATGCCATGTTTGGTTTTGATAGGTGTGGTATAACACCTCTTTTGTAGCCTTGCATGCCTCATGCTTTTGGCGTTGTGTTCTAGCTTGTGTTGGCTAGTTTCGAGCATGTTTTTGGTCTTGTTTGGACCTGCCTTGGGACTGTTTTAGGTCCCCTTGGCCCTTTGGGGCTTGTCTTGCATGGTCTTGGTTTGAACCCCTTGGCTAGCCTTAAGCCTTGAGCCTTCTTGCGTGATTTGCTTGTTTTGTTTAGTTGGTTTGGCACCTTTCCATGCATGATTTCAGAGCTTACCATGTATGTTACATGTCCATATTTGTCCACTTTTAAGTGCTCTTGAAAGTTGTCCTCCTATGCCTAGGTGATAGGCAATTGGCATGCATGTTTGTATGTACCTTTGTCTTCATTTTCATAGCACTTTGGCCACTGATTTTGGGCATGGCTGAGGTCTATCCATCTTTAGTTTAAGTCCATTTTACCATATTGTCGCATGCTTGTCTCATTTTGTATGTTGTTGCATACTCGTCCACCTTTACATGCCTTACATGTTTGCATGTTCATGTTGCATCTTACCATGTTGTTCAAAGTTGCTACTTTACATCATGCTTGCATGCTTGTCATATTGCATGTTGTCACATGCTTGCTAATTGACATGTTGTTGCATGCTCACCCACCTTGCATACTTGTTGTATGCTTGAGTAGTTTGCTTGCTTGCTTGCATGCTTAGATTGCATTGTATTATGTGTGCATTCCCTTGCCTCTTGATCAAGCATGATAGAGATTGGGGCCCCTTATGTGTTTTGTGCATTTCATTTGATATTGAATTGCACACTTGGCTCCTTTAGCCATCATGCATTGAAATACGTGATTGGTGGCCCGAGGGTCGAGGACTATACTCCCTTGAGCTCATGACATGATAGGGAGGGTGGTGGTGCAAACATTGTCTTGTAAATGCATTGCCATGCTCTGTTTGTCCTCTACTACAGCAACAGGAGCAGTCTGCAGGAAAAAATGGTCGACCGACCATATTCAGTGCCAATCAGCTAACAATGTCTGGCCGAGAGCCTTATTTTTGGTCGATGACCTTCATCTCTTGGCCAATGGCCTTTCCATTTGGCCGATGGCCTCTCAGCATGACCATGAAGTGGTTCTGGAGCATCACAGAGACTTGTGCAATTTTCAAAGGTACAGAGCAGTGCAAACAGAGGCAACATAAAACATGGGAACGGATTTCCGAGCTAAGCCGACCGAGCATGCATTTGTCCCTCTTCTCGAGGCTGCTTTACTATTTTTTATAGCTTAATTAATTTGTTTAATTAGTTAAGTGTTGTGTAATAATTAATTAACTTGTTAGTTAGTTAATTAGTTGATTTGTATTATTCTTTCGGTCTTTCCGTCGAGAGGGCCAATTGTTGTAATAAGCGTGCGTGTGTGTGATGCATGTCTTCCAACCTCCATTTCTTTCTCCCTTTTACTTAACCGCTTCCGATAGTTAGTTTTAGGGCACGTTCCATTTAGCATCCTTATGCTATGCATGTTTGCATCATTCATCTGTATTGCATGCGCCGGGCTCGGCGCATCATACTAACTGCATTATATTTCAATTCCAAGTTGAATGCATGTATCGATTGTTGCATCTCATATGCCATCTTAGATTAGCCGAGCCTATTCTAGTCGCATTTTGCATGCGTTGCATTAGCCATTCTAACATGAACTAGGATCATGCATTGATTATTAACTAGTTTCTTGTTTTGGCTCGGAGTATGCTGTAAGTGTTTATGCTTTAGCATCTCGCATGGGTGTGAGTTTTGCCATGAAAGTATGCTTGCCATGAGGCTATTTGCTTATGTGATATAACTACCTGAGTGCCTGTGGGTGAAGGTTGGATTACTTGAATTGGAACGATTCATTGAAATCCGTGTTTTAGCCTACTTGCGAATAGTAAACTTCAAACCATTTCCAAACAAACGGATATGCGATACTTTGTTCCAAATTAGGCGATCTAGTCTATACTTGTGTGTTGTGCGCATCACATAGTTATTCTAGCTAATTAACCGGAATAAGAACGCATGTGTTTTCAAAAACAAGATATCATGCTCAGTACAGGCCGATCTTTGATCGGGCGAGCGGGGGTGCTCATTGCATGACCTTCCCCAATCGTACCCAAATTCCCGAGCCGAGGCAACTTTGGTGATGACAGACATGTGGCCTTAGGCATGAGTCAGGGTTTCCTAAATTTTCCCAAAATAAAATTTAGGTGGCAACTCTGTATCTGGCAAAGTAGTCCATGTTTGGCACTTCTTTACAAAAAATCAGTTTTCCAAAACGATTTGCCGGATTTGGACTCTTTGGTAATTTATCGGTCTTGCATTGCACTTTGCAAGACTAGATTCAGAACCGTGACATTTGAGTCCGAACTGTAGTAGTATGCCAAAGGAAACAAAACAAGATCTTCTCGGGAGTTCCTCGGGCGCGTCTACAGATACGTACTCATCTAAATGGCATTCGAGTAGATTTTTATCAAGGTCTACTAGATGCAGTACGTGCTGGTAAAAATTATGGAGGTTAAATTTATCACTTATGGTATTACAACTACACACACACATATTTTTGTTATTTATATAACATTTCTGTTACATCAAAATATTTTTTAGGAAATGTTAGTCATAGAACAATATTACTTTTGTCGTTTGTTGGTAGTCCACAAGACATGTATCAATGATATCAGGATGCAATGGCCTTGGTCCAAAAGTATGGTAGTCCACAAGACATGTATCAATGATATCCTGGTTCAAACTGGCGATGAGAGCATTACCCTTACACATATACAAAAAAATGTGTTTGACATTATTGACAATGAAGTTATTATAATGCAACAATTCTAAAAAATAAAATATTATCGAATGTAATTGTAAAAAGTTTATATCCTCTTTTGTTAAGATAATAGCATAATATTTTTATAATTTATTCGACTTAAAATTTGAAAAGTCTAAGGTCTCATTTGTGGTTTGGGTTTTTTTAATAATTTTTTGACTTTTTGATTATTTTATAAGGTGAAAAAAGTCAATGTATTTGATAATGACTTTTTTAATTATATGAAAAATGTATTGACTAATATGTATAACTTGCTTTTTTTTAGTAGCTTTTAGCCTTTTTTTTCAAATACGGCCTAAATGTTGTTCAATTTAATTTATTAATTTATTTTTTAGAATTTGTAAAACTTGAGCATGTGGGATGACCCATCTCTGAAAACTTCTAGAGTCACCACTAGTCACCAGAATTCTTATGCATAAGAAGGAAGTGGCAATATTAGTTTTGCAATTAAGGTCTCGTTTGATAAGTGATTTTTTTAATTAAAAAGTCAAAAAGTCATTAAAAAAATTAAAAAGTTAATAATTCATATCAAAAAATTAAAGATTCTCTTTTCTCTCTATTTTTTGCACATCTTTTAGTAAAAAACTAAAAAGTCATCCCAAATATACTAGTTTTTTTTAGCTCATATTTTAGCCAAATAATCAAAAAATTACTAAATTAACTTGTTCCCAAACGAGGCCTAAATATACTTTCAAGGACTTTTTTATTTGCAATCATTGGTTTAAAATTGTCATATCATTCTATATGTATTTTTATATGATTTTTATGTATGTATGTCATTATTCTATCAAGGCTTTAGTTGATTTTTTTTTCTTTTTTTTTGGACATGTAATAATTTATTCTAATATTCTTTAAATATTCATCAACTTGGTGGCTAAGAAAAATTGATGATAAATCTATTTTTATGAGTGTATTAGCATTAGATTCAATGATTAATTTATTTTGATTATAAGAATATGATTAATGAAATATATGAATAATAAGTACAAATTATTATTTTAAAAGATTTTTTTTTTTTTTTTTTTTTTCATTTTTACCTTTGTATAGATGAATAGATAGACGTGAAGATCAAAGTAATAAAGCATAAGATAACGACTTTTAACAAACAAGACTAAAATGACATGTGGTACTCTATATAACATTATACTATAAGATAATGACTTCTAGCAAACACGAGTACAATGCTATGCGGTACTCTATATAAAATTATATTTTTTAAATGTGATTACCAAAGTATAAGATAAATGAGTTTTAGCAAACAAAACTAAAATGATATGGTGTACTCTATATAACATTATATTTTTAATATATCACATCACAAGTATTAAAATTGCCTATTTATTTTTTAATTTATGATATAATAAGTTCCTTGTTCGTTTAAAGTTTTAATATATGTATTCAACAATAAAAAAAACCCTACATCAATTAATCTAATTTTTTTTTCAAATTAAACCATATATGAAATTAAAATTATTTATTATTATTTAAATTTAAAAAAATAGAAAATCTTCTCCCTTGTTTTCCTAAACTCTTCCTCTCCTGTTTCTTCCTTTTGCTTGGGTTATAATTTCCCGTTCAAGAGTGTACACCATCAACAGGCCCGGTCCTGAGATTTTCGGGGCCCAAAGCCAATAATCAACTACTAAATTTCTGGGGCCCTTCATATTTTTTTTTTATTAAATGGAAAAAAAAAATTAAGATAAAGGACAAAAGATTTGCATTAAAATTACAAAAAATACTTAGTATTACATTATAACAACTAATATGTATCACTTGATCCTCGCTCTTCTTGCATTTTTAGAAGCAAATAAATCAATCATACTTGTATAATCTAGTTTTTTTGCAAAATCATTTTCAATGGATAACAATGCTAATCCATTCAATCTTTCTTGTGACATGGTTGATCAAAGGTAATTTTTGATGATTTTTAACTTTGAAAAGCTTCTTTCCCCCGATGCAACTGTAATCGGAATAGTCAAAAGTATCCTGTAAGCAACCCATGAATTTGGGAAACAATTTGCCATCAACTGCAGATGATTGAGCACTTCAATTGGCTTATTGACTTCTTTTTTTTAAATGTAATATTGATCTTAGACTTTGAAATGTGATAAAGTAGTGCAACTTTGTATTTGTATAAAATTTAGATAATGTGACACCCACTATAAATCCTAAAAATCGCTTAATAAGAAAGTGAAATTGAATCTAAATCTAAAGAGGTTTTTGATGGTTTTGGGTTATTATTACACACATAATCTACTTTGCGATACTTATCCTATTATCCCTCGAAGCCAATATAAAAATGGTGGATCTTATTATTTCACCTAAAAAATAAATTAAGGCACCATATGAATTTATCCCAAGATGATAGTATAATTTTCTGACCAACTGGCACATTTAATAGGTTGTGGTAGACCTAACTAAATAAGAATACATTGGGTATTCATGTGTCAGTTTCTCTCTCAATTATAGATACATTGATTGTACCCAGTGATTAAAATCAAACTACTGAAATTTTATAGATAATTAGGATTAATTCAATATTTTAACTAATACTTTGCAATCTCATTAGATGAATTTACAAAATTAAGTGATATTTTAGAATTTTTTTAAAATGGACCTACTAAATTATAGAGTTGAAAAGAATGCCAAGTTTAACATAAAAAGTATTGAAAATGTTTTCTAAAATATGACTCTAATTGGAAATTTAGTTTAAAAGAAAAAATAAAATGGAATACTTTTAAATTTTTTGTATTTTTTAATATTTTTTTAATAAAGAAATACTTTTTATAATGGCGCCAACCACTCCCTCCCTTAGCAGCCTCTGTTTACATTCGAGAAGTCTTCTTCAGAATCCCTTTTGGATAACGGCAAGCTCATGAGGTCATGAATTAATATTTTTTTTTAATAGTGTTATGAATTAAAAAAAAAAATGGGCCTTTTAAGTTGGTTTGGGCCTTAAACTTTTGGCTTTTTAAATGGTCAAAAAAATTAAGTTAATTTGGGCCTTTTTTTTATTTTTTTTGGACTCAAAACACACCTAACATATTATACTAATTTATAATAGGAGGGGGCCCCATTTTGGACCTATTTTAAGGGGCCCTAAGCCATGGCCTTGTGGGCCTATGGCCAGGGCCGGGCCTGACCATCAAGGCTCACCGTTGTGTCCTGGAGAATGATTAACAAGAGCTATTTACACTAATGCTATGTTTGGTTAGGAAATTTGAGGAGAGATTTAGAAAGAAAAAAGAAAAAGGTGTGTAAAACTACATAAAATATAGGTATATTATATTCATATTTTGATGATGCAGTTCGTTCCAAGTGGAACGGGTCGGACTGAACCACGCTCCTCAAGTCTATGTCCAAATGACCAAGCCCACGGGAGAATCTGCACAAGAGTCCAATGGGGAACGGGGGGTCCCCCAGTGAACCCTCCGACAAGCAAGTTAGGAAGAGAAGTGGATTGTAAAGATAGACTAGAGATAGAAAAGCTTAACCTTCTTCTTGTCTTCAACGTCTGTTTATATCCTCTGGTAATCATTTCGTTGTCCCTTCCGACCTGTCACCTTGGCCGAAAGTCTATGTTGTAGCTTACCTTGTTCAGGGTGAGGGCGTGCTGTCCTGACAGAGAGGGGTTATCGCAATAAATGTTGTAAGGGATCTCATTAATGGCAATGTGCCGTGGTAATAACTTTGCAGATCTTTGTCTGCTGATGTGGCTTGCCCTTCTCTCGCCACGTGTCTTGATGTCATTGGTTCTAATTGCTATGTGGGGCTTCAACAGTGCTGGGTTTTAGTATTTGAGATGTGTATTGGGCCCTAAATGGTGGGCTATAATCTTTATGGGCTTACCCATGTCATATTTCATCAACCTTTTCCATTTTCTTTTTTAAATTCATCCTCAGATCTTTCAACCAAACACAATGGGATCAAATCAAAATCATTTCTTAAAACAACAAATCAATTTATGGTACTCGACTTTTCCATTTTGTAATTTCAATTAGTTGATAATTACATTTTCTATATTATACCACAAATTATTCATAAAAAATAAAAAAATAAATAAAAAAATTGATCCAATTACTATAACCATATTAGTTTATAACATTTATTGAAAAAAATAAACAAACATTATTTAAAAACAAGATTCATATTCAAATTCAACATCCAAATATAACCGAAAAACCTCTAATCTGCATATTTATTTAAAGAAAAATTATTTCATAGTCCAGAACCATTATTTCACACCATTTCAAAATTGACACATATCCCTATTTTATCTCTTAAACCCAAGATACAACCAGTGGAGCTCACTGTTCTAACCAATATGAAAAATTGACACATTATCTCTTAAATCCAAGATAAAACCAGTGGAGCCCACTGTTCTAACTTCTAACCAATATGAAAATGAATATGGAACACTACATGATCTTGCCCCAACCTCAAGACCCTACCACCTCCATCATAGTGGCATTCCCATCTTGTGATTCACATACAATTTATGATTCACATGGGAAAGTTTGCAACTATAGGTGTAAAAAGAAACCCTACAACTGGATTTGTTTCGTCCCCATAAAAACAGCAAAAACCATGGAGTCCAAAGCTCATCACAAGCATAACCGCTGAAAGCCACACACATACACACAAGAAAAAAGGGCAAAACACAAACACAAGCAAAACACAAGAAAAAAGGGCCACACACATATCTTCATCTCCCTCTCCCTCTCTACCTTTTGCTTCTGTTGCTGCTGAACATTCTTCAGAACATTCTTCAGAACTTCCATAGCCTCCGCAACCTTGGCTTTCAGAGCTTCAGGCGACTCCAGCAAATGCAAAACCTCAGTCTGATCCATCTGCAGAAGCATGCCAGTAACCTTCGCTGCCATATCAGGCTCCAGCTGTTCCACAAGTGGATACAGATTTTCACCCAGCATCTGCAATCGTTCACCCAGCATCTGCAATCGTTCACCCAACACACATTTCAGTTATTCATCAGAACACTATCGTCATTGTACTAACAACACTAATCATCATCATGGTACATGGATTAGAAGGCATCAGAAAAACCTCTGCCATAAGGATGATAACGAAATGTAACAGAGTTACCTGTCTATCTTAAAAAAGGAAGTTCTGTTGCAATTAACAAACACTAATGAATATCCTAAAACAAGAAATGAAGCTAAACTGTTAAATGTTTAAGCATATATGACATTGAAAATTTGAGTTCTTAAGGCAACTCTAACAAGCTATCTAAATGGGCTATTTTAGCTATCTTCATCTCCCTCTCCCTCTCTACCTTTTGCTTCTGTTGCTGCTGAACATTCTTCAGAACATTCTTCAGAACTTCCATAGCCTCCGCAACCTTGGCTTTCAGAGCTTCAGGCGACTCCAGCAAATGCAAAACCTCAGTCTGATCCATCTGCAGAAGCATGCCAGTAACCTTCGCTGCCATATCAGGCTCCAGCTGTTCCACAAGTGGATACAGATTTTCACCCAGCATCTGCAATCGTTCACCCAACACACATTTCAGTTATTCATCAGAACACTATCGTCATTGTACTAACAACACTAATCATCATCATGGTACATGGATTAGAAGGCATCAGAAAAACCTCTGCCATAAGGATGATAACGAAATGTAACAGAGTTACCTGTCTATCTTACTAATGGTAGCATTCTGGCTAAAGCTTATTTAAGACCTACGGCAAAAATTTTAATTGGGACCTTTTATAATTTTTTTACTACAATTTTTATCATTTTTAGTGGGGCCCTTTATACTACAATTTTGATAAGAAAATAAAAGAGGTGTAATATAGTGATAAAAGACCATTTTGTATCCAATGAAAGATGTTTCTCTCTTTCTGATTTGACGGAGAGATCATGATATTGATGAATTGGTTTCTTTTTTTTTGATATTTTAAAATTTGACCATTATTTATTTATTTTACAAACAATTTTTGTTAAATTTTCTTTTTTTATTTCTGATACTTTTTTGTGTATACACATACATGGCATAAAAAGTGGGGCCTTCTACTCAAGGCCCTAGGCAAGCACCTACGCTGCCTGCCCCTTGAGCCATTACTGTTTCAAACACTGCCAAAAAATTTAAGTAATAATACCATCAGAAAATATGTTATTCTGTTGACTAAAGCCAGATGAATTTGATATGTGAGAGAACTCCAAACAACTTTAAGTTGCCTCACCATTGGCACAAAGAAATTCGGGATGGGGCCCCCACCAGGCCTCATGCCTGGTACAAGTTGCTGCTGATACCCAAAACCGGGCTGACAAAGTTTAAATACCAGCAAACAAAATACGTTACCAACATGTTATGGTTATAAAATACTGCTCATATCATACACACCCAGTCATTTCAAGGACAAAACATAGAAGATTGAACTTGTAACTTCATGAAGAAGAATATTAACATATCACAAAATTCCAGATAAGGTGTCAAAATAGTGATCTTATGAATGGCGCATAAATTGAAAAGAAATGGCTGAGTCACCCATATTTGAACTATCCTGTCAGGTGACTTGAAGAAACGCTACTGAATGTAGTTGAATATACCATAGCATCACAGTAGCTACATTCAATGCAATTACAAAGTAGAAGTGAATGTCTTTTCTGGGAAGAGCGAGGATTTTTTTTTAAGAAAAAATTTGAAAAGTAGAGAAGAATGAATAATTTTCAAACACCCATTGCTCAAACTTACAAAGTTTGTCCCCGAAACCATATTTTACGACCATCCGGTCTGTGAAACGAGTTTGGCTAGTTATGACCAATATCATAATGTATTTGTGAATTGGGAGTTCTACACTGTGCAAAATAAGAGAAAATTAGTTCTCAAATTAGAATTTTCAAACCGGGTTGACTGCAAATGCCTCCAATTTATAAAGCAACTGACAAATGGGTGAAGAGAATAAGAGTGCAACACTAGCTAGAGACATGGGGAAAGGGCCAAAATGTTATAAGTACACAGTTCAGGACAAAAATTACCCTTCTCAGTTCCAATAAGAAAAAGCAACATGGTCCCATGAGCATAAGCTCACATACAGCACAATGGCATTCAAGAATAAAAAACAAAGAAATACAAGAGTAAATATATTGACAATACGTTGATTTTTGGCTTGTGATTTCCTTCCTCTTCATGTGTTTTAGGATTAGTTCTTTTTACAGTCGAGAACATAGTACACAATGTTGATTAGATGGGCCAAATGGATAAAGTAATATCTTGAAAACCTGCTCCTATTGCACAGTATTGGAGCCTGTTTCTTCTTAATATACATGGGCAGTTTTAATAAGAATATAATTTTTTTGGACCTCAAACTTTAAGAGTTTTGGAGTGAATGTTATAACCTTTGCATTGATAAGTCAAGTCCATCAGGTCAGTTTGCTCAGGTGGCCTTCTGAGACAGGCTTCCATTTCTTATGAGCACATGCATCACTAGATTTATGGATGTACTAAAAAACATAGTGGTCCCATGGTTCATGAGAAGGAATAAAAGGACTTGTCCCTTGAGTAACCACAACCAAAAACACCAAATCCTCGCAATTCAAATGGAAGTTTATTAAAGGCGTGCCTAGGTGTGCGCCTAGGCCCAAGGCTCATCAAGGCGCAGTCAGTGCGCTTCAAAACATCTGAAGCTAGGCAATATAAAACAAGCCCCATAAAGGTGCATGAAACGTGCTCTTTGGGCTTAGGCTCAAGGTGCATGACTTATGTGCTTCTTTTAAAAAGTTTGTTTATTACAACTATTACCTTGATTTCACGTAAACTCATTGTTTTAAAAAGGGATAATTACAACATAAATCCTAAAGTTTCACGTATTTTTCACTTTAAATCCCCTCCATTACCTTATACAGACAGAGATGGATAGAGGGAGCAAATTGAAATATGGATAAAACTACAGGGTTTAATTTGTCGAAATTGAAACATTGGGGTTTAAAGTTAAAAACGTGTAAAACCGTAGGATTTTTTTTGTAATTAATCCTTTAAGGTTTTAAATTTTTTTGACATTTTTAGTAGCATTTTATAACTTTTTGGCATACAACTAAAAAAAAATCACAATTATTATTATTATTATTTTTGCATTTTTTGTTTTTAGTAATTTTTTTAATATATTTTTTAACTTTTTAAGTCCAATAAATTTAAAAGTAATTTTTTACAAAAAAAATAAAAACAAAAAATTAACTACTTGTAACTTTTTTTTTAAAAAAAAAATAAAAATTAAAAGAACTTTGGTGTCTGGTTGAATAAGTAGTTAAAATTGTTAATTTTTTTTTTTTTAAAAGATTCATTAAAATAAAAGAAAACCAATAAAAAATTCTAACACCAAACACCCACTTAGCCAAAAAAATCACAATTATTTATTTTTATTTTTTTTTGCATTTTTTATTTTTAGTATTTTTTTCATCAAAATGAGAATTTATTAAATCTTGGACATAATTTTTTTCCATCAAATTTGATAAAAATGAAAATTTGTGATAACAGAATTTTTTTTTAAAACGATTTAATAAAGGTTTAATGAAAGAATCGGAGTAGTTAATATCATATCAAATCTTTTACTCAAATTAAAATTAAATAGATGAAAAAATTGACCATGGATTACACAAGAAAATGACATAATTCTATACTTTCTACGCCATAACTAAAAAAAAATCATAACCAAACACAAATAAGGTATAACTAAAGATCTCAAAATAATTAGAAAAAAAATGATTATAACTAAAGAAATTCTCCAGATTGGAGATAATTCATCAAGTTTCAATTTAAGCAAAGTAATTGAATAGTGAAGCGAAGAACACTAACCATTTTCTCGGTTTAAATAGTAAAGATAGCCGCAACCAAGTGACCGCCCAGTAGTCAAGTCCTTTTCTATTCAAACAGAAATCACCTCAGTCTGATTTTTGTTCTTACAAAAATCATATAGCTGCGATTCCGTCACCCTGGTGTCGAGGTCCTTGACATACAGCCACATATCTACCAATTTTTGTTTTTCAAATTTTTTTTTTTTTTTTTCCTTCCCTCTCCTCTTTTTTATTTATAGAACACAAACCATATTAGAAAGCAAAATCAAACACACACACCCAGCACGAAATTAACAATTTTTTTTTTTTTTTGATAGAGGGAGGAGAGGAAAGAGTAAATAGGGGTAGGTTGTCGGAGATCCGACGAGGCGCAACGGAGAGGAAGAATGTGAGTTTTTCAGAAATGATCTGCAGGTGTGTCTGTTTTTTATAGTTGGAGTCAACCCGCCTAAATTACAATTGGACCTCTGAAGTACTAAATAATTTTATTTTGGTCCCCATGCTTTAGAGTTTGTCAATTTGACCCCAAAACTTTTAGGGTTTTTTTTTGTCATCGTCGCCGTCATCAATGTGATTGAGGAAAAAATATTAACTGTAACAATGTCACCTGCCAATAAAAAGTCATAAAGAACTAAATTAACAAGTTTTATCTTCTACTAACTTAACATTATTATAGTTCTTATCGTAAATTAAAATTGTTTATTGGATGGTGATACCGCCACGTGATATTACCGTTACATTCAATATTTATTTATAATCGAGTTATCAATTGTCAAATTCACTGATTTAAAAGGTTAAAGTGATAAATTGTAATACTTACAAGGATAAAGTGGGGAAAAAAATGTAATATTTAAAGGATGGAGCTTTCGTTTGATTCATAATCTAGAATGAAAGATGTTGCCGGTCTTATTTTAATAATGTAAACTTTTATTTTTTAAGATATTTCGTATAAAAAATAAAGAGAATAAAAAAAAATCATTAACTTTTTAAAGAATGTTTGTATTAAGCTTGATTTTACCTGCAAACGAAAAATGTCAATTAATTACTTGAAATATTCTGTGTCATGTAATATGGTCAGTTTGAAAAGCTCCATGGATTTTTAAGGCCTGATATATGCTTCTAATAGTCCTGAGACGTACAATCCTCCTACCAAAATACCATGTTATTTCTATTTTTCCATAAAATTCTGAGAGTGGTAATAAAAACAGTTCCCCAATGTATATTCAAGATTAGGGGTGCAATTTGGGTGGGCTCGATCCGAGCAATCTGAACCTAGTCCGAATTTTTTTAGGATTTGGACAAGATATTTTCAAATTTGGTACGGGCTTGGGCAAAATTTCAAAAGCCCGAATTAAATTTGGACGGACTTGGGCAAAGACATAAAACAACCCGAGCAACCCGAAACTCGAATTATAAATATATAGTTATATAAAAATATTAAATATATATATACAAATTATTAGTCATTACATGATATTAAAGTAACTTAGATTATTAAATCATGTTGAATATATATTATATATATAAATAACATAAAATCTTACTTTTTTATTTTTATTTTTATTTTCACTCATAAATTGTAAAGACTACTATAGCGGCATCTCTCTTACATTATATAAATTATTTGTTTTGATGGTATTAATGATTTTCTATATATATATAATGTAAATATAGTCAAATTTTAATAATTTAATAATGTAGCTGTAAAAAAAAATCGGGCAATTTGGGCAATTCGAGTTTAACTCAGGTCGGGCTTGGACAAGTAACCTCGGGTTACAATTCGGGCTTGGACGGGCCTGGGCAGATCTCAGCACAACTTGAACTGAGCTTGAACAACCTCCCAATCCGACCGAACCCGCCCGAGTTGCACCCCCATTCAAGATTTCTTTGCTTTTGCTTACCATGTTGTTCTGCTTCCAATGCTCTAATGGGGTCTATAAGATTGGGTCTTACCTTGTTGGGGATTTGTTTAGGGAATGAGTTGATTTTTTGGCTTTTTATTTATTTTTATTATTTTAGTCTGGGGTTAAAAAGTCTAGTTTTGGAAGGATTTTAGGTTTTTTTGACTTTTTTGTAAGAAAAAGAATGTAATGATTATGAATTGAACGTGATATTTTGTTTTATTACGTTAAAAAGACTATTTTATTTTTTGTGATTAAAATAATTTAAAAAATCCCAACTTTTGCTACCCAAATTAAACCTCAATGAGGTCTACAAGTTGAGTGCAAATTTTTTCAGATTTCGAGATTAGTGTAAATACATTAAAAAAATCATTAATGGATGCAGTAACCACCAATGTCTCTTCTCTGATGCTCAATTAGTTCTTATTAAACAGCTGAATAAGGAGAGGCTATTTAGTTCTTGAATAAAAAGTACTATGTAAATAATATGACCTGCTAAGTTTCACAATTTTATGTTGTAATTTTTAATTTTTAATTTTTAATTTTTTATCTTTCAACTGTATATAATTATTAAGTCTAAATAAACAATTCTCAAAATTCAAATTGTTGGGTTAATTATATCAAAATTTTCTTGATTATTGGTGAATATTGACTTATTTCCTACGTAAATGAACATGTATACTTTAACTTTTTCAATTATAAAAATGTGAGAAAAACACTTTCACACTCAAAAATCACCTTTAGACTGGGCGTTTGTATAATTTTTATACTTGAGAAAGAGTCAATACATATAGGTTGATAAATGAGGGGTTAATTTTGATCTTTTGATTTTAAACTTGTTGTTTTAAATTAACTTTTTTTTTTTGGTTATTCTATTTACACACCATTAATACTTTCAGTACACACTATTATTTACTATACACATAAAATAATTTTTAGAGTTCAAAAATATTTTTAACTTTTCTAACCTTATATTAACACACCACTAACTATTTGAATACACACCATTACATATATCAAAAACTCTTTATTTTCACCACTGCACACAACAAAAACCTCACAATTTTCAGAATAGAGACCAACAGAAACTATCTTCATCGGTCTTGATTTCCATCGCAGACAGAGGTTTCATTCGACCTCCATCTTCGTCGGTGTTGATTTCTATAATTGGTGTTGAACTCTCGTCATGTCTCATCTCATCGTCTCGTTGTTTCAGATCACCAGCGGAATATTTCATTCAACCTCTATTTTCGCCAGTGTTGATCTTCATTGTCGGTCTTGAACTCTCATCTCTTGTTGTCGTTTCAAATTCATCAAATTAGTCATATTCATAAATACATAGTTGAACAAACTTAATGTGTTCAAAAATTTATATCTAAACAATGAATAAAAGTTTAATTTATTTTAATCGAACGAACTTAAAATATTTAATTTTTTCTGTATGTACATTTAATATTTGGTCAATCTTAATAATTTGAACAAAATTATTTTTTTCAAATATAAATATTCAAACATTATGTAAAAATTCAACTTCTGTTATCCGAACACGATGAGCAAACTCAACTTCTTGACATACGAACGAGATAAATAAATAAATAAATAAAAACTAAGTCATAAACTAATCTTTTCAATGTTCAAATTTACATTTTCAATATTTATA
Source organism: Camellia granthamiana (assembly GCA_036172215.1). Taxonomy (NCBI): domain Eukaryota; kingdom Viridiplantae; phylum Streptophyta; class Magnoliopsida; order Ericales; family Theaceae; genus Camellia; species Camellia granthamiana. The sequence goes on from CM069908.1 coordinate 139,278,053, forward strand.
TCGGAACCAATTATCTCAGTATCATTCATGGTGTGCAAATCTTCAAAACTAATTGATTTTAATATTTTTAACCCCTAAATCTTCAAAGATAATAATATTTTGAATTTAAAAAATAAGTATAATGGAGAAGAGAATGAAATGAACTAATTGACAATGAATGATATTATAAGTGTGTGTTAATGGTGAAGATGATGAAGAAATACAATGTTTATATGTTAAAATCCTAAATCCTATAGGAATGATGGTATGTAAAGAGTATTTTGTATTTTTAAATATAAATTTTTTAAATAGGTCAAATGCACCTCATGTTTGTCCTTAATAGTCATTTCATTGGAGGATATTATTTGAATATAAATTTAATTTATTAATAGTGTGTATTAAAAATAGAGTACTGCTATTAGCACCCCATAAATTATTTTGGACTCTTCAATTTTTAGATTTTTTTTATTACAATAATAACCTCAAATAAAATTACTAAAAATGACATCATTAATTTTGGGACACTCCTCACAATTAAACCCATACACCGCTGTATCATGAATTAGGGTTTATGAGAGTACTTACTTCCATCACTACTCATTCATCTTCCTCAAATCTCACCTTTAAAACTTACTCACCCTCAAAACTTTGAAAACTCTTTGGTGGTAATATTCCTGCGATAATGGTAGCAGCCATTTGATTGCCCCCACTTCTCCAGCAATGATAATGAATGGAAGTTTTTTCGGCAACCACAACTCCATGAGACGAGAAGAGTACAACAATAAAAATTCAGAGGAAGTTCATAGTTTTGATGGTGTTCTTAGCTTATAATAGATTGGCCTTGTAAGGGTAACTTTCTTTATAAAAAAAAAATGACAAAAATAATAAAATATGTTTGTCATTTTTTCAGAGCTAAACTCCTAAACATATGACTGAAATTCGGGAACAAGGCCCGAACATTGTTTATTTGTTCGGGAATCGGTAACCGAACATTTATTATTTGTTCGGGAATTGGTAATCGAACATTAATCACCGAAGAAAAAGATGAGGCGACAGAGAGAGAGAGCGCAGAGACAATAATCACATTTGGCTCTTCTTCTTCTTCTTCTTTTTATTATTCTTCGTGGATTTTGTTAGGTTTTTGGAAGAGAAGTTTTTTTAGAGTTTGAGAGGTGTGCGTTCAATTGAATGAGTGAAATATTTTTACAAGAATAATTTTGGTATTATTTGAAGGGGAGAAAAGAAATTTTAAAGATTTCAAAATTTATAAGTAGGGGTTCAAAGAAATAGAAAGTCTAAAATAATAGATGGAGTGCTAATAGTATCACTCTAAAAATATTAGTGGTGTGTAAATAGAACCATTTTTTAAATAAATAAAAAAAAAAACTTTATGATGATGTGTGAGAAATATCAAAATGAAAATTTTTTTTTGACAACTACATCAATAATTAAATAAGCTGATTGGTAAGCATTCTCCAGAACCGCAAAATAGGCTTGGTTGATTTGTTTGTTTTGTTTTGTTCTTTTAACAAGATTCTAAGATATTAGTTTATTGGTAAAGTTTTACAACTAAAAGGATTAGTTTTGTTCCATCAACTCAAACCCATTATCTTCCCTTCACCACACCCAAAACCATTGGACCCTTATCTTCCCTTTACCACACCCAAATCCATTGGACCAAACTTAAAATCTAAAATATGATTTGTTTGCATGTAGAGAAAAGTAAATGTCTTTGTCTCCAGTTAAAATTTTAATTAGACTAAACAGTTGAGGATTTGTTTAAATTTTCAATATTTTTTTAAAAATTTTAATTAAAATATGAGGTAAAAAAATGAAAGTTTTGAGAATGATTTTTAGATTTTTTTTTATTATGAAAAACACATGTAAAAAGTAATGATAAGAATTTTTTATTTTTTTAAATTATCTTTTAGCTTTTTGATTTTTGTAATGATTTTTTTACTTTTTATTTAGGGCAAATTACACAAATAGTCCCTATAGTTTGGGGCTTGTATCACTTTGGTCCCTGACTTTTCAATTGTAACACATTTGACTCTGAATTTTGAATCTTCTTCCAAATAAGGACAATTGAATATATAATTAGATTTTTCAAGGGTAAAATTGTCAATTTGATAAAATATAAATTAATTTGACAAAACTAAATGTCAAACAAATATTTTTAAATTTTTAAAAATTATTTTTACCTACTAAAAATAAAATTATGTAAAATTAATAGATCTTTTAGACATTTATTTATTTATTTTTACCAAATTAATTTTTATTATGTGTTTGGATGATGATCATGTAAAATTAATTTTTAAAAATTAATCATGTAATTTTTATTAATTTTACATAATTTTATCATTGGTTGATAAAAATAATTTAAAAAAAATTAAAATTATTTTTTTGAAATTTATTTTTGTCAAATTAGTTTATATTTTATCAAATTGACGATTTTACGCTTGAAAAATCTAATAATATTTTCAATTGTCCTTATTTGAAACAAGATTCAAAATTCAGGATCAAATGTGTCACAATTGAAAAGTCAAGGACCAAAGTGACATAAGTCCTAAACTATAGAGACTATTAGTGTAATTAACCATTTTATTAATTTATTAAGGTGTTTGAGAAGTAACTAATTTAATTAACTTTTTATTTTTTTTAAGAAAAAACATATAAAAAATAAAAATATATATATATAATTCAATATTTTAATTTTTTTAATTATTCTAACAAAAAGTCACCACCCAAACGGTGCCTAAATTGACTTGAATAACCCCTAATATAAGTTTTTTGAGTGGGAGTTGGTGGAGGAGCATTTGAATAATTTCTTGGGTTGAGTGGGAGTTGGTGGAAGAGCATTTGAATAATTTCTTGGGTTTTTGTGTGTGTGGGAGTTCACATCAAATACAAAAGCGAGATGTCATTAGCGGGGCCAACTCCATCTCGAGAAGTTATTGGTTTGTTTGGAGCATCGCCAATCAGGTAGTTGTCGTTTGGTAACATTTGAATAATTTCTTGGGTTGAGTGGGAGTTGGTGGAAGAGCATTTGAATAATTTCTTGGGTTTTTGGTGTGTGTGGGAGTTCACATCAAATACAAAAGCGAGATGTCATTAGCGGGGCCAACTCCATCTCGAGAAGTTATTGGTTTGTTTGGAGCATCGCCAATCAGGTAGTTGTCATTTGGTAACATTTGAATAATTTCTTGGGTTGAGTGGGAGTTGGTGGAAGAGCATTTGAATAATTTCTTGGGTTTTTGGTGTGTGTGGGAGTTCACATCAAATACAAAAGCGAGATGTCATTAGCGGGGCAACTCCATCTCGAGAAGTTATTGGTTTGTTTGGAGCATCGCCAATCATGTAGTTGTCGTTTGGTAACATTTAGGTACCGTTTGGTAATACTTACGTTTTTAATTTTTTATTTTCTATTTATATTTATAAAAATTTTAAAAATTCAAATAAAAATTTATTTGGTAAATTTTTTATTTATAAATCAGTGGTCTCAGTTTATAAATTTGATCAAAAAATGTGTTTCTGTTTTGAGTTTTGAGTTTTTTTTTTTTACCACCCAACACTAGTTACCACCCACCACCATTTTCTACCACCGTCTTCCGCCACCACCACCCACCACCCGCCACCCACCCGCCACTACCATCCACTGCCCGCCACCAGCACTCGCCACCTATCCGCCACCACCACTCACCACCCACTTGCCACCACCATCCACCACCCGCCACCACCAACCAGCCACCACCACCAGCCACCTGCCACCTACCCGCTACCACCACTCACCACCCGCCACCGCCACCACCACCACCACCACCCACCACCCACCCCTACCCCCACCCACTCGCTACCACCCACCACCTGTCACCGTCACCCACCCACCCACTCCCACCACCCGCCATCCGCCACCCACCTGCCACTACCACCCACTCGCTACCACCCGCCACCGTCACCCACCCATCCACCCACTACCACCACCCACCCGCCACCACTCACCACCACCTACCGTTACCACTTTCCACCACCGTCTTCCACCGCCACTTACCACCACTTGCCATTTCTCACTCTTTTTTATATTTTTAAATTTTTTAAAACATTTTGTCAATTACCAAACGCGTTTGCAATTTATATTTTTCTAAAAATAAACAAAAACCAGTTTATAAAAATTTTGTAAATATAAACTGAAAACGTAAACGTTACCAAACAGACTTTTACGTTTTCAGTTTTCAGTTTATATTTACAAAAATTTTAAAAACTCAAATAAAAACTTGTTTGATAAATTTTTTATTTATAAATCAGTGGTCTCAGTTTATAAATTTGGCCAAAAATGTAAACTCAAAAAATGTGTTTTCATTTTGAGTTTTGAGTTTTTTTTTTTTTTACCACCCAACACTAGCCACCACCCGTAACCATTTTCCACCACCGTCTTCCACCACCACCCACTCCCCACCACCACCTGCCACCACCACCCACCACCCGCCACCACCACCCATCTGCCAACCACTCGCCACCACCACCCATCCCTCGCCGTCGCCACCACCACCACCACCCACCTGTCATCCACCCGCCACCACCCACTTCTACTACCATCCACCGCCCCCCACCTTCCACCGCTCGCCACCTACCCGCCACCACCACTCACCACCAACCTGCCGCCACCCACCCGCCACCGCCACCACCACCACCACCCACCCGCCACTCACCAACTACCGCCACCTATTCGCTACTACCCACCACCCACCACCGTCACCGTCACCCACCCACCACTACCACCACCTGCTACCTACCCGCCATCACCCATCACCCGCCACCGTTACCGTCACCCCACCCACCCACCACTACCACCACCACCACCTGCTACCTACCCACCACCACCACCCGCTATCCACCACCCACCTGCCACCACCACTACCACCCACTCGCTACCACCCACCACCCGCCACAGTCACCCACCCACCCATCCACCATCACCACCCGCCACCAACCACCCACCCGCCACCACCCATCACCACCCGCCACCGTCACCCACCCACTCACCATCACCACCCGCCACCTACCCGCCACCACCACCCACCCGCCACCACCCACCACCACCCGCCACTACCACCACCACCACCACCTACTCGCTACCACCCGCCACTGTCACCCACCCACCTACCACCACCACCCGTCACCTACCCGCCACCACCCACCACCACCCGCCATCCGCCACCCACCTGCCACCACCACCCACCACCCACTCGCCACCACCCGCCACAGTCACCCACCCACCCACCACCACCACCACCCGCTACCCACCACCCGCTACCCACCACCCACCATCACCACTTTCCACCACCGTCTTCCGCCGTCACTTGCCATTTTTCACTTTTTTTTATATTTTTAAATTTTTTTAAACATTTTGTCAATTACCAAACGAGTTTGTAGTTTATGTTTTTCTAAAAATAAACAAAAAATAAAACAAAAACCAGTTTATAAAATTTTTGTAAATATAAACTGAAAACGTAAATGTTACCAAACAGACCCGTAGTGTTTTAAGAGTACTGTAATTAATAAATGAGATAAGATTCATAATTTTATGTTAAGTAATTGAAAAAGAAAAAGGACATAATAAATTGTGATTAACACTTCACGTAGCGCCAAGAATACTAAAATAATTTTCCCTCCATGTCCACCATCAACTAATCAAAAACTCTTTAATTAATTTATTTATTTATATTGTTAATGTTTTATTATAATTTAAATTCATTAAAAAAATTAAGGAATCCTACCATATAAATTGACCTTAATGAATGAATAATTTCTTAATTATATATAGAAAAATTTTATAATATACATTTTGAAAAATGTATGTATCATATATCTCAGTAATGATTTTTATGACGTTTAGTTATGATCTATTATGATGTCGGTTATGATTTAATTATGACTCATTGCTGTGTTGATTATGACTTGTTATAGTTGTTATTTTGGTTATGACCTAAGAAGTCTTTAGTTATGCTTCACGTGATGCTTGATTATCTGTTAAGTTATGACAAAAAATAATTTAGTTATAACACTTTGAAAATGATACACCCCTTTTGAATTGTATATTGTAGCATTACCCTTACATATATATA
>CM069908.1:139284353-139336689 GCA_036172215.1 Camellia granthamiana
GTATAGAAACTCGTCCAGTACTTTATCTTTGTAAAAAGTCAAGTTGATCGAATATCGATAGCTACTTGATCAGATCAGATTCTTATCAATAATTTATTTTGAAAATTATATTTACCGTTGACAGAAATTTGATTCGATCAAATAGTTATCAATATTCGATCAATGTGATTTTTTACATGGATAAAATATTCAATGAGTTATACATATTGAACGGCTCGAATTATTGAAACAAGACCTGTAATGGACCTCCACAAGCTCAACAACATGCTTCAATCTGATTTCAAACTGAGGAGAAGCCTATACGAAAATGGCTTTGTTCACATTGACTCATGGACTGACTACTGGAGTCTGAAGGTCATTGGTCTTTCTAGGGGGACTTTTTCACTGCTCAGAGCTAATCCTATAAGGCGAAATAATCGCATAGTGATATCCCAAAAAAAAAAAAAAAAAAAAAATATGAAAAAATATAATATTTTAATTATTAAAATAAATAAATTTCAACATTAATTTGAATTTTTTTTTTTCCTAACATTGTGCTGTTATTTCCCCACTCTATAATAAGATAGAAAGAGGTAAAATGTGGACAGGGGTTTATTAGACAAATTATTTGACACTCTTGGGGGCAAATTGAGATGGTATCCATTTGATTTTTATTGATCGAAATAATGTGATTCATTAAATTTTTATCTTTTTTAAAGAAATAATTAAACAAGTATCCCTTAATAAATAGTATAAACTAATATTTTAAGACCACCAACTGACATTTTGAGATTTATTTGTCATGCAATTTAAACTACCACTACCTATCCAAGTATAAATTAGAAAGAAAAAGTTAAGAACAACCGAGGGGTTGGTCAATGGTGACAACTCAGAATTTTCTACCGTAATATTTGGGTCTGATTTTTTATAGTTGTTTACATTTACTACAAGAAAAAATACATTTGGCGACTAAATTTTTAATAGCCAAAAGTGAATTTTTAGTCGCCAAAAGTCGGGTTTTAAGTTTCTCCGACTAAATTTTTTAGTCGCCGGTTTGGTCGCTGGAAAACTGTCGCGAAAGGTATTGGCGACTAAAAAACTTTTAGTCGCCAAAAACCAAGTCAATGGCGACTAAAATTTTCGTCGCCAAAGCTCATTTATATTTTTTAAATTATACATTTGGCGACTAAATTTTAGTCGCCAATAGTGAATTATTTTTTTTTAATTTATACATTTGCCGACTATTTTTTTCGTCGCCAATACTGAAGCTTTGGCGACCACCCATTTTAGTCGCCAAAAGCTTATTTCAGAAAAAATAAATAAATAAATAAATAAATAATAAAAAAATTATCTTCTACTCTTCCCAAGTTTTAAACCACCAACCTTGCACACTATAAACAGCAACACACTCTCTCCACTATGCCACAATAACACCACATGAATATATATGTAAAATATATTATTTATATAGTATATTGACCCGTATTAATATAAAATTATATATATGAACATAATTATTTTTATTCAATATAATTTATGTAAAAAATAAATTATTCATTAAAAAAAAAAAAGAAGCCACTTTTGGCGACTAAATTTTTTTTTTTGTCGCCAAAAAACCTTAGTTTCGGCTACTACCAATAATTTAGTCGCTAAAAAAATTAATTTCCACCAAAAAAATAACCACTTTTCGGCGACTAAACTTAATTTTAGTCACCAAAACCTCCACTTTTGCTGACTAAACTGAATTTTAGTCGCCAATTGTCCACTTTTAGCTACTAAATTTTTTTTAGTAGCCAAAAACCTTTACTTTTGGCTACAAATTTTTTTTTTTGTCGGTAAATCACCTATAATCGGCGACCAAACTATTTTTTAGTCACCAAAACCTATACTTTTGGCTACTAAATTTTTTTAGTCGCCAAAAACCTTCACTTTTGGCTACTAAAATTGTTTTTAGTCGCTAAAACCCATATAATCGGCGACTAAACTGATTTTTAGTCACCAATAACTATACATTTGGCTACTAAACTGTTTTAGTCGCCAAAAGTCTTCACTTTTGGCTACTAATTCAATTTTAGTCGCCAATTGTCCTACTTTCAGCGACGAAATTTATATTTTTAGTCGCTAAAACTGCTTTTTCTTGTAGTGATCCCGTTGTAACAACCCTCGTTTAATTACCGTTAAACCACTGAATTATCTACTGATTACCGCTAAACTGAATTGATAATGACTGATAATTGAATTAACTGAGGTACTGAATAGACTGATTGAAATCGAAACTGAAATTGAATAAGTTTATATGTTGAATTGCATGTTTCATCTGTTTGAGTGATTGCTTATCTGTTTGAATTTATATGTTTAAATTGCTAATTGAAGGCCTTATCGGCGGGCCGAATTAGAAACCGTTTAATGTTTTGTAATCAGCGGAATATTTAGGATTTTATGGTATATTTATCTGAAAATTGATTAGGAATGATTAAATTAGATTAAATTGAGTTATTTGCAAACCTTGACTTATTTACCAAATTGCCTAGTGAGTGGGCCATTATCATATTACACTTGAGCCTTATTATACTCCTACACAAACACATTTGATCAGTCTTCTTCCACTCTTAGCCGACCAAACAAGAGGATAGATAGAGAGAGAGTTCATCTTGAGGGAATTAAGCTCAATTGTTAAAATTGCTAGAAGGACTTGAAGATCGAAGTGTATGTGCATAAATTGAACTTCTAGGCAAGAAATCAACACTCTAGGTAAGGAAATTATTGTCTTCTTGTTGTCTTTAAGCTTCATCTTGCAAGAATCATGGTTATAGAGAAGTCAAGGCATGATTTTGCTCATACATGTTGAATTGGAACTCCATGGTTGCATGCATGCTTGAATTGGTGTATTTTGAAGTTAAATTCTTGGAGAATCATACATGCATGTCCATGTTTTTATTATAGACCATGTTTCCACATTGTTTTCAAAGATTAGAGCTCATTAGAGCAAGAATTGAAGCTTGGTTTTGATTTAAAGCTCATGCATTGCATGTCTTCAAATTGTTCTTGAAAATGGGCTTGAAAATGGCTTTGATTGACCAACCCTTGGCCCTTGCATGTGCAAATTAGCTTTTGAAACTTGTTATACATTGAGTTTTAGAGTATTTTCCAGAATTTGGGGCCAAGAGGTTGAGTTTTGGATGGTTGAATACTTGGTTCGAACTTGGGAGACAAATCTGGAAATTCCAGATTTTGCTTCCTCGCTCGAGCGAAGGATTCCTCGCTCGAGCGAGCACCTTTATTCAGGGCTCCGCTCGAGCGAGCATCGAGCGTGGTATCGCGCGTGAAAATCCAGCAACCAGTACTTTTACTGTTCATACGGGTCGCTCGAGCGAAGGATTTCTCGCTCGAGCGAAGCCTTTGATTTTGGAAGCTCGCTCGAGCGAAGGAAGGCTCGCTCGAGCGAGGATCCTATTTTCAGCAACTTTTGAAAAATGCCTTCCAAGTGTATTTTTGCATCCTCATCTCATCCTAGGCATTCTTAGGCCTAGTTTAAGGCATCTTAATGAGGATTTGGACATAGAACCACACCGAGGAAATTTAGGGATTTAATTATCATCCTTCCCGACTGTGAAACTTAGTGTGTGTTCTATTTATTGACTGTTTAGGGTTGGCTCTCGGGGACGCGCTCTAGCTGCTATTAGCCCAATCTCTGTGAGTAACAGATTGTGTAAAGATATGTTCAAAATGGTTATATTTTGAATACTGAACTGAACTGTTTATTGAACTGATATTGTTTATTGAATGAATGTATGTCCTTTATTTCTGAACTGTACTGTGGCATCCTTAGCACCTACTGTTATTGACTGTTACAGAGCTCTGTAGGTTTCCCTGTGGAACCATATTGTTTATCGATTGATGGCCATCATTATTGTTGGGTCTGTTAAGGCCCGGTCCTTCTGGACCTACTGTTTATAGGCTATTGGATGTACCACATATGACTGATTGACTGAATTACTGAAAGACTGAAATACTGTTTAATGAATTGTTTTCATTACTGTAAGGACATTCATTCATAACCTCTTTACACTTATTGTTATTCACTGGGCTTTAGCTCACTGTTTATATATATATGTAGGTTCTCAGCAGCCAGACCGGAGCTAGGAGCGTGGGTTAGTCCCCCAGTTTTGTCAAGCCAGCCTATGTGCCTCACTGCGAGGTTCCGAGACGCCATGCTATGGCTTGGGGTGTTTTTGTGTCCCCCACCTGTCTCTTGACTGTTTTGTATAATTGTATAAACTGTATACTGTTTACTGCACTGTTATCGAGGGAATAGATCCCCGTACTGAATGTTGTATATGATTGTATATAGACTGTACTGTTTAAACTGAATGAATGCATGAAAAAATGTTTTTGGGCATACAGATTTTCACAGCTCAATGGACACTAGTTATTTACTGTATTGGCTTCCGCCAGGCCCTGTGCTCTGTTCTACTGTATTACTGTTCTGCAGGCCTTCGGTAATCTCGGGTTACTGGCCAGTTACGGTGCTAAACCCATAGGGCCGGGTTTGGGTCGTGACAGAGTGGTATCAGAGCGATACTTAACCACGAGTTATACCGCACACACGTGTCCAAATGAGCTATAGGGTGTCCTAGAAAAATGATTAGGGCATCTCATGATTTTGAAAAGTGTGTGCTTATGACTGACTGATTATATGTTAAAGTGTTGAACTGTTAAATGTACAACTGCTTATAATGATAACTGTTATAACTGCTTATAGCGGAATGGATAATGCAAACACTGCAAATGAAACTGAATCATCATCCTCTGAGGCCAGAATGGCCAGACTTGAACAAATGATGGGATTGGTACTTGAAAGACTGGACCAACAACAGAACCAACAGCCCCCTCCTCCTCCTCCGGTGCAACCGAAACAAAATGTACAGAATGTGAATGCTAATGAGGTGGACATTATTGCACTGACTCATAAGTTCAGCAAACTGAAACCGCCGTCCTTTCAGGGAGGCTTGGAACCGCTAAAGGCTGAAGCTTGGGTGCTTGAAACGGAAAAGTTGTTTGAAATGTTTCCGTGCTCTGAAGCCAATAAAGTACTGTTAGCAACCTTCACCCTTCAGGAAGAAGCAAGAAGGTGGTGGATGTTAACCCGCGATACAAATGCTATTATAACTTGGGCTCAGTTCAAGGAGTCCTTCTTTGAAAAGTATTTCCCTCAGTGCATCAGGGACAGAAAAGTAACGGAGTTTGAACAACTGAAACAGGGCACAATGTCTGTTGCCGAGTATGAGAAGAAATTCACCGAATTTGCCAGATATGCACCACAGATGGTGGACACTGAATATAAGAAGGCCAGAAGGTTTGAAGGAGGCCTTAGTGCTGCTATACTGGACCGAATAAATGTTTTGAAAATGCCAACTTATGTGGGTGTGCTCGACCGTGCATTGATGGCCGAGTCAAATATTGCAGCAGTGAAACAATCTGAAACACCAACAACTGAATGGCATGGTAAACGACAGGGTTTCAAATTTAAGAAAGGCAAGCACAATCAGTTGAACAAGAAACAGAATACGGGGTCAACAACTAGCCCCAGCCAAGGGAGTGGATTCATTCCACCCTGTTCTGTATGTGGCAATAAACACAAAGGGGTTTGCTACCAGATTTCAGGAGCTTGTTTCAGATGTGGCAAGGTGGGCCACAGAATTAAAGACTGCCCTTCTGCTCCACCAGCTAGTGGTAAAGCTGCACCAAGTGCAGCAGCATCAAATGTAGCACCAAAGCCTAACCCCAAAGCTACCGGGAAAGAGCCTGTGAGGCAGGGCCGAGTATTTGCCCTAGTACCGGGAGATGTTCAGAATACTGAGACCGTTGTGTCAGGTATCCTCTCTATTTGTGCTCAAGATGCATATGTATTGATTGATTCGGGGTCTACACATTCTTATGTGTCGCATGCTTTTTCACGGAAATTGAATAGACCCTTAGAACCTATGAATTACTTGTTAGCTGTATCATCACCTGTTGGAGGATCCATGACATGTGCATATATGTATCCTGCTTGTGAAATTATTGTTGGGGATATGCATCTGTTTATTGACTTACTACCGTTGAACATAGATCATTTTGATGTGATATTGGGGATGGATTGGCTACAAAAATATCATGCCACTATAGATTGTGTAACAAAACAAGTAGTTTTCCGTCCACCGGGTTTACCTGAATTTGTGTTTAATGGGAGTGGAGTAGTACCTCCTCCGTATTTGATTTCTTCTGTAAAAGCTGTCAAATTGATTAGAAAGGGATGTAAAGGATATCTGTGTTCTGTACTGACTGTATCTGCTAATGATAATGTTAAAACTGATGTGAATTGCATTCCTATAGTCAGAGAATTCCCAGATGTGTTTCCAGATGATCTGCCAGGGGATTTGATTGATAGGGAAGTTGAATTTACTGTTGATGTGATTCCGGGTACACAGCCAATGTCTAAAGCTCCTTACAGAATGGCTCCAACTGAACTGAAAGAATTGAAGGTACAATTGCAGGAACTGTTAGACAAGAAGTTTATCAGACCCAGTACTTCACCATGGGGTGCACCTGTCCTGTTTGTAAAGAAGAAAGATGGCTCACTGAGACTGTGCATTGATTACTGCGAATTGAACAAGGTAACTGTAAAGAACAAATATCCCTTACCGCGTATTGATAATTTATTTGATCAGCTACAGGGTGCACAAGTGTTTTCCAAGATTGACCTTAGATCGGGGTACCATCAACTGAAAGTTAAACCGGAAGACATTGACAAAACTGCTTTTAGAACGAGGTATGGTCATTATGAATTTTTAGTTATGCCGTTCGGAGTCACGAATGCCCCAGCTGCATTTATGGACCTCATGAACAGAATTTTTAAACCATACCTTGATGATTTTATTGTGGTAATCATTGATGACATATTGATTTATTCTAAGACTGTAGAAGAACATGAACATCATCTGAGACTTGCCCTGCAAACCTTAAGAGAACAGAAACTGTATGGTAAACTGTCTAAGTGTGAGTTTTGGCTTGATCATGTTATGTTTTTGGGGCATGTTGTTAGCAAAGATGGAATTTCTGTTGATCCGCAGAAAATTGAAGCTGTAGTGAACTGGCCTAGACCAACAAATGTGACTGAAGTCCGAAACTTTTTGGGATTGGCTGGATATTACAGAAGATTTGTCAAAGACTTCTCCAAAATTGCCTTACCTCTGACTCAGTTGACACAGAAAGGGATATCATTTGACTGGACTGACCAACGGGAATCAGCATTTCAGGAGTTGAAAACTAGACTTGTGACTGCACCAATTCTGACTCTACCTTCAGGTACGGATGGTTATACTGTATTTAGTGATGCTTCTCATAAGGGTTTGGGGTGTGTTCTAATGCAGAATGGGAGAGTTATTGCTTATGCTTCCCGACAGTTGAGACCACATGAAAAGAACTACCCGACCCATGACTTAGAACTTGCTGCAGTGGTATTTGCATTGAAAATCTAGCGTCACTATCTTTATGGGGCGACATGTGAAGTATATACTGACCACAAGAGCCTGAAGTACTTTTTCACTCAGAAAGAACTGAATATGAGACAGCGGAGATGGCTTGAACTGATAAAAGATTATGACCTACAGATTTTGTACCATCCGGGAAAAGCCAACACCGTTGCCGATGCTTTGAGCCGAAAATCGATTGGGAACTTAGCCTGTTTGCTGACTGGACAGAAAGAGTTGCTTTGTGATCTTGAAAAGTCTGAAATTGAAATTGTTTTGAAGGAACAAGGTGGAACCTTAGCTGCTATTTCTGCTCAACCAGCCTTGATTGAAGAGATTAAAGAGAAACAGCAACTGGATGATTTCTTAAAGAAGATTATTGAAGAAAGAGATTCAAAACCGAGACCGGGATACAAATTTGAGAACAATGTACTGAAATTTCAAGAAAGACTGTGTGTACCGAATGACACTGAACTGAAAAGAAGAATTCTGCAAGAGGGCCACAATTCAAAATTTTCTATCCACCCAGGGAATACGAAAATGTATCAAGATTTGAAGTTGAATTTCTGGTGGCCGGGAATGAAGAAAGAAATTGCCGACTTTGTGTCCAAATGTCTTCATTGCCAACAAGTCAAAGCTGAACATCAACGACCTGCTGGATTATTGCAGCCCTTACCCATACCAGAATGGAAATGGGAGCATATCACGATGGATTTTATCGTTGGATTACCTCGCTCCAGAAAAGGTATGGATTCAATTTGGGTTATTGTTGATAGACTGACTAAATCTGCTCACTTCTTACCTGTCAAGACAATTTATAATGCGAACAAATTGGCTGTTATCTATATTGATGAAATTGTTAGACTGCACGGAGTGCCTGTGTCTATTGTTTCTGACAGGGATTCGAAGTTTACATCGAGGTTTTGGCAAAGCCTACAGACTGCATTGGGTACTGAATTGAGGCTGAGTAGTGCCTATCATCCTCAGACAGATGGACAGTCAGAGAGGACCATCCAGACTCTGGAGGATCTATTGAGAATATGTGTCCTTGATTTTCAGGGAAACTGGGAAAGTCATTTGCCATTGGCTGAATTCGCCTACAACAACAGCTACCATTCGAGTATTGGTATGGCGCCTTTCGAGGCATTGTATGGCAGAAAGTGTAGATCTCCGATTTGCTGGGCAGAAGTTGGAGATGGGCCGTTGCTTGGGCCCGAAATTGTTTATGAAACGACTGAAAAGGTAAAACTGATACAGCAAAGATTGAAAACTGCACAGAGTAGACAGAAGAGTTATGCAGATATTAGAAGACGAGACCGAGAATATGAAGTGGGTGATCACGTTTTTGTGAAAGTGACACCAATGAAAGGCCAGACTCGTTTTGGAGTCAAAGGCAAGTTAGCGCCAAGGTATGTCGGACCGTATCAGATTATTGAGAAAATCAATCCGGTGGCGTATCAAGTTGCACTTCCTCCTGAAATGGAGCATATGCATAACGTCTTCCACATTTCGATGTTGAGAGATTATCTTCGGGATCCATTCCATGTGATTGAGCCTACTCGGATAGTGTTGAGTGATGACTACACTTACGAGGAGAGGCCTATACAGATTGTAAACCGACGGATCAAGAAACTGAGAAACAAAGAGATCCCGCTAGTGAAAGTTGACTGGCAGAACCATGGTGGTGTGTATGCCACTTGGGAAAGGGAAGATGACATGGCTAAAAGATACCCAGAACTGTTCCCACTGAACCCTGTTTTCTTCCAAACTGAAGGTAACTCGAGTTTAGAGGACTAAACTCCTTATAAGGAGGGGAGACTGTAACAACCCTCGTTTAATTACCGTTAAACCACTGAATTATCTACTGATTACCGCTAAACTGAATTGATAATGACTGATAATTGAATTAACTGAGGTACTGAATAGACTGATTGAAATCGAAACTGAAATTGAATAAGTTTATATGTTGAATTGCATGTTTCATCTGTTTGAGTGATTGCTTATCTGTTTGAATTTATATGTTTAAATTGCTAATTGAAGGCCTTATCGGCGGCCGAATTAGAAACCGTTTAATGTTTTGTAATCAGCGGAATATTTAGGATTTTATGGTACATTTATCTGAAAATTGATTAGGAATGATTAAATTAGATTAAATTGAGTTATTTGCAAACCTTGACTTATTTACCAAATTGCCTAGTGAGTGGGCCATTATCATATTACACTTGAGCCTTATTATACTCCTACACAAACACATTTGATCAGTCTTCTTCCACTCTTAGCCGACCAAACAAGAGGATAGATAGAGAGAGAGTTCATCTTGAGGGAATTAAGCTCAAATTGTTAAAATTGCTAGAAGGACTTGAAGATCGAAGTGTATGTGCATAAATTGAACTTCTAGGCAAGAAATCAACACTCTAGGTAAGGAAATTATTGTCTTCTTGTTGTCTTTAAGCTTCATCTTGCAAGAATCATGGTTATAGAGAAGTCAAGGCATGATTTTGCTCATACATGTTGAATTGGAACTCCATGGTTGCATGCATGCTTGAATTGGTGTATTTTGAAGTTAAATTCTTGGAGAATCATACATGCATGTCCATGTTTTTATTATAGACCATGTTTCCACATTGTTTTCAAAGATTAGAGCTCATTAGAGCAAGAATTGAAGCTTGGTTTTGATTTAAAGCTCATGCATTGCATGTCTTCAAATTGTTCTTGAAAATGGGCTTGAAAATGGCTTTGATTGACCAACCCTTGGCCCTTGCATGTGCAAATTAGCTTTTGAAACTTGTTATACATTGAGTTTTAGAGTATTTTCCAGAATTTGGGGCCAAGAGGTTGAGTTTTGGATGGTTGAATACTTGGTTCGAACTTGGGAGACAAATCTGGAAATTCCAGATTTTACTTCCTCGCTCGAGCGAGCACCTTTATTCAGGGCTCCGCTCGAGCGAGCATCGAGCGTGGTATCGCGCGTGAAAATCCAGCAACCAGTACTTTTACTGTTCATACGGGTCGCTCGAGCGAAGGATTTCTCGCTCGAGCGAAGCCTTTGATTTTGGAAGCTCGCTCGAGCGAAGGAAGGCTCGCTCGAGCGAGGATCCTATTTTCAGCAACTTTTGAAAAATGCCTTCCAAGTGTATTTTTGCATCCTCATCTCATCCTAGGCATTCTTAGGCCTAGTTTAAGGCATCTTAATGAGGATTTGGACATAGAACCACACCGAGGAAATTTAGGGATTTAATTATCATCCTTCCCGACTGTGAAACTTAGTGTGTGTTCTATTTATTGACTGTTTAGGGTTGGCTCTCGGGGACGCGCTCTAGCTGCTATTAGCCCAATCTCTGTGAGTAACAGATTGTGTAAAGATATGTTCAAAATGGTTATATTTTGAATACTGAACTGAACTGTTTATTGAACTGATATTGTTTATTGAATGAATGTATGTCCTTTATTTCTGAACTGTACTGTGGCATCCTTAGCACCTACTGTTATTGACTGTTACAGAGCTCTGTAGGTTTCCCTGTGGAACCATATTGTTTATCGATTGATGGCCATCATTATTGTTGGGTCTGTTAAGGCCCGGTCCTTCTGGACCTACTGTTTATAGGCTATTGGATGTACCACATATGACTGATTGACTGAATTACTGAAAGACTGAAATACTGTTTAATGAATTGTTTTCATTACTGTAAGGACATTCATTCATAACCTCTTTACACTTATTGTTATTCACTGGGCTTTAGCTCACTGTTTATATATATATGTAGGTTCTCAGCAGCCAGACCGGAGCTAGGAGCGTGGGTTAGTCCCCCAGTTTTGTCAAGCCAGCCTATGTGCCTCACTGCAAGGTTCCGAGACGCCATGCTATGGCTTGGGGTGTTTTTGTGTCCCCCACCTGTCTCTTGACTGTTTTGTATAATTGTATAAACTGTATACTGTTTACTGCACTGTTATCGAGGGAATAGATCCCCGTACTGAATGTTGTATATGATTGTATATAGACTGTACTGTTTAAACTGAATGAATGCATGAAAAATGTTTTTGGGCATACAGATTTTCACAGCTCAATGGACACTAGTTATTTACTGTATTGGCTTCCGCCAAGCCCTGTGCTCTGTTCTACTGTATTACTGTTCTGCAGGCCTTCGGTAATCTCGGGTTACTGGCCAGTTACGGTGCTAAACCCATAGGGCCGGGTTTGGGTCGTGACATCCCGCTTGACATTTTTTTTCACTATCATGTTTAGATAGATAAGAAAACAAAGCATGTGAGGGATATAAGAGAAATTTCTTTTTTCTTCTTCTGTATTTTACATAGCAACATTAGTATCATCAATATTTTACAGCTAATCAATTTGTTTTTCACCAATGTTACAACTTTTAATGAAAAATGAAATAAATGTCAACAAAATGTGACTTAAATTCATTCAATACTAGATGGATCTCACAACATACGAGCTAAATGTCAACCACAATTTTTTTTACCACAATTTTTATTTAGGTTTCGTTTGACATAAGTTATTTTGATTAAATTAATCAATAAAAACAAAACAGACTAATTTAATCAATAAAATAAAATATCACATTTAAATCGTAATTGTACGGGAAGTAAATATTCTTCACTTCCATACTCCTTGCCTCCGTATTCAGCTCACTCCAAATGGTGTCATCTCTCCTGCAAACACAACAAGAATGAGCTAACCGGCGAGTGTCTCATCGGAAAACTCCTCCGACGATCAAGTCAGCAACCTCAGAGATTATAGGAGAATGAGAAAGTTCTTTGGCTCAAGATCGCTTCCCTTTTAGAATGAACTCGTAGGGTCTCATATAGACAACTTGTCTCACTTCTCAATGTAGTGCGCATTATCCCCATTATCTTGGGGCAAGGACATTCTGTTCTGTTATTCCCTTACACGCATGTACTTGTTAGAAATAGCACTAACTTGAATAGATCACTATCTGTCCCCCACCAACTGCTAGGGCACGAGTAACCCCCAACCGAGCATCCCTTGGCCGAGCTACTGATAGTTTGGTTAAGCCTATGATCTTTGCCCATGAGTCCAGCGTCGAGCTGCCATTCGACTCAAGGATCACATTCTGCTTGGTCCTACTCAGCATAGTTGGATTAGCTTGATTCACATGAAGAACACCTCGCCCGGTCAGAGGAAGCTCGGTTAGCTTTGTAAGCCATTCCCAAGCCTGCCTTTGGCGTGGCCTAGCCATTTCACTTTTTCTTTATTCTAAATACAACTTTTTAACCAAATTAAAATAATTAAAAAAACCAAACTAAAGTAGTTCATCACAAATGAGGGCTTAAGGGAGTTTCTGAAATAAAATTGCCGCTAATTATTGTAGACTTTCTAAGGAAAACAAAGGGCTAAACTTTTACGCTGTGTTTAATTAGGAGATTTGAAAAGAAATTTGGAAAAAAGAAAAAAAAATGTGTATAAAATTATAAAAAAAATATATAGATATATTTTATTCACATTTCAATTACCTTTTCTCTTTTTCTTTCTAAATTTCTTTCTAAATCCTCCAACTAAACACAGAAAATGACACAATGACTCATTTTTTACAAGTCATGATGATAGTAATGGTCAGGATACAATGTGTGAAGGTGTAGCAGAATTATCTGACAAAAAATAGGCAAATATACAATGCATATGGTATTCCTTTGCACAAAAGCAAGCGAGAATTGTGAAAAATATATATATATATATTTCAATTTTCTTTCTACTTATTACAATTGAAAACCATTCTTAGGGTAAAAAAATTGGCAGAAACAGAGTTGAAAATTGCCAACTTGCTTCGCCAAAAAAAAAAAAAATAATTAACTGCAGTTTGGAACCCAAAACCACAGTGCTTACCACCTATAGCTAGCCTCTTGACTCATATTTCATTTTGCTAATCTAAAGGGTAGTTTTAAAGACCAAATTGCTTCATAAGTTTGGAAAAATCATACATACTCATAAATTTTAGGAAAAATAAAATAACAGTAGTCTTTGAGCAAATATTATAAATCAACGGCAAAGTTTTAGAGTGGTGCTACATGCACCAATTAGTGTACTAATTAGTGTACTAACACTAATTATGACATTATTATTGACCACACTTATTATACAAATTACAAATACCAAAAATATCTTAAATTATATCACATCATTAATTAGTACACCTGCACTAATTGGTACATATAGCATTAGTCAAAGTTTTAAGAAAAATTACAGTTGAAGTGGAATTTGCAAAACAAATTACCAAGTAAAAATCACCACTAATTTTCGTAAATTTTTTTTCAATTTTGTGATTTAAAGTGAGTTGTGTTCATTGCACAATATTCATTACGTGCCTTTATCTTGCAGTTGCATGATGAATAAATTTTATGTTGAATTTACTAAAATGTCCTCATGGGTCTAGGATGTTGATGGGATATGAAGACATGAATTTAGAATGTCACATTATGATTGTTAGACTTGTCCTACAAGGGATTCATAAGCCACTCAAACTTTATATAAATATTCTAGACACTCCTCATTTGAATTGAATATTTTAACATAATATCAAAATTAAGTTTTGAATGATTTCTTGTAAATTAAGGGATTGTTTCGAATGGTCTTAAATAAGTGTATTTTTTTTTAATTTTTAGATTAAAAAGTTGAGGAAAAAATGTGATTGTTTGAGATAACTTTTTAGTTTTTTACGAAAAAATATGTATTAAAAAATTATATAATTCAGTGCATAGGAGAAGAGAGAGAAGAATAGGCAATACGGTAGGCAGACAAGCGTATAGGATAGGCTTGCCTCCTTTCGGGCATTGAATTGGACGGTGATGTTCGGCCCGTGGGGACCCATCACGGGTCTCGTTTTGGTAATCGAAATCGTTCAATTTGTAAAACTCATTGAGTACTATATATTTGTAAAAAATCACGTTGATCGGATATCGATAGCTATCTAATTAGAATAGTTTTTTGTCAACCGTTAACTATAACACCATCTTTTTTTATACAAAACTGATTTGATCATGTAGTTAGCGATATCCGATCAACGTGATTTTTTATATGCATATAATACTCGACGATTTCTACACATTAAACGGTTCAGATTATCAAAAAAAGGACCCATGATGGGCACCCACGGGCCGAACAGCACCGTCTTTAAGCTTGGCTCCGCCTGTATAATTTGTTCTCACCAAAGTCAGGTAAAGGCAACTCACATCAGAGTGAGTTGTACTAAAAATAATTTTTTTATAATTTTTTTTAGTGAATGGTGATTAATTTTTTAACTTTTTTTAAATAATTTTTTAATTTTTGTCTTTTTGTTTTTTTTTTTTGGTGAAAATGTCAGGCCTAAGTCTTAACTGAAATTTACTCTATCGACTCGTCTATCACCTTCACATGATATTTGGATTGAAAAAACAACTCGAGAGAGAATACACAACAGTCTCGCCTCAATATCAACAATGACATAAATCACATCATATGTAGCGATGAAACTCGACGCCACTCTAAACTCGGAAAAAGACCAACGAAAATTAAGCAAGAGAACAAATAATGTAAAGCTGGTCCCTCCATATTACTAATGTAATCTCTTTAGCATCCATGAAAGTACAGACTCACCAAAAAGTAAACAAAAACCTACATACACCACAAAATATTTCTAAAGTCATAATAATCGTCTTTTTGACCAACTTTAAACGTTCTCCAACCAATTAATTTTTTAAATTAAATAAAAAACGTCCAAAATGGCAAAAACTATTCATTCATTCCAAACATCGTACTTCAGTCTCTCTCTTACCTCTCGATCGTGTTTAGCTTTAATTTAATTGTTTGATTAGTACGTTAAATGAACATTCTAAATTTTGAGAAGTTTGTTAACACTATATTTCAATTCAGTAATCTAGAGAGAAAAGAAAAGAAATGGAGAGTTACGTATTTTTCTTATTTATTTTGATAACTTAAGTGAAGAAAAATTGAAAAAAATGAAAAGAAATGGAAAGAAACCAATTCTTTATAACTTTCATTTTCAATCTTTCTAGAGGAGGAGAGATTGGAAGAGAAAAGAAATCAACAGATTCTTATAATTTTCACAATACTAATTTTGTTCTTGTAAAAATAAAAAATATAAAATGATTGACAAAATACAGCCAAATTCTGCCGTTCCCGGCTTCATTCTGCACAAAAAAGTTATTTTAATAATATAACATAAAATCGTTTATTTTCTTTTCTCTTATGAAATCTAACCAAATAAGAAAAAAAAAATCACAATTATTTCTCTTCTTTTATTTCTTACTTATCCAAAGAGGAATGAGAAAAATCACAATTATTTCTTTTCATTTCTTTTCTCTTATAATTTAATTAATCATTTCTTTTCTTTTCTATACTAGGTTCCCAAACATAGTGTAAAAGTTGAATTTTTTTTAAAAAAAATATAAAAAATTAAAGAGATAATATGATTTAAAATAAACTAAAAGTTAAATTAGTTTTTAGTCAAATTCCAAATTGGCCTTTAAGAACCTAAAGTTAAATTTGGCAGAAAAAACTGATGAAGGAATAATCACATCACATCAATTAACATGTTAAATGAACATAATAAAGCAATTATTAACCTAAATTAAAATTAGCAGAAAAAAACTACTCCCTCCGGCTCTTATTCTATTTTTTATTAGGAAAATGTTTGAGGGCCCGAAACTTGAGGCTTGAATTGGCTCAAAACCCCAAAACGACGTCGTTTTGGGGTTTTGTTTTTTTATTTTTTTTTTCTTCCTTTTCTCCTTTTCTTTCTTCTTCTTCGTTGAGAAGAAGAACCCAGGCGAGAGAGAGAGAGAGAACACAGGCGAGAGAGAGAGAGAGAAGCAGGTCGTCGTTGGCGTCGGAGCTCGTCGGCCGAGCTCGTCGACCGATCGTCGCAGCTCGTCGGCCGTCGCATCGCCGCCTCTGCCTCCGCCCGCTTCCGCTCTGCAGCTCGTCGCTCGTCCGCCTCCGCACGCCGCCGCCTCCGCCTCCGCCCCCGCCTCCAACCCCATTTTTAGGGCCCCCTCCAGTTCTGCTCCTCCTCTCCTTCTTCTTCTTCCTCATTTCCTTCTTCTTCCTCCAACCGCCTGAAATTCGAGCCGTTTGGCTCGAAAATTTTTCGGGCCCTGTAGCAATACTCTTTTTATTATCCTAAAATATTAATATATTTTTAAAAATTAAGTACAAAAATAATATAAATTTCTTATTTTGTCCTTTTAAATTTATTAACAACATAAAAAGTACAATTATAATATTAATATTTTTCAAAAAAAATTTTTGAAACATTAATTTTTTTTTAAGTACAGTAATTATACTATCAAAAAAAAAAAAAAAAAAAGTTAAAATGCCTATGAAAAAAAAAAGATCATTATTCTAGGACGGAGAGTAACAAACAAGAATCACATCACATCAAATCAAATCAATTAATAACAACCAAATCATAACACTAAATATATAAACCAAATGATATGTAAATCAACAAACAAAGAGTTTATCATATGCAAAATGTAGTATAATAATAATAATAAAACCTAACTAAAAACACACACACACATAATATATCACCACTACTAATAGTAATTCGATCACTCCATTGAAAAAAATCTACGCAACCAGAGCGAAGGCTAGCAAACCGCCGGAGAAAGTTCCGATGGCGAATCTGTTCGAAACGGCGGCGTTTTCTGCAGGTGCAGGCGCTTCGGAGCCAGGAGGATTCGCGATCGACGACGGAGTAGGAGCTTCAGGGGCCGGTGAAACAGTAGGTGGAGAAGGAGGGGACTGAGAAGGCACATCCCCGGGAGAAGGAGCGGAGGACGGAGGAGTTGTGGTCGGAGACGGTGCTTGAGTTGGAGGCTTCACCAACGGCGAAGGAGTCGGAGCGACGGAAGGCGGTGTCGATATCGGCGACGATGCCGGTGCGTGCGACGGCGACTGAGCGATCGCTAATCCCAAAAACATCACCGTCAGAGCAACAACCACGACGGCGGAGTGAGCCATTGAGAGAAAGTTTGAGGGATGGGTTGTGAGTGGAGAAGAAACAGAGGAGTCGGAAGCGAGTATATATAGAGAGAGGAGTTTCTGAGAAGACTTGTGGTCAACTAAGGAGTCAGTTCTATAAAGTACGTACTACTTTTCATATTCACCGTCGGATTGTAAGGTCTACTTAGACTCGGATCTCGAGGAAGATCGGACGGCGTGGAAAGCCTGAAATCCGATCTCCTAGATGAACGAAGGGGAAACATTCCTTAGCCAGGCAAAAAACACGGTTCGGCTCTACCATCACCGTACACGTGGCTTGGTATTAAAAATGTGGGTGAGATCATGACCGTCTAGGTGTTGAATTTGATACGATTCGTACTTTACGTGTGAAGTAAGCTTGACCGAGAAGTAAGATGATCTGACGGTTGTGGTTCTCCACTAGATGTGGGCTAATTTAAAGGCCACATAAGATTTTATATGATGCCACGGGTTTTACGGTTTTTTTGTGTACTCGTTTCCTCTAGCTTGGTCTCTTGCTGACCAAATCAACGGCGTAATGTGGATTCAAATTCGTGCAATATCTCTAGTGTCTGGATAAATGTGATTTTTTTTAATTTTATTTTAAAAAAAGGATATTACTTTAATTCAAGTGCCCCGTTTGAAAAAAAATAAATTAAAATTAAAAAATGTTAAGAATTAAAAATAATAATAATAATGACTCTTATAAAGGTATCATTTCATTGCTTCTAAATTAATTTTTGGATCAAAAAAGAAAAAAGCCATATTTAGGTCTCTAGTTAAAAAATTACTATAATTTGTCATATCATTCTCTTTATTTTTTTGTATATTTTTTTTTTAAATTCAAAAGCTATTAAAATATTATGTTCCCAGACGAAACATACTTAGACCATCTCCAACGGTGAACCAAACCCAGCACCAGATTTAAATTTTGATGAAAAAGCCCCTTTTTCATGCTCCAACCGTTGCACCAGATTGATATCAAAATGAGATTTCAACAAAAAAATTATCAAACTGAGAACGAGATACAGATTTAGTGAAATCACTGTTACTGACCGTTGAAAGAGGGACACCGGTCAACCAACCGGTTGCCCGACCGGTTGACCAACCGGTCGCCCGGTTCTCTTTGAAATACATGGGTTCAAACCGGTCAAAAACAGTTCAAACAGTTAAAAAAAAAAAAAAAAAAAAAATTTGCCTTTGCCGGTCGACCGGTTGGTCAACCGGCCGGTCGATCACCCGGTCGACCACCTCCCCAATTTCACTTTGATGCTCACCGTTGGAGCGCCTCGTATCAAATTGAGAAAATCGTCCTTTTCTTCTTCAAATTTGATGAAAAAAAAAGTGCAGCGTTGGAGATGCTCTTAACCAACTTTCAAAACTCTTTTGAAATTTTTTTTTTTTTTTTCTCTCTTCTCTCTTTCACTTTTTTTTTAAATTATTAATAAATCGATTAATCAATTTTTCTCTCTCCTCTCTCATTTTGTCACATTCTACACATCAATCAATCAAATTTTCTCTTACACCCATCTATTCAACTTTAAAAAAAAATAAATTAAACACTACAAATTATCCCAAAACTTTTTTTAAAAATTTATAACCAAACAAATTTTTAATTTTCAAAACTATCTTTCAAAATATAACTCAAAACTTATTTCAAAAACTAAACCAAACGGAGCCTAAAGCTTTATTTTCATTCACTTTTTTTTTACACGTCTTTTTGTAAAAAAAAATTAAAAAAATCTCAAATATATTCAGTATATTTGGTTTCAATTTTCTAAAAGTTGAGTTTTTTCATTTTTGCATATTTTTTATTTTTAGTGAATA
The DNA here is from genome assembly GCA_036172215.1 of Camellia granthamiana. Lineage (NCBI taxonomy): Eukaryota > Viridiplantae > Streptophyta > Magnoliopsida > Ericales > Theaceae > Camellia > Camellia granthamiana. The sequence continues at coordinate 139,303,671 of CM069908.1, forward strand.
TTTTTAAAATTTTAAGTAATTTTTTTATTTTTTTAAATGTACCTTACTTAGATGTATCTAAAAAGTAAAATATTTGTAAAAAAAATTTTTATAAATCAATAAATACACAAAAATACAAAAATGTGTTGAATTTTTATATTTTTGGTATTTAGTGAATTTTTTTAATATTTTTTTCACAAATATTTATGTTAGATATATCTAAAAAAAATTTTAAAAAAATTACTTAAAATATTAAAAAAAATCAGTGAAAATAAAAAAAAAATACGAAAAATAAAAAATTTCAATTTTATGAAAAATGAATTCAAAAAACTCAAATTAAATTTTTTTTTTTACCTCACATTTTAATCAAAAAACTAAAAAAATCACTTCTCAAACTGGCCCTTAGTAATAGGTAGGGTTGTGCAATACTGTTATTAAATCCGCTAAAATCGCACCAATCTGTATCAATTTGTATTGTTCTATCCGCTAACCGCAAATTAAATTTAAAAATTTATAATCCGCCTTTAAAATCACTCCGCTATAGTTAATATATATATATATTTTTTAATCTCTAACGAAATATCAAAGTAAAAATGAGTGTGAAAGAAATTTAAAATATGAAATTTATTACAAATTAGTAATTATATATATAAAAAACTATTATGTAAAATTAGTTTGTGTTATATATAAAAAAAATATTTTATAAATTAGTATTATATATTATGCAACTCTTGATAATCGATTAGAATATTCTTTAATCTGTCAGTCCGTCCAAAACTGCCCAAACCACGATTTGCTAATCTCTCAATCCATCATTTGAGTTATAATTTTACTTTCAAACCACTCAAACCGCACCACGCACACCCCTAATAGTAGGGGTCTTATTCACCAAGCTAACCCATTAATTTTAGGGCTTAATTACAATTACTTTCTCTTGCAAAATATGTGCTTATACAAGTATTTTAAAAATTAAATACATATAAATTCAAATTTGATAAGGTGTATGTTGCATCCAGAATAAATTTGGTGTATATTTTATTTTAAAATAATTTTTGTACTTTTTGTGAGGACATAGTATTATTATTATTATTATTGGGATTTTTTTTAACAAATCATGTTATGCGAAGAAAAAAATTGCACCTCTCCGCATAAATCATATTCAGCTTGCTTGGTTTCATTTTTTTTCAAAATACTTTTCAAAAAATTCTACTTTCTTATTTTTCGTGTTTTTTTATTTTTACTGAATTTTTTAATATTTTAAGCAATTTTTTTTACTTTTTAGACATACCTAACATAAATATACCTAAAAAATAAAAAAATTGTGAAAAAAACTTTTTAAAATTCACTAAATACCAAAAATACAAAAAAAAAAAAAATACGAAACATTTTTTGTATTTTTATGTATTTATTAATTTTTTTAAATATTTTTTCACAAATTTTTTACTTTTTAGATACATCTAAGTAAGGTGCATCTAAAAAAGTAAAAAAAATGTTTAAAATTTTAAAAATTTAAAAATATTTACTAAAAACAAAAAAACACGAAAATCAAAAAACTTAGTTTTTAAAAAACTTAATTCAGAAAACTCAAACCAAACACACTGATTTATACTTTACTTTCACCCAACTTTTTTTTTTCTTTTTTCTTTTTTTTTGTGGCATTTCACCTCTCACAAAAAGGAGGGAAAAAGCAAGTAAAAATATTATTCTCCTCTATGAATGATGTCATTACCTAGGAAAATATTTGTTTAGATCTCAAATTTATAAATGAAAAGAAAAACAAAATGATAGAAAAAAAATTAAAATAAATTTTTTAGTAAATTTTGTGCAAACTACAAAATTTATGTGGGGGACATTGGAACAGGTGGTTCTCACTTGTCACCTGTGTGACCTGTGTGTGTAAAGAAAATGTTTCCCAAATTGGATATTTGGTGTACAATAAATTAGAATACAACTCATAGAGCATCATATCAGGTTGACTATAATAATTTATGGGTTATATTAATAAGGTAAGTTTTAAAATCACTCCTCCATCAATTTCGTTATACCAAAATTAAATTTGACATTGTTACAGTACATTGTTACATGTAGCGATATACTGTTTACAAGTTATACAATATTTCATTATTTATTTTTAAAAGTGACTAGACATCCTACTGGTGATCCAGTCAGATATCCCGCTGGAAGACCGACTGTTACCTCTTTTTTTTTAATATAAAATACAATATTTACCGAATATCTTGTCGGTTATCCGGCCGAACATCTTACTAGAAGACTAGCTTCTATACCATCATATATATATATATTTTAGAAATATGAAACTATATAATAACAATACAAAATTGGCAATCTTGTATATTACTTTGGCTATTTTTTAACAATACATAATGAGTATTTTATAAAATTTAATTAAAATAAAGTCTAATATAGTATGTATATACAAAAGATAATAGCTAAAATAGAAAAGTGATTTTATAATTATAATTTGATTCAAAATTTGTTGAGAATGCTCTAAGAATGGCTAAACATGGTTCATGAATCATGAGTGTTCTGCAATAAATAAATAATTAATTAATTTTTTTTAAAAAAAAAAAAATTCAATCATGAGTGTATGTGTGTCTAAATGAGATGTGTGCATTTGTGCCTCCCCACTAACGCATAATAAAACTTTCGTTTGGCATGGCAAATTTTTTTTATTTTTTTGGTTATTTTAGTTATAAAAAGATAAAATAAATTTTTTAATTTAATAAGATAAAATATCACATCTAAATCATAATCATTTTATTTTTTCTTTCACAAAAATTTAAAAAACTAAAAAATCTATTCCAAATGAGACTTTTTAACCTCAAATTAAAATAGCTAAAAAATTAAAAAGCTAGCTCATATCCCAAAATAACCCTTAGTAATGTCAATATTATGGCTGTGCTCATCCACTCTCCTCTCCTCCTAATCACATTTTTATAGGGTTAAAATATATATTTTTTAGACAAAATTCACTTTTATCTCTTTAGATTCAGTTTGGTTAGATAGAGAATATAGAAAAGTGAAATGAAATTAAAAAGATAGTTTTTTATGTGTTTATTTAGACATGAGAGCCCTATAAAGTAATGAACAAATTTCAGTACAACTCAAATTAATTTGTTAGTTAAGCTTATGATTTCCTACAAAATATATAAGAAAATTTATTTTTTTACATAAAACATGAAAATGCTTATTTTGTTTCATGCTTTACCTGTATTTCTCTCCACAACTCCTGTTATATAGTGATTACATGTTTTCCTATTATTTTCTTGCAAAATTTTTCATCTATTTAAATGCATGCAACAAAATTAATTTTTATTTCTTTTTCCTTTTTATCATTTCACTTTCTATCACCCGTTTCTTTCTAAATAAACAAAATCTTGGGCAGTGTTTGGTTCAATTTTTAAAACATGATTTGGATGAAAAAAATTAAAAATTTTGTTTGATTAGCTAATTTTTAAAATACAACTCAAAACTCAATTTCCTCTAGCATTCTTTTATTATTATTATTAATAAATCAATCAATTATTTTTTCTCACTCCTCTCTCTTCTCTCATTCTCTCACATTCTATACATCAATCAATCAAATTTTCTCCTACACCTATTTATTCAACTAAAAAAAAAAAATTTAAATACAAATCATTGAAAAATTATTTTCAAAACTCATAATCAAACAAATATTTAACTTTTACTTTTTTCAACGACTCATTTTAAAATAACCCAAAACTTAAAATTCATTTAAAAAACTAAACCAAACGAGCCATTGGTTTGTGTTTTTTACACTTTACCTACTGTACTTTAATTATAGATAAAGAACTCTTTTGTAATTTTAGCTAAAATCCAATATTAATACTGTTAATGACAAACATAATTTTTCAAACTCTCTTCTTTTACTAATTTTTCAAATAATTTCAAACTTAATCACATTACTTCAATCATACTTAAATTTAAGTCAAATACTAAACTAATTTGTAATTTAATTTTATAATGTGTATAATTAACTAAAAATATTAATTATATATAATTATGTGTATGATTAACTTGATTTTTAATTATAAGTGTAATTATATTTATAATAATGTGTATAATTAGCTTTAATTAAAGTTTTGAATGGAAAAGGATGGGGAAAAAAATGATATTTTAGTCTTTCGCTTTAAAATTCGTTGATCACTTTTCATTGGTAATCACAAAGGATAAGTACATTTTGACCTATTTTTTTATTATCCAACTTTTATTAGAATTTTATTTTGGTTCACTTTTATGAGAAAATTAGCGTTGGTTATACTCGAAGGATATGGTTAGCTATAAGACAAATTAATGTTGGCTATACAACATTTTGAGCTCCTAATTGACAATCTATGGATTTAATTTCTCTACTGTAAACAGTATTTCTATCAGGCAGGGCCAGCCCAATTTCTAAGTACCCAGACCCAGCCCAACCCTAGGGGCCGGATCAACTTAGTGCCTGGGTGTGTCGGGTTGGGTTTTCAGACCGAGCAATGTTCCATATATCTCAGCCCAAGCCTTCCCCGGGTTATGAGGGCGAGACTGGACCTGGGCCAGGGCCAGGGCCATGGGCTGCAGGCCATACATCCTTAAAGAATCACTAGATGTAACATGGATCAATCACATGTGAGCTTGTCATAAACTTCTTCATACATTGCCTATAACCATCCAATTAACATTAACAATCACAAAAGATCTCAAGTTACTAACATATTACCTCTTCAAGCAATCAACTTTCAGACATCACACCTTTGCTTTCTGTTTAGTATCATTCACTGGTTGATCCTGCTATATTGTTTATGTTGGAGAATTCATCCATAGGGCTCAGCATTCCAATGATCAGCTTTTCCTGTTTAATATCTACGAAACACATGGTCAAGTAGTCAAATTTTCAGGGAAAACGAGATAATATATATATATATGGAATACTTAGCCAGGTAAATCCATTAACATTATGAATATAATTATGGATCACTCTCAATCCATTACATAATTTCTCATATATACATGTAATGTATGTGTACATGCCATCTCTTTTTCAAATGCATGTGTGTTGATATATGTGTTTGTACGTGCAAAATTGTGGCAAGGATACATTCTTGGTCAGGGTTGTCAGTGAAATTTGAGTGCAGGGCATTCCCAACGCTGTCCACTATTGCTGACGCAGTCATTGATGATTCGATGCATAAAATGGCAGTGATGGCATCTAATCTTGTAACCTCATTTCTGAACATTAATCTTGCATGTGCTGCAACAGCAAGTCATATAATCATTCGGGGAGTGAAAGCAGGAAGTCAATGCTGGATGGATGCTGAAAATGGAAGAAAATGTACCTTGCGCTAGTCGTATTAAACTTTCCAGCATACGCACAGTTGTCCTTGCTGCAGTACAAGGCACGGCTTAAGCAAGCAAAATGATAATGTTTAGGAATCATAAAAAAGATTGTTGTCTCACTAAAACCTGCATTTTGCGTCGCAGATCTTCTTTGTAATTGATAATAGCTCGAAATGACCTTTTCAGCCTCCTTGGTGAGGATTGGTTTGAAATTTCGTTTAACAAAGTGGATATACCTGCAAAAGTAAGTTGAGAGTTGCATAGTAGTTATGAAATTAAAGAAGAGAGTTATATGAACAAAGCCACTCAATACAAAATGAAGCATCATGTAGACATTTAACCATCCTTCGCATTGAAGTTTATTCATCACTTGCATGTTAGATATTTTATTTTCACCAAGTTAAATGACAATCACACAAACAAGATGTTTCAATATGTGTAAAGAAGATAGGCATTTCAATTAGAAAAAAACACACACACACTAACTAGGTTGCAAAAGAATAACACGAAGTGGGTCTATTGAATTATGTGACTAATCAAAAGTAGAAGCCAAAAACAAGCATACTAAGTCAAATGTACTTGGAACGTAACTGAAATTGAAAATAACTTTCATTAGGTTTAATACCGATACCGACATGAATGCCACAAAGACATATCTTCTCCTAAGTAGGTGTTTATTGGGAGCAACCCTGAGATTTAATATTGATACCAAGTAAGACTGGCATCAACATGGTTCCAGGTTGAAGCAGGCATTGTTGGCACTAAGGAAGTGTTTGGTTCACTAGAACGAAGGTCAATGATGATTCCATTTTCTATTTTCTCTCATTTTTTAAGTCAACCAAACATGAGAATCGACAATCTAATAAAATGATCATTCCATTCCATTGTATTCCAATGAACCAAACATAACATAAGAGTATGAAGAATGTATATATGTAGTAACAAAATATCACATTATTTATTCATTAAACCAAATCCTTAAAGGTGCATATGCTTTTAAAAAGTTCACCTTCTAAGCAATGGAAGTGGCCAAATATTTGCTAAATCTTCATCATGCTTGCCTTTTTCTGGTTCAGCCTGATGATTATATCAAAATACAAACCTTACCTGGATTTATTCAAATGCATAATTAGTCATTCAACATTAATCTTACAGCCATTACCACACCAAGTATGTGAGAAGAAACCACTGCATCCCACTCTGGGTTCTTTGTATCCAGCAGGACTAGGACTATATCAAATCTGCTTAGCAAGGGTCCAGAGAGTGCCGTGTTGACAGACAGAGCTAGCTTGTGTTAAGTATGAGTAAAAGGACAAACGAGAATAATCAACTAAAAGACCGACACTAAGGGATATGAATGCACCAAGTTTGGTTACTGTTCACATTTATGTCCTTCATTTAAAAATTGGACGACGATGGTGACTACGGACTAAGTGACCGGACATTTTATAGGTGAGCAATAACCAATATAATCAGGTAACAGTAATTTGTGGGGGTAAATTCCAAATATGAAAGACAAAGTGACAAAAAGATACGTTGATTGGGATCATACTGTCCCTTGGGATTTGTTGCACCAAAGACAATTGTCCTAGTACTGAGAGTTGTCACAAGACCAGCCTGAAAAAAGCAAATGATATCCAGAAGTCATGTTTCCACGAGTAAAAAAAGCTCAATTCAAAAATCAAAACTTAAAAGATTACTAACAGTGTACTAACTCCACAACTTGTCCTATAATCACATGCTTATTGATGTTAGATGTGATTGAAACTTAATTCACACAATCAAGTGGATTTTCAAAACAACCAATATGGATCAACCATAAGGAAAATCCTAAAAGTACATGCCACATTCCATTCTAGTGCAATTTTGGTCAATATTGTACCCAGTGTGAATTTGAATTGGCATGCACGTGAAATTTGGTATTTCCTTGGGACACTGTTCTTTAATGTGAAGGGCAATAGAAATTTTTAGCTTATATACAGAAAGAAACAAGTACTTGTGTTTAAGAGTATTTACAAATTTAATAGAATTTTTCCAATTAATTAAAATGTAATAAAATGACCTACCTTGGCAATGCTTATAGTCTGCTGCTCCATTGCTTCATGTATCGTTGCCCTGTCATGTTCCCTCATGCTGTCAAGCAAGGAGTTATTTGAGTTCAGTACTAGATAACATAACATGTCCTTTTTTTATTAATAAGGATACCATAATAGGTATCGAATATCTGACTAATTGAATGCTTAAACAAATGAATGTTTCTTGAGACAGTTTTTACTTAGCCAAGCATGTCTGCATGTGGAAGACTACCTTTTATGTCTCATACATTGCATTAGCATTTCTTGTTAAACAGAATGACAGATACTGCCTCATTTAGCAATTGATCTCAACTTCCCCAAGCAAAAGGTACACTATAATTTAGTTCAAAAGAAATATAAAAATCTAGGCCTGCTTTAAGCAAAAATAAAAATAATCGATGCTTTGTTGAGCCAAGGACAATTGATATTGCTGAGGTTTCTCATGAGTTAATGGTATTATTAAGTTTCCTATTTTAAATGGGAAGCATGATATAGTATCTACTTTTGTCCAACTATGTATTCAGATATGATTTTAAGCCCATGATGGGGAATTGAAATTTGGGGGCTATAACTGAATAAATCAAGTCATGAATATATTTATTCGTATTTGAAACATCACAGAATTTTCACAATGAAACCATGTTAGTTCCTCTCAAAACTATTAGATACTATGGGATCATTAATTTATAGTACAAGTGGTCTTATCGTCTCTAAGTTTGTATAAAATAGGGATGTCAAAACATTCTTAGGTGGAGTACATCCTATCAATGGATGAAATCACAAAAGATAAGTTGGTTTTTTATTTTTGCTAGAGCACCATGAGTCCCAAAAGATTAAGATGTCAGGAAAAGAGCCCAACAATGCATATCAAGCTTTCCAACGCCAAACATCCAAACAAGTAAAAAAATATGATGCAAACAGAAAAACAAATGCAAATGGAGAGACTTGAATCCAAGACCTCTCTTAACCTGAGCTCTGTTACCATGTTACCACTAGTCCCAAAAGCCTAGGAAAGGGGGCCAACAATGCATATCAATCTTTCCAACACCTATGAATGTTGATTACAGCAAAGAAAATTTTAATGCAGCCATACAAAGGTAGTAGTCATACCTGTCAAATTCATCTATGCAACAAAGACCACCATCTGCTAATACAAGGGCCCCAGCTTCCAACATCCATTCCCCTGAAAGTTCAATCAATGCATTTAGTATTTTCTTTTTCTTGTTCTATAAGTAAATACATTCAGTATTTTGTTGAACTGAAGTTTCCATATATGTTATCTTTTAGTGCAAGGCAGGTCCAAGGAAAAACTTTCCAGGGATTTCAAAAAGAAAATTCTCAAACAAATTGACTTTCTCATGTGATGCCAAAAAGATCTATAGTACAACAAGAGAACTGTAGTTTAGTGGAATATCCTATGTAGTTTGATACGGGGGAGATATGTTCTCACTTTCCAAAGTCATCCAACCACAACAACAGGTTTCACCAAACACACACGGAAAGGAGGGAGGGTGATGGATGATAGTTATGACAATTTTACACCCCACCAGTAGTCATTCCTGGCTTATTCCCACAACAATGCAAGTTGCAAACCATTTGCCATAGCTCAGTCAAGAAAAAGAATGTATTCCAGCACCAAACAAGTGACTAAATCTTACACTGACCACTGAGAATCTTAATGAAAACTCCTTTCATGTCAAGCTCCCTTCATGGGATCAATCAAAGGGAGAAACACATTCTGAATTAGGGAAGTATAAATTTTTCAGTTGCCTCACTAAACAACGAAGCACATTATCTGATGAAAGAAACAAAGAAAGCAAATAAAGAAACACATAAAACAACAAATATGTTGCAAACTTGACCCAAGTTCAAACATAACTATTAAGCCAGAAGGTCAACAAAGGTTACCTCCATCCCTGACTGCAGTAACTGTCAATCCAGCACTAGTGCTTCCCAAACCAGTAGTAATAACTGATCTATTGCTCAATTTAGCAGCAAACTTCAAGAATTGAGACTTTCCAGTACCTGGTAGAGTTATAGAATTACAGAGAACCTTTAATGCATCAGTTTTTGTACCATTTTAGCAGTTGAAACAAATTATGAAATAAAAATTTTAGATTGGTATTTATTCAAGACCAACACTAAAAAAACAACGCCCAATTAGTATGTTTAGGAGGGGAAAGATTGGGTACATGCCTAACCTTTGGCATAGTGCACAAAGATTAGGTTACTTGTTTTCATCTAGATGTCTTTGCTCAAGTTAGTCATCCGATTTAAATATATATGTACTGTAGCCAAAAAGCAGACATAATTTTACAGTACTTTGCACAAGATAACTTAGCAGCATTACTCCCTCTAGCATATTGTACTTCTAATAAGTAATCATAATACCAAAACCAGGAGGTATTAAGAAAGTATTTCAGGTTCAATGTTCTAACTACAGGAATGCATATTAAAATTACAGGCTACAATTTTCAATCTAGCTCATGAAGCAAAAATGACATATATTTGTGATATGAGACTAGTGTAAATGTATGGTAGTGTAAGATTAGTATTTAGAATTGTAACAGCATCCTCAGTGCCATGCCAGGTCTAGTCAATCATGAATGGACTAGATCAACAAAATGTCATGATTGATTACAGGGTGGAGTGAGGATTTAATTTTTTACTCCAGTTTTAATTATAGTTACGCCAAAAGTAGAATAATTTCCAAAGGTTTAAGAAAGTTTATTAAGTGAAAACTTAATACTGAATTAAAATTTACAAAATCAAAGCAAAACTCTAGTCAGTCTAGAAGTGTAAACAAGTTTAAGGAAGCAATGACCATGGGTGGGGCAGTGTAGTTAATAATGATCAACTATATTCGCGATTTCTTTGCTTTTGAATTGTTCAAATTTATGCCACAGGAAGCACGCAAGAATTTACTTATAAAATATCAAGTATATTATATATGAAAAGAAAAAGGTCACCTGGATCACCAACCAGAAGCAAATGAGACTCTCCTCGAACTTTCGTCCCAGAAGCATCAGCATGTTGCACACCTCCAATAAGTGTTAATGCAACTGGATTGATGGAAAATCATCACTAAATATAGTTATTTTTATGTCCAAAACTGAAGCACACAATGCAATGGCAACCTTAGAAGTTAAGTGAAAAGGGACAAATTAAAATGGGATGATAAAACACCTGCAAGCTTTACAGTGAAGAGTCCAAAAATCTGTGGGCATATACCTCGCAGAATGGCATTCCTCCCTGTGGTGACGTTGACGTGTTAGGCAAAACTAGAAAAGTAGAACAGCAACCTAAACAGCTTGGTGCAGAAGCAAATAGAATCCAAACATAGATATATGTATGTGTATAAATATATATAACCAGAACTTCTTGAATTTTATAAGATGTTTTTACCTTTTAAAGGTGTATCTTTGAAATTCAACCAGAAGTTCTTGAATTGATTAATAACGTCATCAGGAACATCAATGTCTGTCTTCAACTCATTAATTCTCCTAAAAATGAAAATAATTCATTTAAAAGAAAATATTGGGGAAAGGACAAATCACTTATTTCAAGTATTCAACCTGATTAGAATTATGAACCTTTGACTGCAATTCACAAAGTAAGCTTGCAATAGGGTGAAGGCACCAAAGTACGCTTCAAGCTTTTAAAGCAAAGTATTAAGAAATAAAATGCAATTGAGTTACTTCTGGCCAGAACCAAGAACACATATCATTATGAAACATGAATAAAGGGATTAAATTATCAATAATAAAATAGCAAATATTCATCATTATCAAGATAATTGAGAGGCTCAGACTCCAGTAGTTAATTATGGGTGCCATATACCTGCCTTAGTTCTGGAATAAAAATGTAAAGAAAGACAGCAGAAAGAAAAATTCATGATCAGATTTAATATTAAAAGTAAAGTACAACGACCCAGTAAAATATACATGTAGCACTTACATAGTTAAAACAGGATGTAAATGGGGTCTGGAGACTCTGGACAACATTGAAAACTCTTCCCCCTTCTGAAATATACACAAAGAAAGACTCTATTCTAGTATAAATGGCTTCAAATTGAGTTTATTATGCCAAAAGATTCTGATTAGTTACTTGACCACAGGTAACATTAAACTCCTGCTGAAAAACTAAACCAATACAGCTATCTTATTTAATACCAGTCTTTTTTTAATACCAGTCTGGATGTCGATTGAGAGAAGTCTCATGCATATCGTGTTTAACATGAGTGGAGCATTTTTCATCTTTTTATGGTTTGGTTTATTACATACAAAAGTTCTCTCTTCATGGTGGCATCTTTAATTCACCCCCCGTACATCTTTCTTCCATGGTGAATTGCTGCATAAACCAACATACTAAATTGATTATTTATTAAGCCTGTTTATGCATCTAAATCAGTGGTTCTTTTCTTTTATATTTCCAAGATTTTCCATACACTTTAAAATTATTTTACGATTTCCTAGCATTATTGAAAAACATTTTTGACTTGTTTTTTTTGTTGCCCGAAATATTTATTGACACAAACTTGATGCCTCATCACAAAGTTAGGTTATATTGAGAATTTGGAAATATATTTATTTAGTAAAAATATCTTCACATATTTGCATCTAATGCACATCTAATTGAAGTGCTAATGATCAAGCCAACACGATGATATTATCATGGTAAAAATACGGCATGCCATGGAAGTTTAAGGAACTCTAATCTGCATCAATACTAGTGTTGGTTCATTTTAATATCTTTTATTTATTTATTGATATATCTTGTTCATGAATGGAGTTTTATTACTTTAGTAACCTCTTATCTTGTTCATCAATGGAGTTTCATTACTTTGGTAACCTTTTATCTTGTTCATGAATGGAGAGTAAGGCCTTGTTTGGGTACCCAATATAAGTGCACTTATTTCATCTTTTTATCTTTTTTAGGTCACATCAATCAACATCTCCTCTCTACTTTTTTTACACATAATACAAGAAAAGTCAAAAAGTGCACTTATTCTAAACTTCCCAAACTTGGCCTAATTAGAATTCATGAACTTGGTGGTGAGTTAGTTTTGGAGTTACTCTATTTTCTCTAGTTTAATGATCATCTTTATTTTGGTGTAACTTGTAAGGTCCTAGTGGTCTATAAATAGTCCCTTTCATCTACTCTTTTCTAACCCAACACACACCAACTATTTTCTATACAAGAGAGATTTTTTTGAGTGAATAATATACAAGAGAGATTACTAGCAAAGAATGGTGTTTTTCTTGGTGGAGCTTTGGGTTCACCATCTTATGCAGAGTTGGCCTGAACCATATGACAAGTGGTCGGGCTGTTGTATCCTGGAGGGGACAAGTCATAGTTTTGTGACTGCTGCATCGGTATTTGGATTTTTCCTGCCGTAGTGGGCTTGATCTCCTTAAACAAAATGAGATATTCGTGCCTCAGCCTGATCTATTTGTATCTCATTTTTTTTGCATCATTTATCAATAAAATATAATTTTTTCTGGTATTTTCACCAACAATTTTAAGGAGAACAAACATGGAACAAGTGCCAGAAAAAACCAATGTGGAATTGGAGATCTCAACAAGCCTTTCAAGTTCAAGGGAGTTCATTTTAAGAGGTGGAAAGGAAAAGTTCTTTTTTACCTCAACCTTTTGAAAGTTGCATATGTTCTTACCGAGAAGAACCCAAACAAAATCCCAATCGAGGAGATGAATGATGAAGACTACGAGGCACATGAAGCAAAAGTGGCTTCTTATAATACAGATGAGTATAAATGTTGCTTTTATCTCTTAAATTGCCTTGCTGATCAATTTTATAATTACTATGACACCACTTACACTTCCGCAAAGAAAATTTGGAAAGCTTTACAGACTAAATATGATACTAAAGAGGCAAGAGCAAAATAGTATGCAGCTAGCCGCTTTTTTCGCTTCCAAATGGTAGATGGAAAATCTATTGTGGAGCAAGCACAAGATTTCCAAATGATAGTTGGAGAAGTAAGATATAAAGGCATCAAGATTGGTGACAACTTGGTAGTTGCAGGACTTGTTGACAAGCTACCGCCATCTTGGAGAGAATTCCAAAAGAGCATACGCCACAAACAAAAGGAGACTTCCTTAGAGGCGTTGGTCACTCGCATCCGAGTAGAAGAGGAGGCTAGAGGCCAAGATGCATTAATAATATAAGCGGGTAATGATAATTCTACCACAAAGGTAAACTTTGTTTCAACAAATAATAAAGCAACCCAAAGGTCACAATTCCAAGAATGCTTATTTGAAGCCTTATAAAAAGAATATGAAGAATTATGGTAAACCTCACAATAAATGGATTAATCCAAATAAGAACCAAGGTCCATCACCTCCACAAAATTATACATGCTTTGTCTATGGCAAAAGTGGGCATATTGTTCGAACTTGTAGATTCCGAAAACGTGCACCTGTCCCAAAGGTTAAAGTTATCGAGGAGCCATTTGTGGCGATGATTACAGACATTTGCATAGTTAATTATGTGGAAAGTTGGTGGGCAGATTCTCGTGCCAATAGACATGTTTGTTATGATCAAGCTTGGTTCAAGGTGTATACTCCCTTTGATGATGAGAAAACAATTATGCTTGGTGACTCTAGTCAAACCAAGATACTTGGGAGTGGTGAGGTTGACCTTAAGTTCACCTTTGGACGTATGCTTACTTTAAAAGATATGCTTTATACACCGTCCATGAGGAAAAATTTGATGTCAAGTTATTTGTTAAATAAGGCTGGTTTTACGCAAACTATGGAATCTGATCAATATATGATTACCAAGAAGGGTATTTTTGTGGGTAACGGTTATGCTTGTGATGGGATGTTCAAATTGAATGTTGAGATTAATAAACCATTTACCAATTTGGTTTACATGTTGTCTTCTATTAATTTTTGGCATGCTTGCTTGTGTCATATTAACAGTAAATATGTGGGAATCATGAGTAGTTTAGGATTAACTCCTAAAGTGCAAAAAAAATTTGACAAATGTGAAGTTTGCAGTAAAGCAAAAATTACCAAGAGGCCTCATAAAAGTGTTGAAAAAAATACCGAATTGCTAGAATTATTTCATACTGATTTGTGCGAGTTCGAAGGAATTTTAACTCGAGGTAGTAACCGATATTTTATCACTTTTATTGATGATTTTTCAAAATACACAAACGTATATTTATTAAAAAATAAAAGTGATCCTTTTGAGAAATTTAAAGAATTCCTTCTTGAAGTGGAAAATCAATTCGGTAAAAAGATTAAAAAAATTAGAAGTGATAGAGGCTGGGAGTATGAATCTCTAGGATTAAACTCTTTTATTCAGTTATTGGGAATTATTCATGAGACTACTCCACCATATTCACCTTCATCTAATGGCGTAGTTGAAAGAAAAAATAGACGTTGACTGACTTGACGAATGCTATGCTTATTGATTCAGGTGCTCCCTCAAATCTTTGGGGCGAGGCTATTTTGACAGCTTGCCATGTAATAAATAGAGTGTCACACAAAAAGACTAAAATTGTACCTTATGAGTTGTGGCGGGGGGCATAAACCAAATCTAGGTTATTTGAGGGTTTGGGGTTATTTAGCTTTTGTGACGCTTACAGATCCTAAACGACCTAAATTAGGTGACCGAGCTACCACCTGTGCTTTTCTTGGTTATGCGTTGCATAGTACAGCCTATAGATTTTGTGATATGAAAAATAATATTATTTTTGAATCAGGTGATGCTATTTTTCATGAAAATAAATTTCCTTTCAAATCTAGAAATAGTGGGGGTCAAATAATTTCTGAAAATAATTTATCCATGCCTAACTCTTCTACTCCTTCTCAAGTTTTTCAAGAACAAGAAAATTCTCAAATCCAACCAAGGAGGAGTAAACGAGCTAGAGTTGAAAAAGATTTTGGCCCTGACTATTATCTTTACAATGTAGAAGAAATTCCTTTTACGGTGCAAGAAGCTTTATCATCACCTGATGCTATTTTCTGGAGAGAGGCTGTAAATGATGAGATAGATTCACTACTTTCAAATAAAACATGAAAGCTAGTGGATTTACCTCCAGGTTGTAAAACTATTGGGTGTAAATGGGTCCTTCGTAAAAAACTTAAATCGGATGGAACTATAGATAAATATAAAGCGAGACTTGTCGCTAAAGGTTTTAAGCAACAAGTTGATCTTGATTTCTTTGATACTTTTTCTCCGGTTACTAGAGTTACATCCATTAGACTGTTGATTGCAGTGGCTGCAATTCATGATTTAAAAATTCAGCAAATGGATGTAAAAACAACATTTTTAAATGGAGATTTAGATGAGGAGATTTACATGGACCAACCCGAAGGCTTTGTGGAGCCTGGCCAAGAAAGCAAGGTGTGTAAGCTAACTAAATCCCTTTATAGTTTAAAACAAGCTCCTAAACAGTGGCACGAGAAATTTGATTCCTGCACGCTTGAGAATGGCTATAAGACGAATGAATGTGATAAGTGCATATATTACACAACTTGTGAGAATGCACATGCGATTATTAGCCTATATGTGGATGATCTACTTATCTTTGGCTCTATTTTTTAATATCATAAATGAGACTAAAAATATGCTTAATAGCCAATTTGATATGAAAGATCTTGGTGAAGCCAATTTTATTTTGGGAATTAAAATTACCAAGACTAAGGATGGCATTTTTCTTGATCAGTCACATTATGTTGAGAAAGTTTTAAAGAAATATAACTTTCTACACTGTAAACATGTTGCTACTCCTTTTTGATGCAAGCATACATTTATCTGTTGTAACAAATGAAAAAGAAGTGATTAATCAAAAAGAATATGCTGGCATGATTGGTAGTTTGAGATATGCTACTGACTGTACTAGACTTGACATTGTATATGTTGTTGGAGTACTTAGCAGGTTTACTAGCAAACCAAATCAAGATCATTGGCTAGCCATGAGAAAAATTATGAGATATTTATCTGGTACCAAAAATTATGGTTTGTTTTATAACAAGTATCATGCTGTACTTGAGGGATATAGTGATGCCGATTGGAACACTTTGTCAGGTGATTCTCTCTCTACCTCGGGTTTTATTTTTACCTTGGGTTGTGGTGCTATATGTTGGAAGTCTAAAAAACATACTATAATTGCTAATTCTACAATGGAAGCTGAGCTTATAGCGTTAACTTCAGCATGTGAGAAAGCGAATTGGTTGAGAGATTTGTTACATGAAATTCCTTTTTGGGAAAAACCAATTCCTCCTATGTTAATTCGTTGTGATAGCACTGCTGCTATTAGTAGAGCGAACAGCCATTTTTATAATAGTAAATCCATACCTATTCGAAGGAAACACAGTAATGTGAGATCCTATTTGAGTAATGGCATCATAACTGTGAATTATGTAAAATCTTGTGATAATCTTGCGGAACCGTTAACCAAGACCTTGGCGAGAGATAGGGTCTGGAATACATCAAGGGGGATGGGTTTAAAGCCTATAAAACCATAAACCATGTATGAGGATACCCAACCTAGGGACCAGAGATCCTGTAACTAGGTTCAATGGGAAGAACGAATCATATGGTGGTTATAAAAATGCACTCTTTAATATTTTGTTATCCATCCCTATAATGTAAGTGCATTTGTCCTGTAATGTTGGAGGGTTGAGTTTTTATACTCTTAATGAAATTCTGTAGCTCTTGTTGAGTGGGGGTGTGTCAATTACAGGAACATCCTTGATAGATTTCACCTATGCGAGCATGAAAGTGGGGCCGCTTTCTATGAGAACAAGGCTTATTCTCAAATATGCTCATGAAAACTGGGATTAGCACAAGGCCGTAATGTGCTGGCTAGTAAAGCTCATGTCAACACCTGGACTATTATGTGTGAGCAGTAATACTTTATTTTCCCTAAGCAGTCATAGTTCAAGTCTGAGACCACTACTAACTCTGGAGTAGAGGTTGTTGTTTCACTAATGAAGGTTCAATGCAGAGCATACCTTCATGATGCATACTAGTCTATCTTTGTTTGGTAATCTCTCTTGTCCTTGTTGATATTAAAATGAGTGGGGAATTGTTGGTCCATTTTAATATCTTTTATTTATTTATTGATATATCTTGTTCATGAATGGAGTTTTATTACTTTGGTAACCTCTTATCTTGTTCATGAATGGAGTTTCATTACTTTGGTAACCTTTTATCTTGTTCATGAATGGAGAGTAATTAGAATTCATGAACTTGGTGGTGAGTTAGTTTTGGAGTTACTTCATTTTCTCTAATTTAATGATCATCTTTATTTTGGTGTAACTTGTAAGGTCCTAGTGGCCTATAAATAGTCCCTCTCATCTACTCTTTTCTAACCCAACACACACCAACTATTTTCTATACAAGAGAGATTACTAGCAAAGAAGGGTGTTTTTCTTGGTAGAGCTTTGGGTTCACCATCTTATGCAGAGTTGACCTAAACCATATGACAAGTGGTCGGGCTGTTGTATCCTGGAGGGGACAAGTCATAGTTTTGTAACTGCTGCATCGGTATTTGAGTTCTTCCTACCGCAGTGGGTTTGATCTCCTTAAAGAAAACGAGATATCCATGCCTCAGCCTAATCTATTTGTATCTCATTTTCTTTGCATTATTTATCAATAAAATATAATTTTTTCTGGTATTTTCACCAACAACTAGTATCTAGAGGCTTACTTCGAGTAGTTCGACAGAAGCTTATAAGCATAAACCACAAATCACAAAAATCAAACAGTAAATAAGTCATCTATCTCTGGAAGTCAGACATGCCAAATAAAAAATAAAAAAATTCTGAACTAGGATTTATGTGGAGGTATTTGCAAATTCAGAAAAAGAAAAGCAAAATACTAGATGGGGCTCATAAAGTCAAGCCATAATCGAGAGAAATAATCTAATATTCACATTTCAACATTACAATCTTAACACCAAATGATCAAATGCAGAATAACAGAAGCTTTCTTATACTACCGTGTTTAAATGCTTCCACAATTGCCTTAAGTGTAATACTAAATCATTTTATATTCAATTAATATTAGAGAAATCATTTTGATTACCTCACATGATTAGCAATTAATACAGGATCAAGGTCACAGCGCACATCCTTCAAATCCGAGGACCATTTTGCAGTCAAAACCCCAGTAACAATTACATCATCTGAATAAAGAACTCAAAAAGGTTATTCCCTCAATAAAGAAAAAAAAAATTGAAGAGTACAAAGTTCGGCAGCAAATAAATATAGATATCATGAGCATGATGCAAATAACCAAAATGTTTAACATTTAACACTACCACATCCCACTTGATATACAGATTAAGGCCTTGTTTGGAGACTAAATATTTTAGCCAAAAAGTTACTATAAGTTGTCACATCACTCTCTCTACTTTTTTGCACATCTTTTTGTAAAAAGTCAAAAAGTTACTAAAATAGTATATTCCCAAACGAGGCTTAAATATCTTTCTTTGGCAGAGAAGTTTGCATATATGGCAAGTTTTTCCTTATTTTTCTGAGAATGCCTTTAACGACAAAACTTGTTCCAAGGCACCATAACAATGGCGGGAACAAATTTTTTGAGTTTTTTTTTTTTTGTTTTTTTTCACTAAAAGATAAATTGGTTACAAAACCAAAAAAAAAAAAAATCCAAACAAAATATCACATCAAACCCCATAATCATTTCACTTTTTCTCTCACAAACATCATATCCAACCACAAAAAAACCCAACTATCTTTCCAAACACAACAAAAAAAATTCTCTAATAATATCCTACAACTAAAAAAATCTACAAAAAAACCCACTTTCCAAACACCCACAATATATAGGTACTGCATAGAAAATTGTTGTCTTGGGGTTGCATTAACTTATTGCTTGCTAGCAGTAGACCAAGGGTCTTCTATTACATGGTAACCCTTATTGTTTCCTATGGTTCTTGCATTCGGACTCCCCTTGATGTTCTCTGCCCAGATCATTCATCATTTTTCCTCCCTCTTTAAAATTTTCAGATGTTTCTCTGTTAACTCGGACCATGCCCATTTGACCCACAAGACTCAACTGTATCCATCTTTTCGAGTTGCCACCCACCTAGTTGTAAATCCATTGTTTCCATGTCAGTCCTCAAACCAACCAACTCCTCTTTTACTGACCCAAGAGACTTGTCTGGAAGGGGAGTTGGGAGTGAAGAGATGTATTCAATTCTTCAGTTTGCTTCTGTGTATTAATCTTACTCTCTCCAAAACTTGATCAAGGATACATAATGGACATGGAAGCCAAGGAGAAATCTGTTTAACATGGATATATTTTAGGGCGCCACAAACATATTATAAGACATGATTTCATTCAAATATAGCATTATCCACTTTCAAGTATTGTTCCTCCTCTTGCTCTAGGAAAAGAACAGACAATGGTATTAAGATTGATGAGAAAATTTTATCCTTTTTTAATACACATGGGAAATGTTAGTCCTAGTACTCTGGCTGGTTGAACAACACTAAACATGAACAACTTGTTTGGGCTGTATGGTTTGTACTATATCAAACTCTTAGCTGATAACTACATGTGTAAGACCTCTAAACAAACAAGAGCAACACCAAGACTCGCTAGGAGATCAAATATGAGCTTTGTAGAATGTGGTACCTCCAGCCTTAACAATGTCAACGAGATCATCCATCAAAATGACAGGAATTGAACGAGGGATTGCCCCAACACCCAATACTTGTGTACTTTCTTGGATTTTAATTTCCTGATAATCATGACATATTGTAGTGCCTTCCACAAGCTGGAAACTGATGCTTTCACAAATTTTAGAACCCTGTTAGGGAGACAATTAATTTAGTCATTAAACACCAAGAATAGCTAATCAAGACAGAACTACATATAAAACAAATAGCTAACAAATGCATAGTTGAAAGAAACTAGAAGGAAAAGGCACAAAGAAAAAATTAAAACTTGTCTAAATAGAGAAACTACAATTAAAAGCTCAAGTCCCACATTAACAAAGCCTTAACCTCCTTAAATTTGCGTGTACCTTGAACTTTCAATTTTTCATCATGAAGCATCAAAATTCATTCTGAAAATTTGAGCTGCAGAATCACAGATTATATGCAGCCCAAAGGAACTTAAAACAGATAAAAAGTGATTTATATCACTTGTAAACACATGGCTTAATTTAATTGTTGCTATCTAGCTTGTATTTATCTTCAAAATTATTAAATAATTATACCCAAAAAAAATTATGTGTTTCAAGAAAAGAGTAAAGATTAAACCTGGGAACGACCACAAGATAATGGCTGTTGTAGTGTATTTCTAGTTTCCAGCTCAGGATAAACTTGGGTCCTGCACCCAAGCATTGTCAACTTCACAGATGCTCATTTGAGAAACTTCAACTAGCATAGACCATCATACTTATGGTAGACTTCTCAAATAACAACACGTATTCAGGATGCAAGAGCACTATCACCAAGATTAACAGTCAGCACTAAAGATGAGTTCTGGAAGTTGATCTTTTGGAGAGGCAAGTGACATTATGCAAGAATTGGAGTTGAAGCATATTTCTGGTGTTTCAAATGATGTACTCTTAATTATCAAATTCAATTTTCAACCATCATTACAATGATGGAAGTTTAGATCATGCTAAATTTAGTCAATTTAAAAACACATTTTAACAAAACCAGAAGCCACAAAGAAATTTAGTTGATAATATTCCAATGAATTGAAATTTTTTACCATCTTAAATTTGTCATTTGAAGAGTTATCTCAATAATTTGGCTTATAGTTTTAAACTAAAGCACAATAAAGCAAAACTGCAAGCAACCACCACCTTTCCTTGCATTTTCGGCATTCAAAGTCCCTCTCCCCTTCAACCATCTTGATTGCCCCAGACCGAATTACAGTTCCTTTTAGAGTGAGAAGAATCCGATGATGCTTTACTCGTATGCGCCCAATGCTCGGAAAAGTCTCTAAACATACCCAAAAATTCACACAAAACAATCAAACAATAACCTAAAATATGTCCTGAAATAGAAAAAAGTATGAACACAATCTAACCGGGGCACTCGAGAGGAGAACCGCTAACATTAATCCGAACGTGCACAAACATTTTCACGCTGGCATTATCCCCAGCTTTAAAATTCTGACACATGACTTTCTAATTCCCATAAACATTGCAATTAAATCAATTCAAGAACAATCCATTGATAAATCAAACGTATATATATATATACATATGTGGAGAGAGAAATTGAAGGAACCTGAACCCAGACAGCTGCACTGTCGAATAGGCGCAAGTACTTGACGGGTTGGGAGAAAACGATGTAAGCTAGCGGTGGATGGTAATCCATGAACTCTGCAAAACTGAAAGAGAAAGAGAGAGTAAGTTTAGAGAGAGAATAATATATATAGAGAGAGAGAGAGGAGGGTTTTGGAGTATAATAATACTCGAGATAGAGAGGGTAATGAAGACGAGGATCAGGGGAGAGAATGATGGAACGAAGCTGATCGGAGTGGTGCTGTATCAGATACCGCGCCATATCTGTCTTTGGACCTTCTTCCTCCTCCATTTTCAAATTCACAGAGAGAGAGAGATTGTAACAGATTTGGGCGGGAAGAAGCTATACGTATACTGTATATATAGCGTATTAGAGTCAACTGGGCCAGACCATGGGCCCTCTGCTGGACTGGACCGGACCGGGTTTGGGTGTTCCACATTTTTTTATCAAGTGATTGTGTTTAAATTTTTTTTTTTTTTTTTTTTAAAACATGAAAAACATTATATTAATAAACAATGTTACATATCTCAAATGGTCATTCCAACCAAACAATAAAATAAAAAATAAATTTGTCAAAAAAACAATTATGATCCAAGAAAAAATCACCAATCTTCTCAAATATATATTAAAAATTTTATGAAAAATAAGTACAATGTTAGGAGAAAAGTTATAAAAAAATATATAAAAAATCAATAAAACCCTTCTAATTTATTCACTTTTTTCATTTTTACAAATTCAAAATCCATAAAAAACTCATGGGTAAAAGGGAGATTACCAATTGGGCAACCGTTGCCCCATGAATCAAAATATAAAAATAGAAGAGCCATTTATAAACAAAATTTTTTTACAAGAATGATGTTGTAGTGATGTTTTAAAAATTACAAGTCACTTTTAAAAAAAAAATTAATTAATTTGAAATGAATTGACACATGGACACATCATTGTATTTGAATTTTCTGTACAACTTTGTTGTTTGTGTATCAAAACTCAAAAATAAATAAATAAATATCATATGTTTTCCCCAAACAGCCCATAGATGAACACCAAAGGAGTTTCCTGAAGCTTTTCCCAAATTAGTCAAATTAGCAACTTAATTCTCAAACTAGGTTTAGTTTGGACGGAATTTCCAAACTAGGCTAAAGCTCTATTACAAATCACGCTTTCACTGTTTCCAGGTCTCTCCCGCGGAAAATTTGTGAAATAGTAAAAGCGTGGTTACAAACCACGCTTTTAATTAAGGCCTTGTTTGGCATCTACTATATAATCCATCTTTTTATCTTTTTATCTTTTTTCCATCACATCACCTCTCTACTTTTTTGCACATCTTTTCGTAAAAAGACAAAAAGTACAGTTTTTTAGGACACCCCAAACCAACCCTAAGAAAGCGTGGTTACAAACCACGTTTTTAAAGAAATTTCATTTATACATAAAACGTGGTTAGAAAGCACGCTTTTAACCAAAATTTGTTTTCTTCAGAAAACGTAATTCCAAACCACGCTTTTACTGTGCTTATAATTAAATTTTGTTTTCTAAAGAAAATGTGGTTCACAATCACGCTTTCACTATGCATATTTGTTTTCTTAAGAAAGCGTAAGGTTTTTTTCTAAATCTATAAAAACTATATGAAAACCCCTCTTCTCTTTTCACTTTTTCATTAATCTACTTAGTAAATATATGGTTTCCACAATTGATTGGCCTAGCATAAATCCAAACTAATTAACTAACAATCACCCTCTATCACAATCATTTTATAAATCATCAGCACATCTATATTTGTTGCAATTTTAGATATTTCCTTTATTTTTATATATAGGTACAAATATACTTTTTCTCCACTCATCATACATTTTCTTTATCATTAGAATCTTATCAAATAATTTTGTTAACCAAGAGCTAAGCATTTTCAATGTCAACAATAAGAATACAATCCAATCCCAATGCTTTACCTAATTTCATCCTCTTCAATATAAATTTCACTTCAAACTCCTTTATTACATGACAAAACTTATACTCTCTAGTTCCATCAATGCTACCATATTTCTCTCCTAAAGTTTCTAAATGTTTTTCATTTAACATTTTCTCAAAATAACATTTTCACCTTTACATAATATCCTCATTCTTCACTAATACCCTCGAATCCTCACTTTTTATACACTTGACTTTTTCAGAATCTTTTGTTTTTCTTCCTCTCAATTCAATAAAGTTTGTAAATATTTTTTCTCTTTTTAATAGAGATGATCTAATACCTGGATGATGTTGAAGTAATGTCTTCCCTAGCCTGTCTAAGAGCTCGGCCCAAGTTTGTGAACGTTTTGGACAAAGTTCGTGTGGAACTCAACCCGGTCTAAAGAGGTCGGTGTGATTATGTTAAATTTGTAAGATATTATCTTAAGAGATGCGAGTGTAATTTATCCGATATGTTTTGATTTACGAATAGAAATAAATAATTTATAAAATATATCTAAAACAACAATTATAATATGTATAAGAAATGTATCAAACTCTAAGATTGATTACTTAATTAGTCATTTTATACCTTTTGTTTTATTTAGTCATTGAAATGAGGTAGAATGACATAAAAATGGTCATTTTTTAGTCTCCCATGTAGAATCATTATTCCCTTATAATAATAAATGATTATTCCATTTATAATAAATTTTTGTCTTAATAAATCATTAAGACAAATAATAATTTTTAGTGATATTAAAAATATATTTCAATTACCAATTCTCATAAACTAGAAGCATCAACGGGTATATGAATTTCAATTCTCAATTCTCAATTCTCAATTATATGAATTTCATAATATGACATTACCAATTCTCAATTATATGAATTTCAATTCTCATAATTTTATTCTTAATTAAAAAAAAATTCCTTTTATTAACAAGCAAAAAATAAAATTTCCAATTCAACAAACATATGTTGGTTTATTCACAATTCAAAATTTCAAACCCTGATTTCAAAAAATATAGACAGGATTCACAATTCACAATGCAAAAAATATGAGCACGATTCAAAATTCAAAACCCTAATTTCTGAAACCCTAACCCTAATTTATGATTTCACATTCAATTGAAAACTCTAGAAAATTTTCACAATTCAAAACCACACATTCACATTTTCACAAACACAATAAACACATAAAATTCAAATGAGACAGAGAGAAACAGATGTCATACCAACGAGAGAGAGCAACCCAGGACGGAGAGAGAGCAGAGAGAGAGAGTAAGAACAGAGAGAGAGTCTGAAAGCAGAGGGAGAACAAGAGCGAGAGTCTGATAGCAGAGGGAGAGTGAGAGCGAGAGTTTGAGAGCAGAGCAGAGGGGAGAGCGAGAGCGAGAGCGAGAGTCAAAAAAAACGTAAGTGTAAAAAACGTGATTGCAAATGAGGGAGCTTGGGGGTTTTTATATAAGTTGTAAAAGTATGGTTACGAACCACGCTTTCATTTAACCACGGATTTTATATTCAACAGTGAAAGCGTGATTGTGAATCACGTTTTCTTAAAAAAACAAATATGCGCAGTAAAAGCGTGGTTTGGAACCACGTTTTCTTCAGAAAACAAATGCGCAGTGAAAGCGTGGTTTGGAACCACGTTTTCTTCAGAAAACAAAATTTTAATTATAAGCACAGTAAAAGCGTGGTTTGAAACCACGTTTTCTGAATAAAACAAATTTTGGTTAAAGGCGTGCTTTCTAACCACGTTTTTTGTATAAATGAAATTTCTTTAAGAGCGTGATTTGCAACCACGCTTTCTTAATTAAAAGCGTCGTTTGTAATCACGCTTTCTTAATTAAAAACGTGATTTGTAATCACACTTTTACTATTTCACAAATTTTCCGCGAGAGTGGCCTGGAAACAGTGAAAGCGTGATTTGTAATAGCGCTTTAGTCTAGTTTAAAAATTCCGTCTCAACTAGACCTAGTTTGAGAATTAAATTACTATTTTGGCTTATATTGGGAAAAGCCATGAGTTTCCTTGTCGTTTTTTTATTATTTTTTTTGAGGAATAAGTTTCCTTGTCCTAGTTCCACCAGTGTTTAGACAAGGCAAAACCTGTCTTCAGTTACAATTTCTAAATTTACAGTCATAATATTTTTATATCACAGATAATAACCAAAAACTAGGTTTAAAATAAAATAAATTTTGAATTCTGCAATACATAATACATGTCTCTGACAAACCCAAGAAGAAGAATTTCTATGATAACTTCTTCCTAATCAGGAGAGAGAAAAAAAAAATTACATTAATTGCGATGACTATGTTCAATTACATCCAGATTTTCCATGACAGTCACAAGTTTTACAGTGTTCCCCAACTACATATAAATTGGACCAAAAAACATGGGTTGTATTTTCTTGTATACTAGTGATAATATATGTATACTCTTTATGTTCGCTAACCTCATCCATTGCTGCAGTTGATGAGCAGTTAGCATCATCGTGTCGTGTCATCTCTGCAGAATGCATATATTTCTCGTGATTTCATGAAACAAAATGTACAATCGCCCCAATTGCACAAGACCATCGGTTAGATGTGATCACCTGGTGCTCCCTGGCATTGCATGATCACCAAGTTCATCGTCATAATCATCAGCGCCATAACTTCTATGATCTACAGTTGGCCGTTTTAATTTCTGGAATATTTCATCAAGGGATTCGGATGAGGAACCTTGGGAGTGATCCGTATCTTGAACCTGGCGCAAGGGAAGGAATTTCTTGGCCCCTATATTAGACTTGAAATTTTGGAAACCTGACTTCATAGATTCCCAGGTTGAGGCTACACCAGAAGATGATCCAGTGGTTGTATTCTGAGACTTGCTTGCATCAGATGAAGTGGCATTTAGGTTGGTCGGTTCTTTGCTCGGTTGTGTCCTTATGGCCGTGTACTTTCTGCCAATGGATTCTCTTGTGGTCTGATGTTGGGCCTCTCCTTGTGGAGGCTTTGAGTAACCTCGTTGTCCATCCTCAATTAAGCTGGTTGTCGCTTTCATTTCAACGTTGACCTTTTTCAAACACCATTTCCAAGTAACGTAGAGAGTTATAATTTGTGGAACAATAAAAGCAAGAAGAAATAATATGGGCAAGAAGTGACTTAATAAGTTTATCCCACCTCTAATTCGATTTGGTAAATAAAAGAATAGATTATTTCAACAAAAAAAAAAAGGGAACCACAATCAACCAATTGGACCAACCAGTATGGGTTTCTTAGTCGTTAATTTTATAAGAAGTTACGACATCAGAAATTGCTAATATATTTTGGGACCTATATAATGCATCAGCGGAGTAAAATAATGTTTTTCATTTGTCTACGAGATGTCAATCTAGACACTTCTTTGGTTTAATTGCCAGTGCAGTCTCTATAACATTGGTTTGAGTTTGTATGTCAACGAAAGAATCAACTACGAAATTAGTTCCCAAAAAATACAAGCCTTAATACCAATTAGGTAGGGTTGGCCACATGAACCCATTTTCTCCAATTGCCTCAATTATAAACCATATCCCCAGTCAAAAGTGTCCAAAATGTCATAAATTGAAAAAATATAAACCTTGACCATTTTGAATAAAAATAGGGCAAATTACACAAATAGTCCCTATAGTTTGAGGCTTGTGTCACTTTGGTCCCTGACTTTTCAATTGTAACACATTTGACCCTGAATTTTGAATCTTGTTCCAAATAAGGACAATTGAATATATAATTAGATTTTTCAAGGGTAAAATTGTCAATTTGATAAAATATAAACTAATTTGACAAAAATAAATGTCAAACAAATATTTTTGAATTTTAAAAAATTATTTCTACCTACTAAAAATAAAATTATGTAAAATTGATAAATCTTTTAGATTTTTTTTTTTTTTTTACCAAATTAATTTTTATTATGTATTTGGATGATGATCATGTAAAATTAATTTAAAAAAATTAATCATGTAATTTTTATTAAGTTTACATAATTTTATCATTAGTGGATAAAAATAATTTTTAAAAAATTAAAAATATTTTTTTGACATTTATTTTTGTCAAATTAGTTCATATTTTATCAAATTGACGATTTTACCCTTAAAAAATCTAATGATATTTTCAATTGTCCTTATTTGGAACAAAATTCAAAATTCAGGGTCAAATGTGTCACAATTGAAAAGTCAGAGACCAAAGTGACACAAGTCCCAAACTATAGGGACTATTAGTGTAATTAACCCATAAAAATATATACACAGCATAATTGCGACTGGTATTCTTTGTTAAAAATGAAAAGAACAAAAGGCAAAATCTTATTATATTACTAGGAATAAATACATACCTTGTTATTGCTGCTAGACTCAAGATCCAAGCTTACATTGTTGAAATTCCTTGCTAGTGGAATAACGAGTTCACCAACCTTGTGTCCTTGTTCAAGCCAAGACCGTTCTAAAAAGAAAAATGGAAAAAAAAATTCATATGATTTGACCAACTATAGTGGTTATTGATAACGCAGAGAGAAATAAATAGATCAGTTTTCATTTGATTTTCAGTTCTTCTCTCCCATAAGTGATATAGCGCACAGGTTCAAGAACATTGAATCCAGAATTCCATAATGCCTATAACTGCAAAATGCGAAAGATAGCAACATGCCAAACACACGCCAAATACAAACAAGAGACATGATCTCAGTTTACACACCTTTCTGCAAAATAATCAATCCTGATGGATCAAATCCATCCATATCTTCAGCATCACTTTGAAACCTGAATATCTTCCAGTTTCCAAAATAATTAATGACCCGATCAAACAAATTGCTTGCAATCACTATGGTGTATATAACCATGATAAGCGGGTAGATTTTATTGAATCCTTTCCCAAAGAAAGGGACAGCATCATCAATATTCCCCATTCTCTGCACATGAAAATAGGATACTGTCACACTTTCAAACAAAGGATATAGTTAACAAAATGTATGCACATTTAACTATACTGAGAATTAAGAAATGATACAGAAAAGGCAGACCTTTTCAAAGACAGTTTTGCGGTCGTCTTCCAGACGAATAAGATTGAGAAAGTTGTAGGAAATTGGAGGTGCATATCGAGCAACCATCCTGTAAAGATGTTCACTGAGAATTATTACCAACATCCTCAAGAAGTAAATAGACATCAAATAGATATCTCGCAATACACATAAAGTAGATATCTCTGACAGTTTGAACAATGCTTTATTAAAGAAAAAGGGAAGGGGGGAGGAAATACATACGAGCATATCATAAGCAAGCTGACTGAATTTGTTTGTCTTGGAGTAAATGAGTAAAATGTAAACATTCCAATTTTGAACAAGGAGTAGTATGTGCAAACACACATATACATCAGAGGAATGAAGGCAGTCACCTGCAAAAGAAAAACAAATTAATCTACAAGGGCATTTTACAAAATAGAACTTCACAATGGAATTGATGACAGGGTAATATTTTTCAAGCAAAGAGGCCACAACCCTCGTCAACTCCAGGCTGACAGTAATTAGTCTGCATCAAAATATCAGACAATATGGTTCAAATCAAAACAATCTTGCACCATGCCTAACAGAAGAGGGAAGTCATGAAACCAACACCTATTGTTTTCCTCCAGTCAACTGAAGTTGATGTGTTTCAAAATCAAAAGGAACTATGGAATTAACTAATACTCAGTCATTTATGTTTTACCTTGACAAAGCACAAGAGACCCTTTTGCAGAGAACAAAAAGAAATTAACCCCTTTATCCTGAAATACAGAATGACAAGAAAATTTAACCCTGAGGGGCCATCAACAATACAAGAAATCCAACCACATCCCTTGCCCGCTTTTAGAACAAATATACAACAAGGTTCATATTCCTAGTTCTCTAATTTGAATGGAACTTTGTATTCTCAAGAAAGTCAATGAAGAGGACCTAAATCAGATTTTATCTACTTTATTTCTTGGCTTTGCAATTTCACATCTACCACTACTAATAAATAAGGTTCTTTAACCAAGTCCACAGCTACATGCAAATATGCACTTTGGTTCCCCCCTCCTGGCAACTCTTCACTTCACTTGGTTCACATTAACAGAATTCTATGAACCAGGATGATAATCATGACTACAGTGTTACACAAAAAAGCCTTTCAGATTGGAAGGTGAACCATCCAAAGCATCTTTTGGAAAACCTTCACAGCTTAGGTTATGCCAAACAGATTAGGACCAAAAGGTGTTATTCCTCAACCAGACAGTATAATACATACATTATCCCTGCTTAGTGATGGTTTTTCCTTGAAAATTTATTCAGAATTTTTAATTGCTACTAAATTACATATGGCATGTCCAAATATTTAGCCTCCCACATTTTTTTATAAAATTATTCATGGAGGAAAAGTTGTGACTCTTATTTTCTTATGTGGAGCTACCCATGAACAGATGGTTGTGGGTGAGAGAAGCAAACTTCTTTTGTTTTTCCTCTGATTCAGTTTTCTCAGGAACCATTTCCTTTCTGATGTTCTCAACAACCAAATCGAGAGTAATGGAAATGAAGGAGTGATTCATGATTAACTAGACATTTTTCACATTGAAATGCACCATCACAAGAGTAAAACACAAGTCTACCTTGCCACTGTATAAAACTACTACAGGAATAACATGAGGATGTAGTCCAAAATTTCCATAGTCAAATCAAGTTATAGTTTGTTAGTTGTACTCTGGAATCAAACAAATCTTAATTGAAAACTTAAACTGAATTACTAAATATCTAAAATATTTACCTTTTGAGAATCAAAGCTTTGATTTCACCTAAGATAAGCTGATGGAACTAAAAATAAATAAAAACTATAACAAAATTTACCTGCACAAGCACCTCTTCCTTTCCTACAGCTTTTATTAGTATAGAAAATAGAGATAAATCAACCCCACTGGGCAGTATAGTAGCCTCAGCCAGAAGAATTGCAGCTGACATACAGCCGAGTATCACAGAGAAGACTGTCTGAAGTTGCTTCCTTAGTATACAACGCCACACCAACTCTGCAAGGAATTAGCAATCACAAGGGTTAGTATATTTGTTAGGATGTGTATTGACTTAATGAAATGAAGAAAAAAAATGATAAGAAAATTGTATCACACGGGCCATAGGAGGTGCAACACTTGTATCTATTTGTGGGGGGGAGACAAAACAAAAAGAACCTATATACAGACAATAGAATCGAAAGTATCAATAGGATACATAAATGATTCAAACCAGAGATTAACTCTCCCCATCACCCGACTAAATAATACACCGGTCTGATACACATTATTTGGAACTCACACCATCTTAAGGTGGAGTCCATCCAATATATATATATATATATATATATTAAGTCCCTATCTCTTTTTAGTTTCTTACAATGTGGGATTTTTCTACTTCACACAATGTGTGAAGTTGTGAACCAGACCTAGTTCCCCCCTGATTCTGATCTACTACTCTCCATCCAACACCATGTCCAAACTTCGGGTGAGTCACTGCACCCAATCCATCGAGAGCCACTATCTTGCAGGCACTCAGATTTTTCTGGTTCCATTGAGAGTTACCCACTCACCACTCCCACTCCACTGAGAGCCATCATCCCGCAGGCACTTGGATTTTTCTTGCTTCATTGAGAGTCACCCACAACATCAGGAGTCACTTTGCAAGTGCACTAACACTGATGTTCCTGGCCTAAAGAATCCATCCAATGTATATTAAGATTCTTAGTATTTTATTGTCTTCAAATGTGGGAGGAACTTTTCTACTTCACACATGTACCAACAAAAATGATCTCCGAGTCTATTTATAAAAATAAAAAAAAAAATGATCTCCGAGTCTGCCTTCCAAACGTACACCGTATCCAACAAAGGGGCAATTCCAAAGTCTCCTGCCTTCAATATAGTCACTTCCCAATGCATCAAATCAACTATCGACCTAAGGAAGACCCAAATCAAGCCAAACAAAGTGGCAGCAGTGACCAAATCTCTTTCGCCATGCCACAATGAATCATGGACATCTAATGGAAAGAAAATTATTCCTTTGCATTTTATGTAGCTTCTGAGGGCCATTTTGTCTCGAGCCATTTACAGAATGAATATATCACATTTGAAGCAGGCGACAATGATGATTGATAGAATTATTAAACCTTTCTGTTAATGCAAATATCATTATTTTTTAAGCATTTCATTCTGAAGGATATAAATGAGTCTTCAAATGCAACACAAAACAAAATGAAACTTCATAACCATATTTAAAAGCTTTAATCAGACAAAACTAAAACGCCTATTTAAGAAAATAATGCAATTAAAACTAGCATTATTGTCGAAGGAGGTATTATATTTATAAAATTAAAAAAAAAAAAGGAATTTCAACTATGAAATAGATGGCTGGGAAAAACAAAAAAGTGCAAACACAACAAATAACTTCAGTATAATTTTAATTTTTACCTATCATATCAAGAAGAGACCCTAGCTTGCCTGCTCGCTCAGGCCTGAAGCTTGAAATGTATTTCCTGAAAATTTGCAAAAAGCAAGCAATTAAACCCTAGAGCCCATAGAAGCAAGCTTGAGGCTAGCACACAAACCAAACAAGGTACTACACAGTATCACCAATGAACTGACTTGTTAACTCAAATAGAATCTTTTCAAAACCTATAAACTTTAATTTAAATTATATTGTAAGAAAGAAATCTTAATAACTTTAAAATGGTAAGGATTCTCTACAAGAAGAAATTAGGGGTAAGGTATTATGTTGGAGTTCCTTTCAGGCTTATGCTGAAAACGATTTCAAAGGCGTGCCTTGGAGCTTAGTTTTGAGGGACTGGAAGGTAGTTACCTACAAATCTAATGAGTTCTAAACCTTCCCCTTCGGTTGACCCATTCGCAAGACGGAACACTTTTGGTGAAAAGCACTTATGGGGAGCCAGGTCACATGAAAATTCGGAGTATATTCAAGAATCAATGGAGGAAACATAAAGCCTTGCTTTCTCAAAACCAGCTGCCAGAGTTTGCTCTAGAGGCAGAAATCTTAACCCCCCTAGAAGGCCTTGGGGAATCGGGTTAAATGGCTTTTTGATTGAGGGAGATTCTACTAGAGCATTGGGATGTTAATAGATTCGCATATTAAGTTCATGGCTTATAATCACTGGTTGAAGGAGATCACAGACTTATCTTCCTCCCCAAGAATAGAGACGAGATGGGGCTCCCAAAATCAAGCATCGAATAGGTCATGGACATCTTGTCCTCTTTGAAAGGCTTTGATTGACTGTCTTGTATATGAAAGTTTTTCTTTTCCTTATGTATGTAAAGCGGATATAAATAAATCAATGACTGCAACGTAAATTATCCTCGTTTTACCTGAAAATAAAT